>CM076581.1:1513724056-1513913592 GCA_034641835.2 Pinus albicaulis
TAGCAACAACCCCCCTTTTTATTTTAGTAATAATACTAAATAAAATGGGGACCCTTAGTTAAAAATCCAAAAAACAATTAGGATTTGTTTGCCTTAGAAAATAAAACTTTCTATCATAAACCTATAAAAATCCCTTGAAAGAATATTGCGAAAATCTTGAGTTTATGATAGATTTTAAATAAAATTGCTCTTTGAACAAAATAACGCATCCATAAATAATATATACCTTTGATAAAACGCATTGGTCGCAGATCGCATAGCGCAGAAAACACAATTGGTTAATGAATATATTTTGTGCTCTTTTCAAATATGTGCTTTTGCGATTTTGCGTTATGCGCTCTTTTCAAATATGCGAGCATGCGATTTCGCTATATTGCGCTTTTGTGATTTTTGCGATATGCGCTTTGCGCTATTGCGCAATTCCCGTTTTTGCGCTATTTTTTATGACTGTGATGACTTCATATTGCGATATTGCGACATTGCGATATTGCGATATTGCGCAGCAAATTGCAGATCACAATGTTGCAGATTCATGTAGGCGCGCTATCCCAAGGCAATCTTTCCATATGTCAAATCCATTATGCGCTTTAATGATTATATTAAATGATTGGATTGATTATTAATGTGAAATGAGATTGTGTTTAGAGTAAAAGTCGTTTCACAATTAAAATATTATATTTCATCCGCGTTCATATTCAAAATAGTCTCATCACCTTTCTAATATCATTACTCTCATTTATTCGTAAAACGCAGGCACGAAGGAGCGGATTACTATACAAAGCTTCTGATATACACTATGGGTAAGAAGGAGAAGAGCTCAAATTCTGAGAACAAAGAAATGGCTTCGCTATACGCAGACACCGCCTGTAACAAGGATGCCGGCATATCCACTTGGGAAGGAATGTACAATCTGTTAGAAGATGAAAACCCCGTGGTGATAAAAGTTGTAGCTACAGCAGGTTCCAAAGATTCGTCTGAAGCAAATCTTAGAGACTTGGCTTGCTCATTTCTGCATAGAATAGCAGCAAGGCCAAGGATTCTCCCATACACAGACATGGTGAGATGGGTCCTGGACAGCGCTGATATTTCAGACAAGAAATTCAAGACTCCATCTGAAGAGTTAATTGGGTCATTTACCATAGAAGATGTGAGATTAATGTATAAGCTGCCAGAACCACAGGCGACTTACAACAAAAAATTCATGGAAGATTTTTCCAGAGAACACGCGAATTTGGCAGAATGCACAAAGGAGTGGACTAAAATAAGTGAACCATTGAAGAAAAACAAACAAGGTATGTACAGCACGGGTTCGCTTACCTCTCCTTATTGTTTTACTGCTGCCATGTTATGCAGGCTTTTTGGAAAGCCTGACATAAATATGATTTTACCCAAATGGCTTCCTTTGTTGAATGCAGCCGTTAATTATACAATTGTAGACAGGGCCAAAATCCTATCTGATACTATGACCACTGCTATTTTTCAATACCGAACCAAACGAAATGTTTCCCAGCGGGTTTATCCACCTTTTTATTTATCTGCTTATGTCATGGATGCCATCTGCTATGTCTCTAAATTCCCTGTAATGGGCTGGAAATGGACTATCCAAGACCCTTTGCCCATTCATGTGTACCATAAAGAACTGCGGGAATCTAAATTTGTTCCCCATTTTTACCAAATTTGTCATGGAATCATGCTGCCATTATACAAAACATTGTATAATAAGGATCCCCCGAGGTTATCCTCAGAAACAGAGGTTGATATTCTCCACGTCGCAAGATGGTTTGGGGAGGAATTGTTCACCTATATTAGGGTTTTTGGAAGTTATGCTTCTCCCCATGTTTTACCCTTATATGTTCCAGATAGACTTGTAGCCCGGGAAATTGCTTATCAGACCTGTGGCCAGGGAGGTATGACAAAAGATTTAAAAGACAAGAAAAAGGGCATTTGGCCATAATTTCCCATAAAATGTGGAACATTTTCACTGTTGGATATTGGTCATGCATTTCATGAGATAGGCAACGTTACATGCCTACAGCTGTTCAAATTCTCAAGAAGGTTATTTGACCAAAATGATATTGTTAAGAATTTTACCAATGCAATCAAAGTAAAGGAATTTGTCGCAGAACAAGATCTTTTTGATGATATGTTCCAAGCAAGAAATTCATTTAAAGAGGTTTTGAATTCAGCTAGAGAGCAGCTATCTCCGGGGGATTTTCAGGAATTCAAGTTGTACAGAGAAAGGAGACTAATTCCTATTCCTTTGGATAATCTACGCATAGAGCCTGCAAAGGAGCAAACTCCTAGTGTTAGTCTTAACAGCAGTTCAAGCACAGGTAAATCCAAATCAAAATCTGACAGAGATTCTAAACACTCCAATACATCCAAAGAAATGGAAGATAAAATGGAAGAACCCATCAAAGATTCTGCACAATCTAAAGAGCTCGCTCAATAGCAAATTTTGATTTCTCAACAAACAAATCCTCCTTCACCCAATGTACAGCAACAGCCAGTCACCATGGAGTTAGATAAAGAATGGGAAACCTTTAATCAATTGATTAATGTAGAAGGACAGAATGTACAGACCCCTGTCCAAACAACCAAATTTTTGAACGCAGGAACAAGCAGCACAGCCGCAGTAACAGAGCACATACCAATCACACCCTCCTCTGAAATTGTACTTAATGTAGAGGACATTCCTCCTCTAGATGTATTTTACAGCCCAAAATACAAAGCAGTAGTAAAGAGACAAAGAAAAAAGAGAAAAATAGAAAGTGCAATTGCTACTGAACCAGAACAAGTAGATGTTTTATGGAAAGATCTTGCTACAGAGCCTACTCATAATCTCACTAAATTATCTCAAATAACAGGAGCTTATGCTTCTGCAACAATTGATAAAGCAGTTGAGATACAACTTTTGTTGGATGAAAAATAAGAACAGATAAAGGCTCTACAACAGCAATTGCAACAGGTACAGGCCAATCAGGAAGCACAATTAAAACTTGAAGAGTTACAACAACAACTTCAAGAAATCCAAGAACAACATAAGGATGATCCTAAGCTTCCAGAATTCATTTCAGAAACCATCTCTTTAAACAATCAACTACTACAACAAGAGGAAGTTTTCTGCCAAAAAATATTGCAATGGAATTCTTTGTGCCAAGAAAGCGATAGAATCACAAGTCATGCCGTAGATCTACGAAATGATTATGATTTGATTAATGAAAAGATTAATGATTATTTAGCATGGAAAAAGACAGAAGAAGGCAGAAAAGCTGGTGCACCCATCATTAACGAGAACCACAAAGAAATATTGGTCAGTAATTGGGATGCACAAATTAGAAGGGCAGAAAGGGCAGCAGAGGAGGCATCTACAGCAGCAAACACTCTCATCGATTGTGTAAATGACAATTTACACAAAGCTAACTTGATTTCTGAAACTGTTCCAGGTTATCTCCCATACGTAAATCAATTGCAAGCAGAATGGAGGCAAAAGGCAGAAGAAAGAGAAAAATTCATCCAAGAGCTCACAAGATTAAATTGGGACTCATACTGGATGTACTTGGTAAAGCCACACAGTCAGCACAGTGCACTCAATTGTATTATCAATGCTATAGAGAAGATTGCTCCTACGCTTGCCGACTCTGTCTTCTCAGGACAGTTGAATTTAGAAGTTGGTCAACCGCATCTTCTTAAAAGTATGCTAGATGCCTGCAAGATCAAAGATCAAGTTCATAGTTAGATAGATTTAGTTTTAATTTCACTTTATTTTAGCCCAGTAAAAGGACGGTCATTGAACCGAATCCTTATTTTTTGTAATAAACTATTTTTAGAGTTAGTTAAGTAGTATTTAAACCCCTCTCATGCATTTAGAGAGGGGTCCTGGATCTTAATATTTTTGGACTTGGAGATTGCATTTCTGTACTCCATTGTCTTATATAATTTTTGAAAAAGGATCACATCTGGTGATTTTCATGCGAAATTATCTTTGAAGTGTTGCATTTCTGTACCTTGGAATTTGGTTTTGCATTATAGTTACTAGATAGAGTATCAGATTGCATTTGAAGTCATCAAGATGAGCAAGGTATTTCTATCTATTTACTATTGATCTCTTTTGTTTTATGATATTCGTTTTAAAATTGCTATCATTTATATGTATATTTGCTTTAACAACGCTTCCTTTTATATATCATTTCTGAGTATAATTGAAACGTTATTTTTCATAGTTACATGTAAATGGTATATAATGATGAATGCAATATGTTTATATAACTCTGTTTAATTTCTTAAACAGAGTTATCTTTATTTGTTTCTGCACATTTCAATTTGATTAATAATACATTTTCATGGTTATTGTTGAATTGGAACAATATTAAGTTGTATTCACATATAGCCACCCGGGTTAGTATTAGAATTTCTTTATCAGTATTTAGCTTAGATTAGATAGTTTTATTTCAGTTAGTTTAGTCTCATTTCCACCCATCCAATCCAATCCATTTGGTTACAAGGAAACTGGTCCTTTAAATCCAGTCGGAGCCACCATACCAAATGGAAAAGGAGCTGCCTTAAGGTCCCGACCGGGTGCTTTTCCCCGATGTTTGAAGCAGAGATTTTCTAGGCTTCAACATTTTTGATGCTAGAAGGAGGGCATGAGCTATGAATGGCAAGTAAATCTTTATCCACAAGCCATTCCGAGAGCAAAACACCCTCATTAACGTCTTCAATTTCTTCTGAAATTCAAAATCCTAGAGAAGAAATTGCAGAAAATATTCAGACACCCACTACCAAAATCTCAAAACATTCAGACGATCAACATCCTGAGTCTCCTGAAGTTCAAGATCTAATTCATAAATTGAAAGGATTCTCATTATCTCTTGAAGAGTCTGAAATATCTGAAGGTAGTGTAACTTCAAAATTTGTTTCTTCCAAACCTCTTACTAGGTTTCAAAGTGAAAAACTTGGTATTTCTCCCAAAGAATTCCCTTTACCTAGTAGAGTCAAAACAAGAAAAAACCAATCGGAATCAGCAAGTTCAACCTCTAATATCCAAATACCTGTTTCTGAAATCCCTTCTCAACAAAGTACAGTCATTTCCATATCATCTCCACAAACATCTTCTCCTCAATCCTCATCAGTCTCAACATCATCCATTCCAACAACTTCTATTCAAACACCACCAGTTTCTACTATCCCTATAGTAGTTGTTCCGATAATGGCACAGAGACCATGGTCTACTCCAGGAGCAGTCAACATGGCTGCACCTTTACATGATTTACCAGACAATCCTGGAAAATGGCTTCCAAATTTTAGCCCAGATCTTAACATTCAAGCTGAAGAACATATCAATAACTTTATGCTGGCTATTAATTTGAATGGAGTCACACAGGAAGATGTTGTAGTTAGACTATTCCCTTATACTCTTCAAGGAACAGCAGGATCATGGTATTTTTCATTACCATCGGGATCTATAACAAGTTGGGACATTTTTGCAGATCATTTTTTAACCAAATTTGGAGATGACCGATCAATTGCAACTTTACTCAATGATCTCTCAAATTTGAAAATAGAACCCAAGGAACCGATTAAAGAATTCAATGCTAGATTCAACAAATTCTTGAACAAAATTCACGTAGATTCACAGCCCAGTGAACAGGTCAGAATTGAATGGTACATAACAGCCTTACCCTCAAACATAGCAATTTTCGTGGACAGAGCTGCAAAACCTACATTAGCTGAGAATATGAAAGAAGCTATTGCAGTGGAAAACGTATCACTTCTCTGGAAAAGAAAAATGCTCTTGAAGAAAGGAAATCAAAGAAGGTCAGCTTCAGAGATGATTCAAAGAAAAAGGCCAAAGATCCATATGACATGGAAGGTTTACAGAAAGTTCTTAAAACCATGTCAAATGAAATGGTTGAAATAAAAAAACAAGTAGCTGAAACTTCTACCAAGAAACCATTCCGAAATTTCAGAAGGAACCAAGTTGAATTTAAACCTCCTAATATAATTTCAAATGCAGAATTAGAAGAAGAGGAAGAAGAAGAAGATACATCTGTAGTATCAGACCAAGAAGACGAAAGTGAAGAAATAGCTGAATTAAATGGAATGTGGGATTTTATTCTCCCTAATTCTGATAATGAAGAAGCTATGCCTGTAAGTACTAGGAGTAAATCTACAGCAGAACCAGTGCAAGCAATTCCTAAAAAGAAAATTGCAACTCCAAGTACCAAAGACAAACCCATTGTGAAGAAAACTTCTTCACTGCCTACTCAAAATCAACCATCCTCTTCTAATCCTCTCACATCAACAACGAAGACTTTGGTAGTGTCAGAACCCATGGAATACAACATTGTTGAGGATATGAAAAATATCAAAGCTAACATTTCCTTACATGAACTCAGCAAACTAAAACACCAACAAAAGTTGTTATTAAAAGAACTTAATGCTACACCAATTGCTCCTGTACCAAGCGGTGTAGTTGCAAAAGCAGCGAGAGGAACTGGTAAGCCACCAGATAAGGTAGATGCTACTGATACTGTGCTCATTGGGGAAAAGTCAAATTCTCAAACTCCTCCTTTTCTTTTGACTTATGAGATGTACAATAAAAATTTTCACAATTGTTTGATTGATTCTCGAGCTTCCTCCAATATTATGCCTACTTCTGTCTGTGCTAAATTGAATATTGAACCACAGAAATCAGCAGTTCATATTGTTCAGTTGGATCGCTCTAAAGTTCAAGTGGTAGGAGAAATCAATTCAGTTACTATCAGATTAGCCTCAGATCCTAGAATTGTCCAAAGAATTGATATTTTGATTGCTGATATCCCTGAATTTTATGGATTAATCTTGAGTAGGGACTGGTCTGCGAAACTTAATGGCTATATCTCGACTGATTATTCACACATGTAGCTTCCCTATAAAGGGAAACCAAATCAAATCAAAATTGAACGAGAAAAACATATGACGCACACTGTCACTGAATTTGAACAGCCTAATGAACCTGTGGCATTCAACAACAATATTCTTGGAGGTTATTCTGCTGAATCATTTCTTGGAAATTTCAAAGCTCCTCAATCACCTTTTTCTGTAAATACTTTTGTTTCTCAGATAGAAAATTTTTCATAGTCTGATTCTTCCAGAATTGTAAATATTTCTGATGTAATTATAGATAAGCCAATAGATAAATCTTTATTTTGGTCATTATATTTCAATGGATCGAAGTCTAGTGATGGAGCTGGAGCTGGAGCTGGATGTATCTTAATTGATCCAAATGGGGAGAAAACCATGCTGTCATGCAGGTTAGAATTTGAGTGTACTAACAATGCTGCAGAATATGAAGCCTTGGTTCAAGGACTTTATAAAGCTATAGGGTTAGATGTTAAATACTTGAAAGTCTTTGGTGATTCCGAAATTGTAATTAAACAAGTTGGGAATACTATTCATTGCCTTTCAGGACATCTTAAACACTATTAAACCCTAGTGCAAGATCTTACCACTCATTTTTTAGCATTCAATATTTCTCCTATTCCTAAGAATCAGAATACATCAGCTGACTTGTTAGCTAATGTTGCATCTAAACTCCTACCTACTGAAGATTGCAGTCCTGATAGGTTTTCTGTAGAATTTATTTTTCGTCCATCTGTCCCAGATAATGTTACAAATTGGAGAGTTGTCTATCATGATCAAGATATTCTAAATTTCATGACTTCAGAGAAATCATATGATGATCAAATTATTGACGAAGATGATCATGATTTACAAATTGCTTCAAAAGGTAATGAAAACCCCATTCCAAAATCTGTTGTTAAATTAGAGGATTTATATGACATTAGAGACAGATTCAATAAAGTTGTTAATTCGAAACTTCAAAGTTCCACTTTGAAGTTTGAATTAGTAAATCTTGGTTCTGATTCTAAACCTCAAAATATTAATTTAGGACTCAATTTAACACCAGAGGAAAGGAGTGCATTCATTAAACTGCTGAACAAGTATAAAACTGTGTTTGCTTGGAATTATGATGATCTAAAAACATATGATACTTCAATTATCCAACACACAATTCCAATGTTTCCTGATGTTAAACTTGTTCAACAGAAGTTGAGAAAGATCCATCCAAATCTCGAGAGTCAAATCAAATCAGAACTCAATAAACTTTTAAAAGCCAAAATCATTTTTCCAGTCAGGCACTCTAATTGGGTTTCCAATATGGTACCTGTAAGGAAGAAGAATGGTGATATAAGAATCTGTATTGATTTCATAAATTTAAACAAGGCATGTTTAAAAGACAATTTCCCATTGCCAACCATGGAACAGATACTTCAAAAGGTAGCTGGTTCTGAACTTATGTCCTTTCTTGATGGATTTTCGGGCTATAATCAAGTTTTAGTTCATCCAGATGACAAATTGAAAACAACTTTCAGAACAAAATGGGGAACTTATGCTTATCAGAAAATGCCTTTTGGTCTAATAAATGCAGGAGAAACTTTTCAAAGAGCCATGGACATAGCATTCAAAGGTCTGATCAATAAATCAGTTGTTGTTTATCTTGATGACATAATAGTATTTTCAAAAAAGAGAGCCAATCATATACATGACTTAAAACAAATATTTGAAAGATGTAGAAGGTTTGGTATTTCCTTAAATCCGAAGAAATCTTTCTTTGCTTTAGATGAAGGAAAGCTCTTAGGATTTTTTGTGTCAAAAGATGGTATATATATTGATCCAGATAGAGTGAAAGAAATTTCTGATATTTCTTTACCACATAACAAAAAATCCATGCAATCATTTCTTGGACAAATCAATTTTGTTAAAAGATTCATTCCTGATTTTTCTTTAATTGTTTTACCTATGCAAAATATGATCAAGAAGAATTCACTATTCAAATGGGGGCATGAAGAGAAAGAAGCCTTTAAGGCAATTAAAAAAGCGATTATTAATGCACCAGCACTGAATACCCCGAATTTTTCTAAAGATTTTACTTTGTATACTCTGTCCACTGAAACATCCTATGCAGCCGTTTTAACACAACTCAACGATCAAGAAATCAAAGCACCAATTTCTTTCTTTAGCTCAAATCTGCAAGGAGCTAAGCTTAATTATTCCGATGTTGAAAAACAAGCCTTTGCTGTGTTTAAATCAATTAAACATTTCAGACCTTTTCTCTTGAAAACACATACAAAAATTATTGTCCCATTCTCTGCAGTGAAGCAATTATTAATTCAGAGAGAAGTAGGAGAAAAGAGAGCTAACTGGGTAACAACCTTGCAAGAATATGATATTGATATTAAACCAGCTAAGATTGTTAGAGGACAAGGTTTTTGCAGATTATTAGCAGGAGCTCATAACATACCGGAAAGTCAAGATTCAAATCAAGATATTCAAGTAAATCAGATAAGTGTTACAGATGCTGAATCTCAGTATGTTGATCTCATTTATTACTTGAAGAATGGGTATGCTCCTACTAACCTCAGTTATAAGAGAAAACGTGCTTTAACGTTAAAAGCTGATAAATATGAGATCATTGATAATGTGTTATTTAGAAAAAATTATGATTCAATTTTATTAAGATGTCTTGAAAAGACTGAAGCTGAAAAGGTTTTGCAGGAATTACATGATGGACCAGCAGGAGGTCATTTTGGAGGTGATACCACGGATCACAAAATAATTCGTGCTGGTTATTACTGGCCTACCCTTTTTAAAGATACGCATGATTACGTAAGGAAGTGCCAAATTTGTCAAACTGCAAGTGGAAGACAAAGGAAACCAGATTTTCCTTTGCAACCAGTAACTATTGAGCAACCATTCGAACAATGGGGGCTTGACATTATTGGTGAGATAGTACCTCATTCTTCCAAACAGCACAAGTACATCCTTACTGCAACCGATTACTTTACAAAATGGGTAGAGGAAATCCCGTTGAAGGTAGCCAATTCTGATGCAATTATTGATTTCATAGATCAATTCATCATAACCAGGTTTGGTGTACCTCAAGCTCTTGTTTTTGATAATGCATCTTACTTCTCTGGAAATAGTTTAATTGAATTTGCAGTCAAAAGAGGTTTTAAATTAAAATATTCAGCAAATTATTATCCACAAGGTAATGGTTTGGCTGAATCCATTAATAAAAACCTTATCAAAATCATTAAAAGAACCGTTGATCAAAATCAAAAGAATTGGCATAAATCTTTAATCTTTGCGTTATGGGCTGATCGTATCACTGAAAAAGCTTCAATAGGGACTTCACCTTTCAATCTGGTTTATGGAAAAGAAGCTGTGATACCTTCAAATTTAACTCTTCCATCATTAGCCCTAGTACAGTTTATTGAAGAAAATCCTTCATCATCAATTCAATTGAGATATGATCAAATCCTTAAACTAGAAGAAGATAGGGATAAAGCAAAAATTACTCATGAAAAACATCAACAGCTTGTAAAATCTTCTTTTGATGCAAGTTCTACCAGCTCAAAACTTTTATCAATTGGTCATCTCATTTTGAAATGGGATAAAGCACACGAAGAAAAAGGTAAACATACCAAATTTCAGAAAATGTGGCTTGGACCATTTCAGATCGCTGAGAAGATAGGCTCAAATACATTCATACTCCAAGATCTAGCAGGTAAGAGAGAATCTCTTCCTGTAAATGGGCTTATCTTGAAGAAATTCTTTTCCTAAGGAGGTAACCCCTTCTTAAACTGTACATATTTCTTTCTGCAGATTTTGATTTTTTTTTTATTTTCGCAAATAAAGGTTGTTTATGAGTCTTTGATTGACTGTTTACTATTTAAGAAAATTTCTTCGGAAAAATATTATAAATATTTATTTCGTGTAAATAAGAATTTTTAAAAGTAATGATTACAGTTTTTGAATAGTTTAAAATAAGATGTTAAGACTTTGAAAAGATTATTTCAATCATTTACATGATCTTTTGAAAACTTGAGGGAAATGTAAATCATCATAAGTTTATCAAGTAGAGAAAGGTTATCTGTAAAAGTAAAGATATTTTTCAAAGTTTTGGAACTCAAAAGACTCTAAAAATTGTCATCCATTGATTCTTAAGGATAAAACTATTTCACCCCATCCATTTAAGTTGTGATTTTTTAGAATGTAATTCTAAGAAATTATACGAAAATTTTAAGAGATAAGAGGTCTCATTATGAGCCGACTTACTATGTTCATAAGGAGTAATAAAACTGACATTACCAATATTGCATACCAAAACAGGGTAATGGCTTATAAATATAAGACAAGGGGTCTCATCACGAGCCAGCTTGTTCAGTTTAATTATAACTAGTGAATGGCATTTTTATCAACTGGCCACCAAACCAGAACAATGGCTCTTAAAATAAAAATAAATAAAAGACAAAAACATGAGATAGTAGATCTTATGAATTTATCTTTTAAAAAGTCATAATTTTAGTTGGATGGGACAATGAATGGTTAATGGTTTAAAGGTAACCCTGTTGAGACTATAAACGTTTGCTGGCAGCAGAGGCAATACCTATGTCAATAGAGTATATTATAAAACCGAAACTTGGAGAGATCCACTTACTTCATTATTAACACCAATCAAAGCTTGAGATAACCCAAAATGTTTTTATTTTTTCTTGAGGAATTAGAAAGAAATTATGAAATGATTTTTATTTCCCTTTCATAGTTACATTTTATTTGAATTATCCTAAGATAGTTGTCATCATCTTTAAAAATCTTTACTTACTAAAGATAGAATGTTCATTTTATTTTTTCAGAGATAACTATTTCTTCCAGTGAATCGCCAATTGTTGTGGCTAGCAACAACCCCCCTTTTTATTTTAGTAATAATACTAAATAAAATGGGGACCCTTAGTTAAAAATCCAAAAAACAATTAGGATTTGTTTGCCTTAGAAAATAAAACTTTCTATCATAAACCTATAAAAATCCCTTTGAAAGAATATTGCAAAAATCTTAAGTTTATGATAGATTTTAAATAAAACTGCTCTTTGAACAAGATAGCGCATCCATAAATAATATATACCTTTGATAAAACCCATTGGTCACAAATCGCATAGCGCAGAAAACAGAATTGGTTAATGAATATATTTTGCGCTCTCAAATATGCGCTTTTGCGATTTTGCGTTATGCGCTCTTTTCAAATATGCGATCATGCGATTTCGCGATATTGCGCTTTTGTGATTTTTGCGATATGCGCTTTGCGCTATTGCGCAATTCCTGTTTTTGCGCTATTTTTTATGACTGTGATGACTTCATATTGCGATATTGCGACATTGCGATATTGTGATATTGCGCAGCAAATCGCAGATCGCAATGTCGCAGATTCATGTAGGCGCGCTATCCCAAGGCAATCTTTCCATGTGTCAAATCCGTTATGCGCTTTAATGATTATATTAAATGATTGGATTGATTATTAATGTGAAATGAGATTGTGTTTAGAGTAAAAGTCGTTTCACAATTAAAATATTATATTTCATCCGCGTTCATATTCAAAACAGTCTCATCACCTTTCTAACATCATTACTCTCATTTATTCGTAAAACGCAGGCACGAAGGAGCGAATTACTATACAAAGCTTCTGATATACACTATGGGTAAGAAGGAGAAGAGCTCAAATTCTGAGAACAAAGAAATTTCTTTGCTATACGCAGACACCGCCACTAACAAGGATGCCGGCATATCCACTTGGGAAGGAATGTACAATCTGTTAGAAGATGAAAACCCTGTGGTAATAAAAGTTGTAGCTACAGCAGGTTCCAAAGATTCGTCTGAAGCAAATCTTAGAGACTTGGCTTGCTCATTTCTGCATAGAATAGCAGCAAGGCCAAGGATTCTCCCATACACAGACATGGTGAGATGGGTCCTGGACAGCGCTGATATTTCAGACAGGAAATTCAAGACTCCATCTGAAGAGCTAATTGGGTCATTTACCATAGAAGATGTGAGATTAATGTATAAGCTACCAGAACCACAGGCGACTTACAACAAAAAGTTCAAGGAAGATTTTGCCAGAGAACACGCAAATTTGGTAGAATGCACAAAGGAGTGGACTAAAAGAAGTGAACCATTGAAGAAAAACAAACAAGGTATGTACAACACGGGTTCGCTTACCTCTCCTTATTGTTTTACTGCTGCCATGTTATGCAGGCTTTTTGGAAAGCCTGACATAAATGTGATTTTACCCGAATGGCTTCCTTTGTTGAATGCGGCCGTTAATTCTACAATTGTAGACTGGGCCAAAATCCTATCTGATACTATGACCACTGCTATTTTTCAATACCAGACCAAACGAAATGTTTCCCAGTGGGTTTATCTGCCTTTTTATTTATCTGCTTATGTCATGGACGCCATCTGCTATGTCTCTAAATTCCCTGTAATGGGCTGGAAATGGACTATCCAAGACCCTTTTCCCATTCATGTGTACCATAAAGAACTGTGGGAATCTAAATTTGTTCCCCATTTTTACCAAATTTGTCATGGAATCATGCTGCCATTGTACAAAACATTGTATAATAAGGATCCCCCGAGGTTATCCTCAGAAACAGAGGTTGATATTCTCCTCGTCGCAAGATGATTTGGGGAGGAATTGTTCACCTATATTAGGGTTTTTGGAAGTTATGCTTCTCCCCATGTTTTACCCTTATATGTTCCAGATAGACTTGTAGCCCGGGAAATTGCTTATCAGACCTGTGGCCAGGGAGGTATGACAAAATATTTAAAAGACAAGAAAAAGGGAATTTGGCCACAATTTCCCATAAAATGTGGAACATTTTCACTGTTGGATATTGGTCATGCATTTCATGAGATAGGCAACGTTACATGCCTACAACTGTTCAAATTATCAAGAAGGTTATTTGACCAAAATGATATTGTTAAGAATTTTACCAATGCAATCAAAGTAAGGGAATTTGTCGCGGAGCAAGATCTTTTTGATGATATGTTCCAGGCAAGAAATTCATTTAAAGAGGTTTTGAATTCAGCTAGAGAGCAGCTATCTCCAGGGGATTTTCAGGAATTCAAGTTGTACAGAGAAAGGAGACTAATTCCTATTCCTTTGGATAATCTATGCATAGAGCCTGCAAAGGCGAAAACTCCTAGTGTTAGTCTTAAGAATAGTACAAGCACAGGTAAATCCAAATCAAAATCTGACAGAGATTCTGAACACTCCAATACATTCAAAGAAATGGAAGATAAAATGGAAGAACCCATCAAAGATTCTGCACAATCTAAAGAGCTCGCTCAACAACAAATTTTGATTTCTCAACAAATAAATCCTCCTTCACCCAATGTACAGCAACAACCAGTCACCATGGAGTTAGATAAAGAATGGGAAACCTTTAATCAATTGATTAATGTAGAGGACAGAATGTACAGACCCCTGTCCAAACAACCAAAGTTTTGAATGCAGGAACAAGCAGCACAGCCGCAGTAACAGAGCACATTCCAATCACACCCTCCTTTGAAATTGTACTTAATGTAGAGGACATTCCTCCTCTAGATGTATTTTACATCCCAAAATACAAAGCAGTAGTAAAGAGACAAAGGAAAAAGAGAAAAATAGAAAGTGCAATTGCTACTGAACCAGAACAAGTAGATGTTTTGTGGAAAGATCCTGCTACAGAGCCTACTCATAATCTCACTAAATTATCTCAAATAACAGGAGCTTATGCTTCTGCAACAATTGATAAAGAAGTTGAGATACAACTTTTGTTGGATGAAAAAGAAGAACAGATAAAGGCTCTGCAACAGCAATTGCAACAGGTACAGGCCAATAAGGAAGCATAATTAAAACTTGAAGAGTTACAACAACAACTTCAAGAAATCCAAGAACAGCATAAGGATAATCCTAAGTTTCCAGAATTCATTTCAGAAACCATCTCTTTGAACAATCAACTACTGCAACAAGAGGAAGTTTTCTGCCAAAAAATATTGCAATGGAATTCTTTGTGCCAAGAAAGCGATAAAATCACAAGTCATGTCGTAGATCTACGAAATGATTATGATTTGATTAATGAAAAGATCAATGATTATTTAGCATGGCAAAAGACAACAGAAGGCAGAAAAGCTGGTGCACCCATCATTAATGAAAACCACAAATAAATACTATTCAGTAATTGGGATGCACAAATCAGAAGTGCAGAAAGGGCAGCAGAGGAGGCATCTACAGCGGCAAACACTCTCACTGATTGTGTAAATGACAATTTACACAAAGCTAACTTGATTTCTGAAACTGTTCCAGGTTATCTCCCACAGGCAAATCAATTGCAAGCAGAATGGAGGCAAAAGGCAAAAGAAAGAGCAAAATCCATCTAAGGGCTGACAAGATTAAATTGGGACTCATACTGGATGTACTTGGTAAAGCCACATAGTCAGCACAGTGCACTCAATTGTATTATCAATGCTACAGAGAAGATTGCTCCTACGCTTGCCGACTCTGTCTTCTCAGGATAGTTGAATTCAGAAGTCGGTCAACCGCATCTTCTCAAAAGTATGCTAGATGCCTACAAGATCAAAGATCAAGTTCATAGTTAGATAGATTTAGTTTTAATTTCACTGTATTTTAGCCTAGGAAAAGGACGGTCATTGAACCGAATCCTTATTTTTGTAATAAACTATTTTTAGAGTTAGTTAAGTAGTATTTAAACCCCTCTCATGCATTTAGAGAGAGGTCCTTGATCCTAATATTTTTGGACTTGGAGATTGCATTTCTGTACTCCATTGTCTTATATATTTTTTGAAAAGGATCACATTTGGTGATTTTTATGCGGAATTATCTTTGAAGTGTTGCATTTATGTACCTTGGAATTTGGTTTTGCATTATAATTACTGGATAGAGTATCAGAATGCATTTGAAATTCTTCAAGATGAACAAGGTATTTCTATCTGTTCACTGTTGATCTCTTTTGTTTTATGATATTCATTTTAAAATTGCTATCATTTATATGTATATTTTCTTTAACAACGCTTCCTTTTATATATCATTTCTGAGTATAATTGAAACGTTATTTTTCATAGTTACATGTAAATGGTATACAATGATGAATGCAATATGTTTATATAACTCTGTTTAATTTCTTAAAAAGAGTTATCTTTATTTGTTTCTGCACATTTCAATTTGATTAATAATACATTTTCATGTTTATTGTTGAATTGGAACAATCTTAAGTTGTATTCACATATAGCCACCCGGGTTAGTATTAGAATTTCTTTATCAGTATTTAGCTTAGATTAGATAGTTTTATTTCAATTAGTTTAGTCTCATTTCCACCCATCCAATCCAATCCATTTAGTTACAAGGAAACTGGTCATTTAAATCCAGTCGGAGCCACCATACCAAACGAAAAAGGAGCTGCCTTAAGGTCCCGACCGGGTGGTTTTCCCCGATGTTTGAAGCAAAGATTTTCTAGGCTTCAACACCTTCCTACCAACATAAGATCATTTATGTTAGGCCAACTATATTTCTAATTCCTATATCCTCCTTCTCAAAGAAACATTTTCCTTTTGCAAGATAAAAAATTTCTGAAAAAAATTATTCCTAACTTTGTCCCTTCCTAATTCTAAACATTATTCCTTTTTATTTCCTAATTCACTTCTAGGGAGGACCGTTAAATAAATAGTAGGTATATTATAGGTTTTAGCTTCCAAGAAATTCATAGGAGACTCGGTGATTTCAGTGGCTGGAAAATCAGTTGAAATCTTTTGAGTTATAAAAACCAAGGAATCAAAAGAAGGATAAAAATCTGTAGAAATTGAGGATTCAACACAGGGTTTAACCAAGGGTTCATGTATCATGACTTTCAAGAGCTTAATATAATTCTCTTCAACCATACTAATTGATGAATCAACAAAGGATTTTTGAACTTCATCAACCAAGGAATCAGTAAGAGACTCATTAAATTCATTGAATAGAGAATTAACAAAAATCTATTTAACTTCATCAACAAGAAGGTCAACAAAGGGTTCTTTGACTCTTGTAGTGTTGTGTTAATCAACAACCCCCATTATTTTAGCAATATTTACCTTAGAAAATAATGGGGACACTTTTTAAATTTTTAGAGTTAAAACAAATTAGACCCTTAGAGTGATTCATTAGATATAAATAGGAATAAAAAAAGGATAAAACCTTAAATTTTTTCCTTAAATGTACTTAAGAGGAGAAAGATCGCATTATCGCAATCAAAAAATCACAATGAAGGACATATGACTCCTAAAAGGTCACTTAAAACATATTGTGATCTGATATGAATAAGAAAAAGCATTTTTATAAAGGGAAAAGGAATTTTCCCAAGCAAATTATATAAGGAAAACGTACGGGACCCACTTTCGCCACGTAAGCCATTGCATTTCGTAAATTCTGCCCCGACGGTATTATTGTCACCTCCAATATTTGCCCGATGCGATACACTCGATCGCATCACATTCCCACAAACACAATCACTTTTCTTCCCCCCGACCATGTTCCCGGATGCGATATATTCCATCGAAAATTGCACATCATAGTTCCTCCAACTCAAACACTTCTCACTCCATCTATTTTTTCCGATATTGCAATTGTGATAACGCAATCGAAAAAAATTGAGACGATCGGTATTAAATGAAGATTTACACATGAGCAATGTTGCGATGCGACAAAACTAGTTCTAATGCAGAAATTATTATATGGGAAAAACAACCCATATCAACCTTTAATGTCATAACTTAATGGTTTTGTCACCCATACCTCCATAATGATTTTAATGTAAGAAGCATTGAATTCATATCTTATCGGCGTGCCAAGTCTCTTCCATTTAAACGTTTCTATTGCTATGGTACTTGTGCATTTGTAAAATGAAAAGTTCCCTCTTTTTTCTTATCCTTTCTCATTTATTTGTAGGCGAGATTGAATAAGTAGAATTCTTCGAAGATGTCTAAAGCTCTTAAGAAATATAAGAAGCATATAGCCCCTGTAAACCATGCACTCACTGAAACTGAGAGAACATAGATGCTTCCTCTGTTTACAGATACTACATGTGGACCAAAAAGCGGATCCTCCTCATGGTAATCCATGTACAAGCTACTCGAGGATAAAAAACCTCACACAGTTCAAAGAAAAGAAAATATTGATGCTCTCGATTCCTCAGAAGCTACAATTGAAGAAGTAGCTTATTATTTCTTACATCGAATTGTTGTGTGACCTAAAATATTACCATACAATGATATGGTAAGATGGATCATTGATAATCTCAACATCAAGGATAAGAAATTTCTAACTAGCATAGGAACGATGATTGGTTCCTTCAAAGACAAAGACCTCAAGCTGATGTACCATATCTCAGACCCTTAAAAGGTCTATGATAAGTAATTTCTCACATAGTTCAACAAAGCGAATGAGCTCAAATCAAATGCAATCAAGCAATGGAGAAGCAGTCCCAATAAGCAAGAGAATGACGAAAGGAGACTGTACTCTACTGACTCCCTTACAAGCCCCTACTGTTATGTCTCTGTGATGATGTCTAGGCTTTTTGGTCAGCTTGATACCAATCAATTTTCAGTAGAATGGGTTCCTCTCATGGAAGAATCTGCAGACTCCTATGTTATGGATTGGGGAAATGTTCTTTCTAATAATATTTCCACTTAGATTTTACAATATAGGACAAGTCGCTCCATTTCTTCCAAAAAATTTCCCTCATTTTATATGAGCGCCTATATCATGGATGTTGTGTGTTTTACTTTGGATTTTCCATACATGGGCTAGAAATGGACTACCCAAGGCACTGTACCATTCATGTATTTCATATTATGTTTTGGGAATCTAAGTATGAGAGCCATTTTTATAATATTTTCCATGGAGTCATGTTGGGAATCACGACTTCCATTAGACCAAAACCCACAGGTGTTAGTCGATGATCGCATCACTAGAGATAAGGATCCATGAGAGGAGGTTAGTCCATGTCACAAAACACACAGGGAGAATTGGTTAATCCAATGTCCAACAAGTCATTCTCCCTCTATTTCAAGATTTTTTTAATGAGAAAGCCCCCAGACCATCAAAAGAGGCCCAAACTGATTTTTCCTCTTCAAGAAAATTGTTTGGAGAAGAGTTTTCACCTATGTCTGAGTATTTGGGAGCTTAGATCATCCACAATTTTTGCCCCTATATGTTCCTGACAAGCTTCTCACAAGAGAAGTTGCATATTAGACTATTGAAAATAGACTAACCAGTTTTTGAAGGAGGCCAAGAAAGCATCATGGCCTTACTTTCCAATTAACTGTGGTGCTTATGGTCTGGATAATTATAAGCACAATTTTATAGAGATTGGTCAAATTGAATGTTTGAATTTATTTACAATTCCAAACAGACAGTATGACCCAATTAAATTTGCCAATAATTTCACTACCAAAGTGAAGATTAGGCCATTTGTACATGAAGACAATGATTTCAATGACCTATTGAGTCTGTTGATAATTATACTACGGTTCAAAAATTTTCATCCTTACACCTCCATCCATAGAAATTACTAAAGTTTAAACAATATAGGAACAATATATTGGAAGAAATTCCATTGAAAATGTTGGATGTCTCACAACACTTATCTCAAAAGGAAAAGGAAAATGAATCAGCATCTAAGGATACTGAAGTCCTTAGTAAAAAATACCAAGATAAATCAGCTGAAGTTCATACTATGGATTTGGATTTCCCAAGTAATCTAAGTGATGTTTGGAAGGAGTTTAATCTAAAATTCCAGGAAGGCCAAGGAGCCATAGTTATTGATCAACAACAGATTGTGCATACACCTCAAACTAAAATTCAAGACTCGTTCACTACTGAGTCCTGTAACAAATTAGTAAGCATAGAGAGATCGACATTCATCGCATCCTTCCCTACCACTAAAATTGTTCTTAACATTGAGGAAATTCATCCTTTGGAAATTTTCTATAGTTGTAAATGTAAGGAGATTATGAAAAGACAGAAGAAAAGAAGGATACCAGTGTAATCTCAACCCCTTGTCGAAGGAGATGTATGAATGGATATTGTTTGGAAAGACACACAGGAAGATCCTTCACAGGATCTAACTTGCCTAACTCAATTTGCAGGAGCTTATGCCTTTGCAACTATTGATAAATCCTTAGAAGTTCAACAGTTGATGAAACAAAAGGATGAGAAAATCATCCAAATTGAACTTGAGCTACATGCAGAAAAACAAAATGTCAATCAACAGTCACAAGTATAGATCACACAACTCCAGGAGAGCATGGACCAATTGAAAATTCAACACGAGAATGAGATTAGTTTGAAGGAAACTCTAGTTCATAATTTGCAGCTCTCTATTGAGCAATAAAAAGATAACCTAAATAATGATGAATCCATAAATGAGGCCTTAGAACTAAAAATTTTTTTATCACAACAAGAGGTTGTCTTTTGTCAGAAATTATCAAGTATTATTGAATTGTGTGAAGAAAGAGATTCACTGATGAATCACAATTCAGATATGAGGATTAGTTTTGATGAGATAGATGATAAGGTTTCTGAGTTTGTCACCTAGCAGGATTCTTTTTATGGCCGAAAGGCCAACCTGCCTATGATTGAGGACTCAAAGAAAGAAATATTATTTACAGACTGGGATATACAGTTGAAGCATGCAAAAATAGCCATTTTCAGAGCAAAGGATGTGGCTACTAACATTTTGGAAAATGTTAGTCAAAATATCAACGCTGCAAACCTTATTGATAGATGTCCACCTGGTGCATTACTTATAGCAAAAGACTTGATAAGGCAATGGAAAGAAGTGTCAAAGGTAAAAGAATGACACATCAAGAAGATGGAAAATATGGATTGGGAGAAATATTGGAGATATTTAGTAAAGCCTTACAGCTAGTGGCTTATGCTACATTGTATCACATATACATCCTCCTACATGATTCCTCCACTTTCTGATGTTGTTTTCACTAGATAGATGTGCATTAGGCAAAGCCAACCTCCATAGGCTAAGCCTATGCTTAACATCCTTCAGCTGAAGGAAAAAATGGCTAAGGAGACAATGGGACAGTCATCAAGCAAGTCACCCCTTTAATTTATGTTTCTCTTTAAGTTCCACTTAGTTTAAGGAGGGTTGTTTTAAACCTCCTCAACTTTTTATTGTAATAACTATTTTAAGATTTTTTATTTTTATATTTAAACCCCTTCATGTCTTTGAAGAAGGGGTCCTGAAATTTTGAAAGGAAGACTTTACGGATATTGCACTATTGTACTTTTGAAGTTTTTTGAATAGAAAAGGCTAGACCAATTAATTTTTCTCAAATGAGAAGAGTGAACATATATATGGTACTTATATATATATATATATATATATATATATATATATATATATATATCTGTATGTGTGTGTGTGTGTGTGTGTGTGTGTGTGTGTGTGTGTTATATTCTTGCTTCAAATGAGAAATGGTTATTTAACTTATGATGTTTTGTTTCATATATCTATTGTTATCACTTGATACATATGCAATACAGGAATTTAAATGTTTCGATATAAGATTTATTCAATTTATTTAATTAAATACATTATCTCAAACGTTTTTCATATCTATAAGTGAATGTATGATCTTTATTTTCATCCACTGAAAGGTCATTTTTGTAGCTCACATATAGAACAGACTTCATCTCAGGATACATAGTATATAGATATATTATTTATTGCAAGCTTGATAATATTTCCATTTATCAGTTATCCACAGTGATAAATCCATCAATTCACCCCAATTATAGTAAATTGGGAAACTGGTCCTATAAATCCAGTCGAAGCCACCATTCCCAATGGAAAAGGGACAATTTTTAATCATTGACCGGGTCGGTTCCCTGATGTTTTTGCACCGATTTTTGAGGCCTCAACACGTACCTATAGAGCTAATAGAATTTTCATGTAGTATAACAATTTTATAATTGATGGAAGGTTCATCGATTGCAACAGTAGGAGAATCAATGGAGGAAGTTGGAGCTATAGGTGCTAAAGGGTTAGAGGGAAACTCCTGAGTTGTATCAACTAAATAATAAATGAAATGTTCCTAAGTAATAACAGTCATTTCTATCTCCATATTCATATATTCTAAAAAATATTCCACCCTTTATAATTTCTTCTCGACTTATGCAATATGTATTTATTTTTTTGAACCCACTTTTTCTAGTCCCTGATCATCTTCAGTATCTGGAGCAATTTGTTCCAAATTCTCCTTGCATGATTCTTGTATTTTTGTAAGGTATTGTTCGTTTTCATAAACTTTTTCTCCCTTATATTGTAAATCAAATGACGTTTCTCCATGATCTGATTGACTCAAAGCTACTATTGTTCCCTATAATTCTTACATGGTTTGATCCTGACAAGTTTCTCCTTTCTCACCAGAACCTTCCTCTATTAAATCTCTTTCTCCTGAAATGAAGGTTGAATTATATAGAGACATGAGAGGGTAGGAATTGAGTCAGTGTAGTTTAGGAAATCGGGGCGACCTTATCCTTCCTCAAGGTAAAAAATCCATGAATGAGAAAAAAATTTTCTCTATCTTACTCAACTTCTCAACAATTAGGGATTTTTCAAGAAATTCAAATGGAGTGCATGTAGGTATAACATCTTTCGATTGTGAAAATTAAACTTGAATTGTATGAGAATGACATACACTTGTATGAGTAGTTTAAATCTAAAGAATGTCATATTGGGGCACTATGTGTTCTTCTAATGGTGCAAGTTTTTCTTTTCCTACCTCTTCCCTATCTAGAGGAGCACTTGGTTGTTCTAACATCAACAAATCATCTGAAATATCACCATCCTCTAGTCCCTCATAAATTCAAATATTTCATTCCTCTTGATAATTTCCACTTCCACCTATATCTTTAGGATTTCCTTCACTAAATGTAGTTCCAAGGTTCTCGCTATTAGTTCCCATTTTAGGATTTTCATTGCTTGTTGCAACTTCAGGGTTTCCTGGGGAATTTTTTGGAAGGGATTCCTTATTATTATTAGGTTCACTTATAGGTTATAAATTTATTCCAATGAATTTTCCCCAATTCTGTCGAGTCTGCAATAATCTCCTTATTACTAGCAATTTAATCAAACCATGATGACATATAATTACAGAAGTGTCTTCAGCCTTTCTAGCTCTAAGAATTTTTCATGCAAAATGGATTTCGAGAAAAAGGAATATTTATAATTACTGTTTGTTGTAGATGTGCTAAAAGAATGAGGTGGAGACCTATAACCACATAGTATCTTCCATCACATATAGAAATTAAAGGAAATTTTCTACTACTGATGAATTCAAACTAGAAACACGAGATTACAAATTTCCTCTACAATTTTGCGGAATGGAAATCACACTTTAGAAATACATGCAATGAAATGCAACCATAAAAACCACAAGAACACAATGATTCCATAGGGGAACCCAACTGGTAAAAACTCCTCCACTTGTTTTTAATTAATCAGATGAGAGTGAGAAAATATTACAATGTCTTGCTTCAACTCTGAAGCACACCCTGCACTGTAAAAGTTTTGTCATGCTGACTGTCATTGGATGGTCAACACGTAGCCAATTCAAGCATATAGATTTCTCCTATTTACTTGTGCAATTTAGGAGAAATTAAACTCCTAAATAATAATGGAATTCCCTATTTCCTTGTACAATTCCAAGGGAACTGATCACTTTCCTAATTTCCAAGCCTGTACACTCATCTAGTATACAATTGGTAATTGCAATGTTCCATTTCCTCCACTCCAACTAGGAAATTTGAATTCCATGCAGGTCTCGGATATTTTTAGTTGATTCAGTAGTTTAACTAAGAGATCAATGACTTAACACAATTTCTACTACTCAATTAACCTTCAACTCACTCAATTAGTGACTAGATCTCATATCACCGAGTTCAACGGAAAATAACTGAACTAGATTGCTAAATTTTAGCAAGCACTGCAAGCACAACTTTACTCAATCCTAAAAACTTGAATTTTTTTATATAACCAAGTGACAACGCCATTTCACTAAAGATAACCTCAATCCATTTCATCTTACTGATGTGTAAAATCCAATTACTTAATTTGACTAAGGCATAGGTCAAAATGAGCCATTCTTTCTACAATTCTAACATCACATGTGATATACCTTTGAAATATTTCTTCTATCTCCTTCCAAGAAACTGAAATTGAATTGGGATTATACCCTTTCCCTTTCCTTACCAGTTCCTGGGCCATCATCTAGGAACAATGAAGTTGCATTTTGGAACAAAGTGTGTGGCTCTTACCATCTATCACTTGTTGTTGCTAGCCTTGTAACCTCAACTAAAGCTTCTTCATCCACTTGAACCTACAAATTATTTAATTTTTCATTCCATTGTTCATGTTTTGTATGAATTATAATGCAAATTCTCTATTGAAACCATATTTTTTTCTCAAATACTACACCCATTCTACCTGGTTCAAAATATTGTGGGCATAGTCTGTAGCTCGTAAATGACTCTGTCCATATTTGATCAACTGTACACCCATACATATGACTACAACTTACTTCGAAAGTTCAAGAATGGTTACAAACCTCTGTGAATTATTGAATTGGTTATGCAAACTTTCTAACTTTCCTAGTCAGAAATATAGTAACAACTCATGAATTATGGTACAAGATGTTGGTATAAGAAGAAATAACAATAGCATTATGACATCGCAACTCCTCCCCAAAATTAATATTAATAGTCATCCTTGGCTAGACAGTACATTAATTTTAATGGAAAGGAGAGGTTGACAACACAGTCATTTGAAATTATGATAATAAAAGCCATACCCTAATATAACTTACCACATAGTATATTGATGTAGACGATGCAAGAAACTTAATGATTGGATTAAGAGATCACTATCAAATGTGCAAGATAACGTTATAATAATTAATCGACATGACATCCGTTAATAATAATAATTACATGATAGAAATTGAAGAGCATGGATAAATGCCAATAGGAAAAATATGCCAAATGATACATTCCATTAATGTTGGTAATATATACATATTACCTTTTTATAGCAAGTTGATAATTATTCGAACAATATATGCAATTTGTAACAACTTTAGGGGTCCCACATCCCATAGTGTAAAAGAATATTCAAAGTATAATGTCAAGACATTTAACTTTAACGTAGAATATTGAATCATTCCCTAAAAGCCAAAGTATGGGGTTTATTATCCTTAGCATCAACTTATGGGAGTGAAGATGATTGAATATCAAAAAAATCCTTTCCCAGTATATATGATATAGTGCTAAATTTTTATCTTCTTTTACTTGTCATATCCTCGCTACCAGCAACCCTATTTAGTACCCCGACGCAACTACCTTGGGACCATGCAAGCATGGCCCCGACGTGAGGAGGCATGTTTAATACCCCAACGGTTTTTCTTGTACTTCCAGCTTCCTATTAGATATTTAGTTTCTATAATATTTTTAAATGATGGAAGGTGGATGGTACAAAAGTTTTAATTATTTAAGCACATTATTTTAGTTCCTGGGTTGGGTTTCTGAACATATATCTCATCATAGTCCCTATGGGTTGGGTTTCTGAACATATATCTCATCATAGTCCCTATTTTGTGGTCATTTTAATGTGAAGTAAGATGGAGTGCTTAAGGGAATAAATCAGAACTTCAACATAATCGGTAATGCCTTTATTGTTATTTTTATTGTTTAATATACATTTGTATGGGAATGGGCCTCCATAGGTATGCCATTAGTGCTTTATTAATAATTTAAAATAGAGATTGCCAAAAAGGTACTAAAAATAACCATCATAAATGGAGTAATCGTTCGAATTATTAAGAAAAACAATAGCATAATTTCCTTATGGGGAAGTTAGTAATGGAGGGGAAAAGGAAAATATCTTCAATCAATCATGATTATTCTAAATAGGTGACAAAATATTCTTCTACACAAAAATCTCGCACATATATAACGACAAATACTATTGTTCAAATTTTAGCAAGGGAACGAAGACTATACCAAAGGTTGCAACAAAAGTAATTCAAGGTAGCAACAATCATGGCTTTAAGTAACCATAGTTGTGAATTAGGAAAAAATAGGTGTGACTTAGGTAACAATGATAGTTATTTAAGACAACCGACAACCAATTATTCATATAAAAAATACTTAGGAAATCAAAAGTAAATTCAATGAAAAAGGCAAAAAATGGCAAAAAAAAAAAAAAAAAAAAACAAAAAGAAAAAATATCATTTTTTTTTATAATAGAAAAAAGAAGGAATTTACCTGGTCGCAGGTGTGGGGAAATTACCCTTCCCACCTATCATTTGGATATATATATCATATGTAACTTTGTGAATAAAAGATTCCTTTGTGACTGACTTATGGTATAGGCTTAACAAATGATCATTACCAAGAAAGGAAATATTGGTGTCGTCGTTGGTGGTGAGGCATACAGTTCCATTATTGTATACTTCACTAACCTCATAAGGGCCTAACAATTTGGTTTGATGCTTCCATGGGAAGTATTGGAACCTAGAGTCATACAGCAATGCCAAGTTTCCTTTCTAAAAGGTATTTATTTTAATCTCGCAATCATACCATTTAGCCCTTTGATACTGAATTATAGATGTTTGTTCTAGGGAAGTAAGGTGAATTTCATCTAAATCATTAAGCTATTGCAGGCATTATTTTTGTTCTTTTGTAAGATACATGTTGACATCTCAGGTAATCTTAAGAGTCTTTATTTCAAACTCGAGTGGAAATATTGGACTTTTACCATAAATAAGCTATTAAGGTGAGAATTTTGTGGTGTTTCACCAAGTTGTATGATAAACCTATAAGGTTTGGGGAAGTTTAAAATCCAATCTCAGAGATTCACAACCACTGTCTTGGTTAAAATATTTTCAAGAACTGTGTTTTCGTTCTCAACCTGGTCATTCACTTTTTTATGGTAAGGAGAACTATCTTTGTGCTTAACGTGATGTTTTTGTTAGGTACCTATAAGACTAGTTTAGACCCTTATTGTTATTATTAGTGTAGCCCCCTTATTTTTATTGTTCTGTGCATGTAGTCCCCATAGTGTTATTATTATGCCCATAGAAGCCCATTATTGTTATTGGTGTGCCCTTACATTATTATTTTTATGTAGGATATGATTATATTGGGGCCCCTTAGACTCCTATATATAGAAAGTAGGTTTTATCATTTTAATAATCCAATATTTTTTCATTTATGTAATGTAAGGAGGTTTCCCACTCAAAGACGTTGATTTCTAAGTTGTTGATCTATATTTTCGTCTATTTTTTGAGTTGGTTGGATAACAATTTTTCTAAGGTTGCAGAGATTTTATGAGTTGTAAATTGTGATGCACCGTCAGTGATAATTTCTTTAGTTAGACCATACAAAAAATCATTTCAAATAATAAATTTAGAATGACCTCTTTTGTATCTTTTGAAACAACTGTTGCCTCTACCCGCTTTGTCACGTAATCAATACAAACAAAAATACAAGATTTCTAATTGGAAGGAGGGTTAATAGGGCCCACAAAATCCATAGCATGCCTTTCAAATGGTGTTCAACACCAGCTGCATCTAGAGAGGAATTTCGTCATATTGAAGGGCATGTCCCATCCTTTGGAAAATATCACAACTTTGAACATACCTCTTGGTGTCCTTGAATATTGTCAGCCATAAATATTCCATTTCCAGTAATTTGTGCCCTATTCCTTGATCAACAAAGTGACCTCCACAGGACGTGTATTGGAAGTCCTTGATGATATCAAAAATCTCATCTTCCCTTACGCATTTGCAAATCTGAAGGTTTTCTCCCATATGAAAAGGATAGCCATCGATCCAAGAAAATTTGGCACTACGCTAAATGATTTGTTTCTTTTCTCGAGGGGACAAATGTGAAGGTAATTTTCTTGTTGCTAGATAATTCGCAACATCGATATACCATGGTGTTTTGACAGATACTATGAATAAATTCTTGTTTATAAATCGTTCTTCCATAGGGGATAAATCACTTAGAGGCAGAATCCTCAATAAGAAGTTTTCCATGAGATTCTCCTTTGCTAACCTCTCCTTTTTGATATGCTTGTGTTAATTTCTTGCTAATGTAGTGGATAACACAGGGCTTTTTATTTTCCTCCTTCCCAAGAACTTCTCCTATGGTTGTATCAGATGCATCAGATGATGTATGGAATGAGAGAGTCCAAATAGGACCTCGTAGTATTGTAGTTTTCAAATATAATTTCTTTAGTTCTACAAAAACATTATCACACATATCAATCTAGAAAAATTCCACATTCCATATTAATATGTATAAAGGTGTTGCAATATTTGAAAAATGTGTTATAAATAATCGATAATAACCAACATAACAAATAAAATTGTGTACCTCTTTTGGTGTTCGAGGGAGAGGAATTCTAATAATTACCTGAATCTTTGCAAGGTCTACCTGGATACCAATAGTTGTAATAAAGTGTCCCAATACTACACCTTTTGTCATCAAAATATGGCATATTTCATTATTCATTATACATCTGATAAGAAATTTTTCCATATTATCTAAATCCTCTTCGAATTTGTCACCATAACGGGTGAATTCGTCCATGTAGACCTAAAGTCAGTGACAAATTAGACTGGAAAATATACTAAGAACTCCTATTTTAAAGGTAGAAGGTGCATTTAAAAGACTGAATGGGATAACTCGTTATGAAAATATTCCCCACAAATAAGTGAATGTTGTCTTATATTTATCTTCCAAAGCGATCTTAATTTGATTGTATTTTTTGAACCTGTCTAAAAAAGAAAAATATTTTTTCCAACAAGGGTATCAAGAACTTGATCTATGATTGAAAGAGGGAAATGATATTTTTGTGTAGCTTTATTTCATTCCCTATATTTACACTACTTCCCATTCTTTCTAAGCATGACAACTAATGGTGAAACCCACTGACTATCCGATATAGGATATATAAAACTAGCATCAAGGAATTTATAAAGTTTTTGTTTCACTGTATCCTTAATGTGTGGGTTTAATATTCATTAAGGTTGATGGATAGGACGAGCATCATTATCTATATAAATATGATGTGTGCATAATCCATGATCAATTCCCTTCATGTCCGTATAATCCCAATCGAAGGCTTGTTTATGTCTTTGAAGGACCTAGAACAATTATTCCCATTGGAAACTCGTGAGATTAACATTAATATTTAATGATTTGTCTTATTTAATTTCAACTGGAATTTTGTTATTGACTACTTTCGTAGGGATATAGTCGCTATTATACCCCTCCATGGGATTACCCTAGGCTTCATTATCCCACATGGCTTCTAACATTGGACAGGTTGGGTATTCTACTGCAGATGGTTGGGATATGAAGCTACTAATGGTATAAACTTCAATTTTTTGTTTAAAGGTAAGTTCCTTTTCAATACTGAGAATGGGATGCAAATTTCCTTCTACATAATTATGATATAACCATATTTGGTTGCCAAATTTCATTTTGGGTTTAGAATGTGCATAAATGGTAATGCTCTTAATGGTTTTTCCCTGAGAAATTAATGTTCCTAGTTCAACCCCTAATATATGCATCAGTAGTGGAAATCCATGACCTACCCAATATAATAGGATGTACTTATAATTTGTATTTGATATTAAGGAACTATAAATCAGAGAGATATTTCCAAGGTTCCACTGAAAAAATTATATCCTCAAGGATCCCTTTGGGTTTAACCACAGACCTATCAACTAGCTCCAACATAGTGGGAGTCAGTATTAGCTCATGTATTCCAAGAAAAGCATAGGTTTTTAATGTCATAAGATTAATAAAAACCCATAGGTCTACCAAAGTGTTTCAAAAAATAATACCTTTGATTTGAATGGTAACTACAGGATCTCTAGGGTCTTCATAAAGTCATAGGAATTTGTCTCCCCATGATTAAATCAGATAGCTTCCTAATCACATGAGGGCGGATATGTGAAGATGCATTACACTTTTGTGAGAATCGGGGGCAGAATTTTTTTTTCAGCGACAGTTCGGCCGAACTCATTCTTCCGTTTATATTAACAGCACACTGACGGCATGGAAAAATAGAATTTTTGTCAGATATGGGAAAACCAACAATAAAATTTTGGCCGAACTACTTCTTATAAATATATCGCCCACGAAGTTCATTTGTTTCCCGCATCTGTGTTTCATTGTTTCTTCACGCGATTTTCTGTTTGTGTTCTGTTTGGTGATCTGTTGCGGCACTAATGCTGGTTTGGGGCTACTTCCATCCGCTCTGTTGGTGATTATCTTTGGCAACCTCAAGCGAGCGAACTACAAGGTAACTGCCATTCCTTCTCTCCTATTCTTGATTTTACCTTGGAGGATCTTCCCTGTAGCTTTGATTATTTTCTTTATGGTAGGTGGAATTTTCGATGGTAAATTATCCTCAGGATATTGTTTCTTAACTACCTTAGTGATAGAAAATTAATTTAAGAGGTTTATACCTCACCCGTTAATCCCATTACTATAGTTGGTGCTATGCTACGTAGAAATGCAGTATCTTATGTATAGATCCTATATAAATGGATTTATATGTTCTGCACTACGGCAAGAGAAAGGCAAGTTGAAAGTGCCATACCCCAATTAGTGGATTCAGGGATCTTCTTTACTGCTTAGGTAATGAATGAAATGAAATAGCTTCAAGAGAGCATTTCGTTTTCCATAAGGGTTGGGTCCTGCTTGTAAAAAACTCGTTCTTTTCATCTTTAGAGTTGGTAAATCTAGCTGGTGAATGTGTTGTCTGAAGCCTGTGACTGATGCTTTGATATTGCCTTATGAATTTCTTTCTCGAGTACTTGCCGACACGAGGAATGCAAGTTGAAATTTCCAGACCCCTTTTAGTGGATTCAGGGATCTTCTTTACTGCTTAGGTAATCAATGAAATGAAATAGCTTCAAGAGAGCATTTCGTTGTCCATAAAGGTTGGGTCCTTCTTGTAAAACACTCACTCTTTTCATCTTTAGAGCTGGTAAATCCAGTTGGTGAATGTGCTGTTTGAAGCCCGTGACTAATGCTTTGATATTGCCTTATGACTTGCTTTCTCGAGTGTTTGCCTACATGAGGAAGGCTAGGGGAACAAGACTAGCTTTTATACAATTATGGATATGGGAGACGTAGAGCATGAATAACCAAACTAAGGTGGCAGGACCCATTATAACCCCAAAAATAAGCGATAACTTGATAGGCCTCATGAGCACTACACGCCACCCTTTCTCTCGCAAATTTACGTTGGATGCCTAAGTCAGTCCCACATATTTGAGGGCACTGTTGAAAAAATAACCTTATTGAAATGAAAAAACCTCATTGAAACATAAAATTTCCACTTTTTGACCTCTCTTGAATCAAAAGTTCCAGGGAATAGCTGCTTCTCGGTCTCCTCTTCCTGTTCTCTACCACTTGGTGGCTGCCACCTTGCTAGCAGAAGCCTCACTGGATTGCTGTGCAATCTTTTTATGCTTTAAATTTCATTACCTTTTGCTGTAAGGTGTATGTTGAATTTCTGGTAGTATGATATGAATTCAGTTGCTGCATTTGTTACTGTTCTCGTGGATCCATCAATTTCATCCACTCTAGCTGATTCTCGCCTTGTGCATGCAATTTTACCACCACTGTTAAGCTTATGCCATTACTAAGCCTTCTCTCGATTCCTCAATGCTGGAATGATTGAACTAGAATGATCTACTGCTGTAATGTGACTACATATTGTCTTTTATACTGTTGTAATGTATTTTTGTATGAGACAGAATCTGATATTTTGTAATGTGGTCCTACATATTGTCTTTTATACTTCTATAATGTATTGCTGTAATGTGACTACATATTGTCTTTAATATGTGAATACATATTGTCTTTTATACTGCTGTAATGTATTTCTGTATGAGACAAAATCTGATCTTTTATACTTGATAACCTGTTATGGGTATATCAAGAGGATTTTGTATATGAACTGTTATTAATATATGAAACAGGGTTTTTTCTCCTTTGAAAAAAGAGTTGAAATCATTCTAAATTCACATATGTTCAATGGTGTCACTGTTTCACTTTTGATATTGTGTTGCTTACCTTGATGAACATGTGGAACTCTGCTGGGAGGCCTCTCTGTTTTTTGACTCTTCGCTCATATTGTCAAAGGCTGTTATATGTTATATGGACTAGACTGTATAGTTATTAGACTACATCTCTTCATATATAACTTGCAAATAGTATGATAGAAACCAAACATAATAATGTATTAGGACATCACAACTTGCTAATTAGTTATTAGACTACATATCTTCATATAGAACTTGCAAATAGCATGATGGAAATGTGAACTTGCAAATAGTATGATGGAAATGTGGATCTCATGACTCTTCATGATAAATGCTTCTAGAAACCAAACATAATAATGTATTAGGACATGCTCCTTTAACTTGAAAATAGTATTGTCGAAATGTGGATCTCATGACTCTTCATGATTAATGCTTCTAGAAACCAAACATAATTTAATGTATTAGGACATAATTCAATGTATTAGGACATGCTCCTTTATGCTTGGTGGAATTACCTTTGCTTTTTATTTCTCTCTTACACACATATATATATATATATATATGAAGAGATGATCCCATTTTCTTTTTTATTCATAGATAAAATGTCATTTAAATACAAGATTTATCATAATGTACAATGATTCATTCCACATTATTCATAATTTTTTTCATTAAAAAATGAACCCTTTAAATGATGAACCTAGTTAATGCTTATTCTTCATGAAAAAGACTGCTTGATCTTTCAATTTTAATTTGATGATGGTCCTTTGTTATCTTTCTTGACTACTTCAAATTATTGACACAATCATATGCTTCTTGTTACTCTTTTTATTCCTTCCTTATATTGTATTATCCCCCTTAGATATTGTGTACTCTCCCACATAGATATTGCACTCAATTTTGATGGTCCTTTGTTATATTTCTTGACTAATTCAAATTATCAAATTATTGACACAATCATATAGATATTTCACTCAATTTTGATGGTCCTTTGTTATCTTTTTGTACTTCAAATTATTGACACTTGATCATATAGATATCATATAGATATTGCACTCAATTTTGATGGTCCTTTGTTATCTTTCTTGACTTCTTCAAATTATTGACACTCTATCATATAGATATTGCACTCAATTTTGATGGTCCTTTGTTATCTTTCTTGATTAATTCAAATTATTGACACAATCATATGCTTTTTGTTACTCTTTTTATTCCTTCCTTGTATCTATTCTCCCCCTTATATATTATGTACTCTCCTACATACATATTGCACTCAATTTCATAGGCTCTTCTTTTGAAGTCAAATATATTGTATTCTCCCCCTTAGATATTGTGTACTCTCCCACATAGATATTGCACTCAATTTCATAGGCTCTTCTTTTGAAGTCAAATAAGTGACAATAATTTACAAGAACTATCCCTAATTTTTTTCTCACATGTTCAAATGGTTCTTTAACAAGATAATTTACAAGAACTATTCCTAATTTGTTTCTCACATATATATTCAAATGCTTCTCTAACAAGACACTTTGTGGGTATGTATTCCATCTTCACTATTTTCTCAAAGACTTGTTGTTTTAGGAAGTGGTACTTTATGATGATATGTAAATAGTGATTGAAGGAAGTAGAATATTTTATTTTTGAAATTATTAATACACTTCTATTGAAACACTTAATAGATATATAGATTTCACTTAATATCTGGTAGAGCCCATTTCATCCAAAACACTCAAAGAAATCTACCTTACCTTAATATCTTTTAGAGCCCATTTCATCCAAAACACTCAAAAGGAAATTTACCTTACCTTAATATCTTGTAGAGCCCATTTCATCCAAAACACTCAAAAAGAAATTTACCTTAATATCTTGTAGAGCCCATTTCATCCAAAACACTCAAAAAGAAGTAACTACTATGTATTCCACTTCTACTCTAGATAGAGAAAGTAACGACTCTTTCTTTCTTAACCATTAAACCAAAGACTCTTCTAAGTATAATTATACATTTTCCACTTGTACTTTTCACAAGCCTAGTTGAATCTCTATATGTTGTCAATGTAAATTTCTCAGAAGTAAATTTGTCAATGTAAATTTCTTAACTTCTACAAGTTTTATAGGTAAAGTCTGTAAAGGGCCAGGTAGCCTCTGCATCTCATATTTTATGGAAGGTGACATATATTGTAAATTCCCCTACAGTCAATCTTTGTAATAAATCTAAATAGAAGTTCTTCATTTTAATATCCATAAAACACAACCACTTTAAGGTAAACTGTTTACATGCACGCCATTTCTCCCACAAACTAAAGGCTTCCTCCCATTAATTTTAGATGTGAATTCTACCATAAAATTTTTATGTCAAACTTTAAGATAAACCATGCACATGTCATTTGTAATAAATGTCAATTTAATATCTAAATTCACATATGTTTAGTGGTGTCATTGTTTCACTTCCGATATTATGTTGCTTACCTTGATGAACAGGTGGAACTCTGCTGGGAGGCCTCTCTGTTTTTTTACTCTTTGCTCATACTGTCAAAGGCTATTATATGTTATATGGGCTAGACTATATAGTTATTAGACTACATATCTTCATATAGAACTTGCAAATAGTATAATGGAAACCAAACATAATAATGTATTAAGACATCACAACTTGCTAATTAGTTATTAGACTACATATCTTCATATAGAACTTGCAAATAGCATGATGGAAATGTGAACTAATTAGTTATTAGACTACATATCTTCATATAGAACTTGCAAATAGCATGATGTAAATGTGAACTTGCAAATAGTATGATGGAAATGTGGATCTCAAATAAAAGTCATGATTAATGCTTCTAGAAACCAAACATAATAATATATTAGGACATGCTCCTTTAACATGAAAATAGTATGGTCGAAATGTGGATCTCATGACTCTTCATGATTAATGCTTCTAGAAAACAAACATAATTTAAAGTATTAGGAAATGCTTCTTTTGGCTTGGTGGAATTACCTTTGCTTTCATGATTAATGCTTCTAGAAACCAAACATAATTTAATGTATTAGGACACACTCCTTTAGGCTTGGTGGAATTACCTTTTCTTTTTATTACTCTCTTACACACACACATATATATATGAAGATATGATCCCATTTTATTTTTTATTCATAGATCAAATGTCCTTTAAATACAAGATTTATCATAATGTACAATGATTCATTCCGTATTATTCATAAATTTTTTCATTAAAAAATGAACCCTTTCAATGATGAACATAGTTAATGCTTATTCTTCATGAAGAAGACTACTTGATCTTTCAAATTTAATTTGATGATCGTCCTTTGTTATATTTCTTGACTACTTCAAATTATCAAATTATTGACACAATCATATAGATATTGCACTCGATTTTGATGGTCCTTTGTTATCTTTATTGAATACTTCAAATTATTGACACAATAATATTCTTTTTGTTACTCTTTCTATTCCTTCCTTATATCTATTCTCCCCCTTAGATATTGTGTACTCTCCCACATAGATATTGCACTCAATTTTGATGGTCCTTTGTTATCTTTCTTGACTATTTCAAATTATCAAATTATTGACACAATCATATAGATATTGCACTCAATTTTGATGGTCCTTTGTTATCTTTCTTTACTTCAAATTATTGACACTTGATCATATATATATCATATAGATATTGCACTCAATTTTGATGGTCCTTTGTTATCTTTCTTGACTACTTCAAATTATTGACACTTGATCATATAGATATTTCACTCAATTTTGATGGTCCTTTGTTATCTTTCTTGACTACTTCAAATTATTGACACTTGATCATATAGATATTGCACTCAATTTTGATGGTCCTTTGTTATCTTTCTTGACTACTTCAAATTATTGACACAATCATATGATTTTTTTACCCTTTCTATTCCTTCCTTATATCTATTCTCCCCCTTATATATTGTGTACTCTCCCACATAGATATTGCACTCAATTTCATAGGATCTTCTTTTGAAGTCAAATATATTGTATTCTCACCCTTAGATATTGTGTACTCTACCACATAGATATTGCACTCAATTTCATAGGCTCTTTTTTTGAAGTCAAATAAGTGACAACAATTTACAAGAACTATCCCTAATTTGTTTCTCACATGTTCAAATGGTTCTCTAACAAGATAATTTACAAGAACTATTCCTAATTTGTTTCTCACATATTCAATTGCTTTTCTAACAAGAGGCTTTGTGGGTATGTATTCCATCTTCATTATTTTCTCAAAGAGTTGTTGTGTGAGGAAGTGGTTCTTTATGATGATGCGTAAATCACTGATGATATGTAAATAGTGATTAAATATCATTACACCAAAGGTTTAAGGATGAATGACAACCAAAGGTTGAAGGATATACAACCAATGGTTGAAGATCATTAAACCAAAGGTTGAAGGATCATTTATAGGAAGGAATGGGTGGAACCCGTCCTAAAGGATCTACAACCGATGGTTGAAGATCATTAAACCAAAGGTTTAAGGAAGGTTGGGCTTGCCCAATGAGTAAGGTCAAGGACCTTTGCATTAAACAAAAGGTTTAAGGATCAAAAACCAAAGGTTGAAGGATGAAGGTCCCTTGACCTTAAAAGTACAACCAACCAAAGGTTGAACCCATAACAACAACCAAAGGTTGAAGGATATACAACCAACGGTTGAAGGATCTACAACCTTCGGTTGAAGATCATTAAACCAAAGGTTTAAGGATGAAGGACAACCAAAGGTTGAAGGATCTACAACCAACGGTTAAAGATCATTAAACCAAAGGTTTAAGGAAAGATCAACCAAAGGTTGAAGGATGAAGATCAAGGACCTTCAAAGTACAACCAAAGGTTGAAGGATCTACAACCAAAGGTTGAAGATCATTAAACCAAAGGTTTAATAACACTACCTTGAGTGATTCCACAGGTCCTCTACACCCTTCACACGATAAAATTGGGATAGGTAGTGTTTAAATATAAAAGTTCTATAGGCAGAGTTTGTAAAGGGCCAGGTAGCCTCTAGATCTCATCTTTTATGAAAGGTGACATATCTAGTAAATTCCCCTACAGTTAATCTCTGGAATGGATCTAAATATAAGTTCTTCATTTTAATATCCATAAAACACAACCACTTTAAGGTGAACTGTGTACATGTGTCATTTCTCCCACAAACTAAAGGCTTCCTCCCATTAATTTTAGATGTGAACTCTACCATAAACTTTTTAAGTCAAACTTTAAGAAAAAAAATGCACATGTCATTTACCTCATGATCTTGTGTCATTTCTCTCATGCATTTGCAATAAATGTCAATTTAATATATATATTTTTATTGAATTTTTTTTTTTTTCAAGGATAAGAAAACCATTAAATATGGTTGAAAAATGGAAATTATGCATAGAAGTTTCTTGCTATCCCAATCTAGGGAAAGCAGTTATTACATATGTGCTTTCCAATATTGCGACTAGCAAAGTTGTCCAAAGGAAAATGAGTATACCGGGAAGAACAAAAAACAACGAGGCATATTATATTGCATTGATAGAAGGCTTGGGAACAACAATGGATTATGGATCAAATGGAATTGTAGTTTTCACCAATTCTAAACTCGTGTGCAACCAGATAAATGGTGTGTGCCAAGTTAAGAAGGAGAGGCTAAAAGAATTGCATGGAATAGAAAACAATATTGTTAGCCAATTTCAATTTTTTAGTATAAGGAATTGTAAAAATGTGAATAAAATGTTTGCTGATCTATTGCGTGGGGCAATGCCAATTCATGATTCATCTATCAAAGATGAATTAGAATTATACAAAGCAATTCCAATGCAAGATTCATCTCTCAAAATGAATTGTTTTTTAGATGCTCTTCTTCAAAAATTCAAGATTCATCTCTCAAAGATGAATTAGTGTTGAGATGCTCTCCTTCAAAATTTATTGATGGACATTGTAACATATCTTAGATATGTGTGTGTTGTGTACTTATAAATGCGTTTTTTTTAATGACCATGTGTTTTTTTCAATTATATACCAAGTGTGCTCCCACCACACCATGTAAAGCGCAACTTTGTGAACTTCACATTTGCAACAAGTGGTGAACTTCACATTTTTATAAAATTAAAATGCGGGGACTTCAACAATTTTTTGTTTAAATGGAGTTTGTTTAAATGTAGTTTCACTTCTTTTTTAATGAACATGTGTTTTTTTCAATTTTATACCAAGTGTGTTCCCACCATGTAAAGTGCAATTTGGTGAACTTATCATTTTTATAATTTCTTTTTTTCTTAAATTGAGTTTCACAAATCAATTATTTATTTGAAAGTTGTGTTCTACATAATTTGTGTACACTAAATTACAAATTTATTTTCTAAAATCTATTTTGTGTAAATTTTCACCAATAGATATATATATCATGGAGGATGAACGACGAAGATCAACCGAATCTCGTATGGGGGTTCAGGGGCTGGGGGATGTTCACGGTATTTAAATATAACCTTAAATCTCCATACATGTGTGTACATATGGAATTGATTTTTTATTAACTTTGTGAGTTAAATTAGTTGTTAATAAGTTTCATTTTTTCATTTTTAGGAGCTAAGAAGAGAAGAGTCTCTACTCCATCCATGGAGCGTGCCCATGGTTCACCCAGTTGTGGTATGGTTCATGCAATTTAATCAATGAATATGCACATGTATTTATATGTACACATGAATGTATTTTTCAATTGATTATAAATTCGTATTTTTTTATGAATTTTCTCTCTCGTCTCGAGAGGTTGGTGGTGGTTCAAATCCCCTTAGAGGGCCATCAATGAGTGGTAGTAGGTTGTGTGAAGGGGGTGATATTTATTCCCCCGAAGGCCAATAAACGACTGGTGGTGCTGGTTCTCAGCAGGGTCATTTTGGGTCTAGTTCTCAGCAGGGTCATTTTGGGTCTCAACAGTTTCATGGTGGAGAAGATGCTAACCAACCACGTCAAGGTTTCCATCAATTTCAATATTTTTTTCATTGAATTTTTACAAAATTTTTTACATGTGTTTTTTCTAATATACGAAATTATATATATATTGATGCAGAGGCCGAAAATTTTCCAAATATTAATCAAAATAGACGCAGGGCAGAACACTACATTAAAGAAGAAGGTTGTCTACCCAGCACAACTTATCCGGCCGAAATTTCTGATATACCATGGGAAACAAACATGGCGCAATGCACCTTACAAAGGTGTGGAAAAATTCATGCAAAATTGTGGAAAGATCGCGTGGCTTTGACTCTACCTACTAAGAGTCGATAAAGCCTAGAAATAGTTACACATTCATTGGGCGAAATCAATGTAAATGTGTACAAAGCTCTCGGGCCAACAACTGATACATTTGTAGAAGTGATGAGAAAGAGAAAGGAAACAGTAATGGGTCCAGATAAATGGGAGGATGTGAAACAAAGTGTTACAAAAGATATGGCGAAGTCAATGTTCAATTTCAAGGAAGGGCCAAAAAGAAAAATGTTGAAGGTGAAATATTTCAAGCACCCAAATATAGTTTGCTATTTGTATGATAGGCACCTTGCGGTCTATGGAAGGATCCCATGGAACGACGAGGTTCTTATTTATTTTGCACAATTATTTTACGTAGAATTTTTTTTGGGTATGAAACCCAACTACAATGACCTTCTGTCAGAATTTTTTGGTCTTGGGATAGGTCGATTGTATGACCATAAGGGCACTAAGCGAGATGTGGAGTTACCTAACCCTGAGCTGCCATTGGTGAGTCGACCTTTTCGGGTCGAAACTCTATAGTCAGAGATGGATGCGACTTTTCAAATAAGTCGAGAAGCAAGGGATGTCATGATCGAAAATGTTTATAGCAGATTGGGTGGAGTCGATGTTTGTCTAAATCGATAAAGAGAACATGAAAATGCACGTGCCAATTTTGTGTATTGTACAAATGAAGAGATTGACAACATGAATGTTGAAGATCTCTGAATATATGCAAAAATTTGTCACAATGGTTTTCAAGACCTAATTCTTCATGAGGAAGAGGGCACAGGAACAGTATGTGTTAAAGACCTTAGGGTTTGAAATTATTTTAACATACATATACATGTGTACAATTTGTAATAAATACATGTGTATGTACATGTATACATTTATTTCTATGTACATTAATCTAACAAAAATGTATCATTATATGTTAAAACACCATTTGTAGTTGCCACTCATGATGCACGACGAAAATGTTAATATCACATTCGGGACCTCTGGTTCAAACAATGTAGATGGGTCTCACCATCAAGATATGTTGGCAAATGTTAGTGTTTTTTAAGTGATATTTTAAAATAAATAATTGTGCACACATGTTCATGTATGTATATATAATGATAAAATGTTTTAACAAATTCCGATTCCATCCGATGTTTTTGGGATGGTGGTACCTTCTTCTTCCTTGGGAGATGTACCTTCTACTTCCTTAGGAGATGAGCCACAAGTATGGACAATTTTTCACTTTTAAAATTTATGTTTAAGTTATATATATATATATATATATTCCACCTCAAAAAGTTCCATTAAAAATTGAGATATATATATATATATCTATATCTTGAGTTATTTTAATTTTTTTGAATTTAGGTTCCTATAGAAGATTTCTTTAATCCACAGACTCTAGCGACAGAGATAGGAACATCTGCACCATTTCAACCATTTGAAAAAGTTTTCTAGAACCTTTTCTTTAATATTATTGAAAATAAGTTTATATATGTACACGTGCATTTGAAATTTGAAATTTTTTAATACATATATATATATATATATATTGTACAGTTTACCATTGCAAATGTTCCCATGGGGGTGGAACTTGTTTCAGGTTATCAAATGGAGAGGGAACCTCATGAGGTATTGCATGATTTTTTTGTTATATTTTGTTTTTTACATGAAGTTCTATATATATTCTCACTCATTTTTAAAACATCAAATTTTAATGTTCAAGTACATATGCATTGTGTATGTAGGTTTCCCATGCTTCACATGATAGTGCGCGGATTGAGACCCTGATAGGAAAGACGCTAGATCCATCTCTATTTTATGGACATGATTTGTAGATTTGATTTCAAGATTTAGATAGTCTTAAATTTTCTTTTTTATATATTATCTAGATGCACTGTCATATATATATAACTTGATACAGCTTGATACTTGTGAGATCTACAATTTTTGGACATATTTTATTACAATGTTAATATAATTTGTTTTGTTCCAAAAAGTTAAGTTTTGGATGGTTTTAGTACTTTTGGCATGTGAATGTGAAGTAATGTTGTTATATAATTTGTTTGGTTTTTAAAAATTTTAAGTTTTGGATAATTGAACTACTAGTAATGTTGTCATCTATAAATTAATGTTTTGCTTCTGAACTACATTTGGCATGTTATGTAATGATGTGTTATAATTTGTTTTGTTTTTAAAATTTAAGTTTTGTTTTGCTTCTGAACTACATTTGGCATGTTATGTAATGATGTGTTATAATTTGTTTTGTTTTTAAAATTTAAGTTTTGGATGCTTGAAGTACATTTGGCATGTGAAGTAATGTTGTGGTCTATAATTTTTTGTTAAATTAAAAGTTAAGTTTTGGATGGTTTCAATCTACATTTGGAATGTGATACAATGTTAAATGTTTTTATTGGATAGTTGAACTATAATTGGCATGGCATGTGAAGTAATGTTATGTATGATATAATAAAAAAGTTTTTAAAACTCAAAATTTCAATGGTTTCAATCTACATTTCGCATGTGATATTTAATGTTTTAATGTTGCACGATATAAAATCAAAAAGTTTTTAAAACTTAAGTTTTGGATGGTTTCAATCTACATCTGGCACATGTGGTAAAATGTTAAATGTTTATATTGGATAATTGAACTATAATTGGCATGGCATGTGAAGTAATGTTGCACGATATATAATCAAAAAGTTTTTAAAAGTTAAGTTTTGGATGGTTTCAATCTACATTTGGCACATGTGATATCATATTAAATGTTTTTATTAGATAATTTAGCTAAAATTGGATGTCATGTCAAGTAATTTTGTGATATAATAAAAAAAATTTTAAAACCCAAGTTTTGGATGGTTGAAGTACATTAATCATGTGAAGTAATGTTGTGATATGATCAAAAAGTTTTTAAAACTAAGTTTTGGATACCATTTTAATCTACATTTAATGTAAATCCCTTTAATTTTGATTTAATGTTAAATTTTTTAAATATAAATCCCTTTAATTTTGATTTAATGTTAAATGTTTTAAATGTTTTGATATAATGTTAAATGTTTTTATCTAAGTTTTTGATGGTTTCAATCTACATTTGGCCTATGAAAGACCCCATGCATAGACAATGGATGCATTGCAGAAGGGGAGGTGGGGGTAGGGATGGAGGGGGCAGGAGTGTCGGCTCTTGCCCTTCTCTTTCCTTCCATGACACAAGTATCCAGCCTCCTCCAGCAAGAAATGAAGCACAATTTCACTTCACCAGTGCTATGGTCAGACCGCGAATTATGGCGACCATTTCCATCTCTTTTCAGGAGGAGCCGCAAGATGAAGGTTCTTCTAGTTCCAGGGAGAAGTGGAGAAAGTCCACCATCCCAACCCATCAGCCCCAGGACACCAGGAAGTCGGCAGCTCTTCCAATCAAATCCGGCTCGACGAGCTCGAGCAGTGATGGCGCAAGTAGCGACAACTCCTCCCATGGCGCAAGCAGCGACAACTCCTTCCAGCACTCCAAGGGAGTAGATGATGATTCGGAAGACTACAGTTGTCTAATTGTGGAGGAGAATCCTCCTACACACATCAATAGCTAACTTGATGTTATGTCCTCTTTAGCTTTTTCTCGGTTATGGGTAGCTCCTTTTCTGTTTTTTTTATTCAGAGCCCCTCTGGTGTTGGCTAGTTAGGCAACCCAGGAGACGAGTCTCGCCATGTACATTATGTTCATTACAGTTATATATATGTAAATCCTTTAATTTTGATTTAATGTTAAATTTTAAATGTTTTGATATAATGTTAAATTTTTTTATCTAAGTTTTGGATGGTTTCAATCTACATTTTGCCTAGATGGAAGAATCCCATGTGAAGTATTATTTTGATTGAATAAAAAAGAGTAAAGAAATAGTTGTATATGTAAATCCCTTTAATTTTGATTTAATGTTCAATGTTAAATGTTTCAAGATATAACATGTTAAATGTTTTGATTTAAGTTTTGGATGGTTTCAATCTACATTTGGCCTAGAATGGAAGACTCCCATGTGAAGTATTGTTTTGATTTAATAAAAAAGAGTAAAGAAGTAGTTATATGTAAATCCCTTTAATTTTGATTTAATGTTAAATTTTAAATGTTTTGATATAATGTTAAATGTTTTGATCTAAGTTTTGGATGGTTTCAATCTACATTTGGCTTAGATAAAATACTCCTATGTGACTTGTATTGTTTTGATTTAATCAAAAACTTTTTAAAACTCAAGTTTTGGATGGTTGAAGTACATTTGGCATCTTAAGATTGCTTTTGATCTCTACATAGTCTTGTTTGAGTGAAAAAATTTCCAATAGGAAGAACACGGATTTTCAATGCAACTAACCATGTATCAATTGAGCTCTAATTGAAAAAAGAGTTTAAAGAAGTAGATATATGTAAATTATCCCTTTAATTTTGATTGGAAATATAAGAAGTACATATATGTTTGTTGAATTTGGGTCAATGTCATTAATGCGCTCAAATAGGTAGCCTTGTTGATTTATAATTTGGTAAATTGATGACATTCAGTTAATTGCATTCTAGAACATAGAACATATCCAACCATTGGACAGACAAATTTTGTACTAGATTTTCAATCAGGAATAGAGATGTGGGTCAAATCCCACCAAAAGTCGGAGAAGTGCTCCGAGTCTCTTGTCTGAAAGGAATCTTCGTACAAAACTATACTGTGGATGATTTATTTACATTGCATGGATACTTTTTACCAGAAAAGCTCACAAGAAAAATTGAGCACATTCAGTTCATGTATATATCCAATACGATTTTTCATCAATGCACATAGAAAAACTACTTTCAGTTAAAATTGCATTCTAGAACATATATATTGAGTACATTTAAATCATTTTTCATCAATGCACATAGTAAAACTACTTGAACAATTAATTTCATTCTAGAACATATATATCCAATATGTAAGTAACATTTTTCATCAATGCACATTGAACATATCCGACCATTGGACAAACAAATTTTGTACTAGATTTTCAATCAGGAATAGAGATGTGGGTCAAATCCCACCAAAAGTCGGAGAAGTGCTCTGAGTCTCTTGTTTGAAAGGAATCTTCTAACAAAACTATACTGCGGATGATTTATTTACATTGTGGATACTTTTTACCAGAAAATCCAACTAGTTTTTCATCAATGAACATAGAAAAACTAGTTCCAGTTAATTGCATTCTAGAACATATATATTGAGTACGTGAATCATTTTTATCAATGCACATAGTAAAACTACTTGAACAATTAATTGCATTCTAGAATATATATATATATATATATATATATATATATATAACATTTTTCATCAATGCACATGTATAGAAAAGCTACTTTCAGTTGATACTAGAGCACGTGCATGTACCAAAACAATTTGTACATGTGCAAACACTTGCACAAATAACATAAGCATCTCAATTTTTAGTTGAGTACTGGAAGTTCTAAAACATATTTAATCCAAAGAGAATAAATTGTTGGGAAATTCAATCAAAAAAATTCCAATGGAATGCCATCTTCAATAATCCGTTCATGATCGGATTTTGACATTTTCCATTTCTTAATTTTCATTTTTTTCTTTTATTGAACCTCTATCAACTTTATGCATGCTGCACACACCAAGTGACTATATTGACAACTTATGGAATCAGTTTCATAGTCTTCAAAGTAAACAAAGTCCCCACTTTGATTATTTTTTCTGAAAAATTAACCTTTCAGTATAATAGAGCCTCTGTCATATTGAAATCCGTGATCATTATAGTTTTCTAATAATTTCATTTTTCGTTCAGTGAAACGCATCAAATAATAATTAACATTTTCATCGTTTTCAATAGGTGCAATTACAACAAAAACATCTCCTGCACAATAAAACAAACTTAACAAAATTATACATATTTAAATTTATTTCTAGATCTTTAAATCATTAGAAATCAATTCAAATGTTACCTTCTCTAACAAGATCAGAAACTAGATCACCATCGGATGATATTGTAGTTTCCTCTGATTGCATTTCTTCAAACATTGCAACAAACATTTTTCCCTTTGTATTTAGCTCTGTATGTTTCCAATCTTTTATATACAATTTTTTTTCACAAACGTCATTGGATTTTTTGTTGTCTATGAAAACATCACAAAAACAAGAATATTTTCTTTTATCCAATGCAAACACATTTCTGGACGACTTTGTTTTAATTGAATGCAATTTTTGGGTCCCTCTTATTGTTTCAATGTCAGTTCGAATTGATATATCTACGTCTTCGATCCCAATATGCCAGAAAAACCTTTATATGGAAAATTAAAAGAAGAATTTGTAAATATGATATCAATATACAATCAAAGATAATCATTGCAAGATACATGTACAATGTTTAAAATTAGATTTCCAATAAAAATTAAATTGAATGTACCTTCGCACTTCCCTTGATGGGTTAGTATCATGGCTTAGAGCAGCTATGCACCATTGAAAAACTTCTTTAATGTTCACAAGTCGGCTTGCAGAGGGGTTCATTTGATATCTTCGAAGTGCTCATTTTATGCATGCTCCTGCACTGTCATGTTCTCCTTTTCCATGGCCAGTCTCAAAGAAATTCCAACAATGTTTAATGTAGGTTTTCTTATGAAGACAACACAACCAAAAGAATGATCGTGCAGATTTGAATTGACCTGCACATCCGTCTGACCATATCCAATGTCAATTGAATGTTATTCCATGATTTTTCAAGGAATCATAAATTTTTCCAAAACAATGTTGTACAAAATATGTATCATGTGTATGATCGTCACTGATATAAAAGTGATATTATTTAATGATATGTCGATTTTCACTCGTGATTTCTATATGATCGGCGTTTTTTTCAGCATGTCTATATAGAATATGGACGAGCATGGAGACTTGGTCAGAATGATAGTATTCACTCTGAATTTCTTTTTGTGTAACAAATGTGTAGTTTTTTGCAAAATCAATCACTGAAAAAACGGTCCCTGGTGGAAAAAATTCATGAGATTTTTTGAATTGCAAGTCTTTCCATCAAGCTCTATGGGAATGCTTGGTGTATTTGTAAATTTCTGCCTCAAACTTTCTCAAAAAGTCTATCACAAAAATTTTGTCTTCTAGTAATTCAATTCTTTTAACACTATTTGCACCTTGAATCGATGTATCGATATATTCATATCTCTTCCATTTCACTTTCATGTTGGACAATGATTGATCATTTATATCAATACGATATTTATTTTGAAATTTAGTCAAATTTCCACAATCATCGCATTTTTTACCACCAACACATTTCTTTTTGTAAAATAGTTCATCGCTTTCTCTTTCACATAGAATTTGAGATATGAATTCACGGATAGTGGAAGGAGGAGGTGAATCATTCCATAATGTTCTACCGAAATCAAAGAATGTGTCATAATATAACTCAAATTCCACATGATAATGGCAACAACAAGTGTCGCGTACGGTGATAGGTTTTACATACCATGGTTTTTGTTGAACAAAAGCATTGATTGAAACATGAATTTGACGATTCTCTTCTTTGAACTTGTTGAATAACTCTATCTGAGTGGTTTCCAAGAAATATTTTTCATGTTCTTCGTACTGATTTCGTACTATTCTTCTTCGCATCACATGCCTTGCAATTGGCGAAACACGCGAATTGTTCTTCCAATATTCATATATTATTTTTTTAACATTTTCTCCAAGTCTATCTTTGTATGGTTGCCTACAAATAGCTCTCCAACAAGCGAGTTCATCATTTACATCTACTTGCAGCCGAAATTTCTGATGTTTGTGCAAAGTTTTTCGCGAGGTTCCTAATGCTCGTGCCATAGATGTTACCAAATGATTCTCTTTAGTACTTGATGAAACCATTGCCATATGTATTCCTCTACGTACAATTGAAACATTTTTCTCTCTAGATCTCTTAATTGAATTTATAGCACTACTTATATTTTGTATCACATCTTCCTTCATTTTTTTATCTTTGGTTGATTTTCGAATACCCAGTAGTGTCGTAGCTTATTTTAATTTCCTTAATGATAGGATACCTTTCAACATTTGAGCTTGAACTTTCACCTGCTCATTTAAGAAATACTTTTCAAAAATGCAGTTAACACGATATCGTATAACATGGTCAGGTTTTTTATCTCCATATGTGTGAGTGTCAACATTTTCTAACATCTCATCATCGACACTGATTTCATCTGTACATATTTGAAAAAATAGTACATAATAAGTTTACATATGAACAATAAATAACTAAATTAATAAATATATGTATAATTTCAATAATACGTGCATGTGTTCAATATATATATATGTACATACCTTGTGATTCAATTTCTTCATTTGAATTTCTTTCAATATTTTCACCATCTTCAATCATTGGTTCAATACCTCTTTCACTTTCTCTTTCAAAATTTTGTATCTCATCATCAATGTTTTGAGGAATATCTCTATCTGTTTACATTAAAAAAAATATTTTTCAAATTAGTTCATCAAATAAAAATTAAGCTTCACATTTTACATTAGGAAAATTTTAAATATATCAATAGATCATAATATTTACATTTACATACCTGCTTCAATTTCTGCTTGAGGTTTATTTTCCTCTTCAATATTTGAGAGGGCTTCTAACTTTCTTTTGCGAGATTGTCTCGTCTCTTCTCTACGTTCCTCAGGGTCTCTTTTTCGATCATATTTTCTCGCACAAGTCCTTCGATTTCCCATGATAATAGAGTATGAAGTTCAAAAAATTTCCTTCAAAAAATTAGACAATAACTCAATTAGAAAAAGCATCACAAAATATTTAATTTAAAAAAAAAAGTCATTTTAAATTTTTTCCAAAAAATACATACTCCAATCCAAAACACTTACTTTAAAAAATTCGAGAAAAAGATGTCTTATAAAAATGAAACGAAGCTCAAAATATTTACTTCAACTCAAATCACGTACTCGAAAAAAATTTCACTTCAAAAAATGCCTCGAACTTAAAAAAAAAACGTCACTTTAAAAAATACTTCCAAAAATACTTCCAGAAAATGTCTTTTCGAAATTAAGCCCAACTCCATACTTTCAAAGAAAAATGAAGCACAAAAAACATCCAAAAAAATGTATTACATACCTCCAAGAAATGTCCTTTGAATGTACGCCCAAGAAAATTCTTTAAACCCAAAACAATTCTTTGCAAAAGCAGGCCACCTCCAAGAAAAGTCTTTAAACCCAAAACAATTCTTTACAAAATCAGACTGTCTCCAAGAATTCGAAATTAAGCACAAATCCATAATTTAAAAAAAAATGAACAAAAACCATCCAAAAAAATGTATCACATACCTCCAAGAAATGTCCTTTGAATGTACGTCCAAGAAAATTCCTTAAACCCAAAACAATTTTTTGAAAAATCAAACCATCTCCAAGAAATGTCCTCCAAGAAAAGTCCTTAATCCAAAACAATTCTTTGCAAAATGAGTCTGCCTCCAAGAAATTCTCTTCAACCCAAACCTCCAAGAAAATTCTTTAAACTCAAACCAAGACCTTTATAAAATCAGACCAAATGTGGGAAACGTGTGAAAATTATGAATGATTTCACGACAATTTATATTGCCACGAAATGTGTTTTATGAAGGGCGTTGCGAAATTTTCCAGCCAACAAAAAATTAGATTAAAGTTCAGCCGAAATTTGATTAAAATTTTGGCCAAAATTTGATTAAGAGTTCGGCCGAACTATTAAGTCGTTAGACTTCACGGGCCGTCAGCGCAAAAAATAGTTCAGCCGAACTAACGCGTCACTAGTTACACAACTTGATGTTTCTACAACTTTGGACTGATTAAACTCCATGAAACATTTTGAATTAACTGTCAGAACCAAGACAAGCATTTTCAGAATTGAATCTACTTTCAGGAAATATAACTTTGATGGAATTTCATAAACATTTACTATTTTTAATTATTTTTCTAATAAAATGGGTGCAAACAATTTCTGAGGGTCATTTTGATTCAGTGAAATCAAAATTCTGTATCTCCCAAAATACATTGTAAAAAAAATTGAAAAAATTATGGGGCATTACATTGGTCCGTCGTCTCTAATGGGTAGCTTTTAGATTTTTAGTTTAAAACTTATATGTTAAGAAATTTGCTGCATCGCGAAACATATCCAAAATATGCAGTTTTTCCATATTGGGCCAGTTCAAAAAAATTTAGTAATTATGATATGCATCCATTGGCTTTGTAAATATGATGAAACCGAAGTAGACTCTGTCTATATTTTTGTAGCACATTTTGTTTTCTCAAAAACACAAATTTTCAATGAATACAACATTGCACATTAACATGACTTATGAATCCTTTTATTGTTAAGAAACACACACTCAAGGAAACACTAAGTTGACATATCAAATCTGCATAAAAAAATTTCAAAACATAAGTAATAGAAAGCTAACAAAATTTCTGACAACTTTTATTTTTATCACAAAATGAAATTCTAAACAGAAAATTTGTTATAGTTTGCAGAAAGTTGAAGAACCGAAAAAAATGAAAGTTTTTTCTCAAAAAAGGGAAAAAATGTAACCCAACTTCACATTTTCACCCATGAATGTTAGAAGGGTCCTTAGGCTTACTTCTAGTTTTTTTAACACAAAAATCCTTAATGTTCTTTGTGTGGATAGGTGCATCTTTAATAGCCCGCAAAAATGGAATTTCACACAGAGATTTTGCAATTATCCTACTAAAAAAAATTATGGATATCTTAGTTTAATTACAATAAATCTTTCCAGGAATTGAGGAGTAACAACTGTAACCTTGGTTCCTATTTTTTTCCCACTGGGTTCAGGAAATGGATCTAACTTTGATGGTAAAGGTGATTTTGATCCACCATGAGTCAGAACTGTTGAAAATTTTTCAATATGAATTCAATCATGCTCCTTATTATATTTGTCTTTTTCTGATTTCTAAAAAATGTTTTGAATACTTTCTGAGACAAATTTTCACCCTGATCGTATTTGAATATCATTACATTACAAAGGGGAAAAAAGGATCAAATGTTTATGATATTTCTAAAATGTTAACATGTTGATCATTCAGATTGGGGTTTGGTTCTGTAGATAGATGAGGGTGTAGTGGTGGCGAGGTGTTCGAAGGTAATTTAGAGACATTGTCTAATTTAAAGCCTAATTTATCCATTGGGAAGGGTATTGTGTCACTAGTAGAAAATGAGAAATTAGTGAATATGTGACTAAAAACATTAGTGACAACAACTTTTCCAAGTGAAATACTACTAAAAATGAGCAATATTAGGTAACCCAACTAATAATGACTATCATAAATAACCAATTTAGTGTCAGGTTAAAACATATGACTAGCTAGTAAGAAATCAAACTAAAAATGACTAACATGAATGACTAATTTAGTCTATGAATACAAGTACAACTTTCTATCAAGTACTACAACAATATGAATGATTCATTTCTGTTAGTAATTTTAATTTTGTCACTTCAAAGATCTTAACTTACAACTGATAGGGGATTCAAAGACTATTATAAATTGGATGAGAGGTTATACTTCCTTAAAAAATTATTTATTGGATCAATGGATGATTAGAGTTATGGAGCTGATTAGAATATTCATGGTTATAATATCCTTTGATCACATTGAGAGAGAATTAAATTCAAGGCTGATAGATGATCCAAAATGGGATTTGGCATATAGCTGAGTCAAATACATTATGAAGAATATATGTAAGGATAAGTGTTGGTTAATTAGTAGATGACACATTTACTTTAGTTGAAACTTAACTTTTAATACATATCTACATTTTTTATTATCAGGGTCATATCCATTGAACTTAGGATACTAGTTTTTAACTTGAATATCACATTTTTTTATCTAGTTTGAATGTACCTTTTGAACATAGCAGTATTAGACTCTTATGAAATGTTTTGAATCCTATGGGGATTTTGATGTTGCTCGAACATTAGATGTTGCAGATATTTAAATATCATGTCATATATGTGAACCATATTTAGTATATTTCAGATGGTGTAAATAAAACCTTTGCATTAATATTAATACAAAAATGGTTTTTTTATTATTGGGAAAAAAAATTATGGAAGAGTTTTGATGACACCTTACCTTGCCTATCTAGAACACTAGGTGTAGGAAGAGGTTTCTTTAGCTACCACATTTAGCTTGGTATGTATCATCCATGTGTATGTGATATTTCCAATGTGTATTATTTTTATTATTACCATTTAATCACTCTATTCTAACTCTTGATGCTTTGGATTTAAATTTTAATTTAAGTTATTTCATAGTGTTTCATTATTTTACTCCCAAAAATATAGCATATTAATGGTTTAGGTATATATTTAGTAATTTAAATAAATTTTACAAATACATCTTATTGTACCCTTAATTTTTCACCAAAAAAAGTCCACTCGACCTTGAATTCTTGGAAGAATGAAATCTTCCTTACTGAGCTTGACCGAGTTAAAAACATACATGTTAGATTAGTTTACTAATCTTGACCAAGTTAAAAAAAATACATGTTAGACTAGTTAAAATACTTGGTGGGAATGAAATCTTGTTTACTAAACTTGACCAAGTTAAAAAAATACATGTTAGACTAGTTAAGATTCTTGAAAACGAAACCGTAGATGAGAAAATGAAACCATAGAAGAAGAGCGAGGCTGGAGGAAAATAATACATGATGTAGACATATGTTACAGTGGGAGATCCATTAACATAAATGTGATGAAGAGTATTCTCACAAACATCACTATAATTTGTGCAAATAACAGAGAATAATTACATTCCAGAGGAAAATTGATGACAAAATCACCCAAAATAAACGAAAATTTTTGTCAGGGAAGTATCTTAAGAGTTGCATGGATAACGTGATAATGGAGATGGTGGTTACTTATTGTGGCAGATTTTATGCCAACAAACAAGAGCTTGTTTCCAGGCAGATCAAACCATTGGATATCAAGTTCACCTCCAACTTGTTGATTAGTAATAATTTTCAATCGTCGAACCCAAAATAATCTTGTTTCCATGCACTATTCACTATCTCCAAGAATACAGTAGTCTGTAAATCCTATATTGAATATTTTTTGCATTCATCAAATTTTTCTATGATTTGGGTAATTATCTACCCATTTTAATTGAATTCATTCTGATGTTAAATTTGCAGAATTATGTGCCCTTTAAAGTGGGTGTTCAAGATGGACATACTCTATTTTCGGATTTCTTATACAAAATTTCAATTATTTGGAGTGTACATTCAACGAGAGAATTGCATACAATAAAATACAGGGTATTGAGAGGGAGAAACATTTTTTGGCCTGTAAAGTATCTTAACGGGTGATAGCCATAATCCCTAACAATTGATACTTTGCGAGATACATTTTTTGATTTGGGATTTTTATGATCTAGGGCAATTCATAGCCCCCCCGAAACCCCTTGAATTGAGGTTAAGGATCAATGAAATTGCAACTTCGATTTAGAGGGATTGCAACTTCAGATTTGCAGTCAACAATATGCGGGAAGAATCACCTGAAAGGACAAAGAAATGGCCCATAAGTGGAACATTTTAGATAACTCTTAGTCCATGCAGCTCTATGGAGCTTTCCTCTTTTCCATACACTTATATAATAGGATAATGACTTGGTCGCATGCATGTTAACCATTAATTTCTAAAATATTTTGAATGCATGTTCTATGTAAAGTATTCATGCATGTTCTCATGAAATTTTTAGTTCGATATCCTAACCAACCGGTTTATGTTTTTCAACAAGAAACTCCAATTTTTTTTATTATTATTCATAACAAGGAATTATCACCTCACTGTTAATCTAAAATAGCTTGATTTTCCATTTTTTCCATTTTGTGTACAAAAATAATGTCAAATCATAGACCACATATTTATTCCAACACCTCCATTAACAAAATACTTAAAATTCCTTCATAAAGTGATGAATATTTCTAACACATGCAAACAAATTTTTCTCCCACCGGAAACTAACAAGTATGAATTTAAAGGGCAATAAAAATTGCCATATTAATCTCTACTGAATATATAAACACACATAGTTATAAAACATACAACAAAACATGTAGATCACTATCAAAAATATATGTTATTGATATTCCATTATAGTTGAATAAAATCTGCCACACGAAAAGTTTCTAGACAAATTTTTCTGTGGAATAAATAAAATTTAAAACTCTCTACAGATTTGTACCATCTCCCATCTCTTATAATTCAAGTTGAGTTTCCAAGGGTTGCAAGAATATATATGAATACAAAATAAGGTAAAATTGTTGATGGCTTTAGCATCAGACAGGAACTTCCGCACAAGTCTAAGTGTCTAAATGTGTGGAAGCTATCCAAAGCCTTCAACCTTAGTAAATTCACTTTAATTAAAGGACTAATTAAAGTGGCATGTTTTTTATGAAAAGTGAGTTCAATATAATGAAACAAAAGTGTTGTTGCATTATTGAATTAGATGAATTTAACCATTTTTCATTGACAAGTGAGGTGATATCTAATTTCAATTTTCAATCACTCTCAATATTAGGTTTATGGATTCGGTCAATAAATCAAGATTATAAAAGCAAGACTAGTTGAATAAGAAGAAAAAATTAGAGACATTGATTGATTGAGTTATGAAGGACAATGTTTCAAGAAGACACCAAGGGTGATAAAGGACCTTCATCTAATGTTCATGCCAAGGGAGGAAAGGAAATATGGAAACAGTGAGGATGATCCCAACAGCAGAAAAATAGGTAGAGGTTGCACATCACAAGTGGAGGTTGTACATCACAAGTGAAGGTTGTACCATATTTCTGAGCACAAATTGTAGGAGCTGTAAGTCAAAATTTATTTTAAATTTATTTTAATTTCTAGCTGGAAACCAAGATACTAGTGGATCGAAAACCTTCCCATAATGTTTTATGGGAAATATAATCTGATGGAAATTTTAGATACATAGAAATGTAAGTGTGTGAAAATGATGATGGGGTGTTTGTTTTTATTCAGTTCTCATCATTGACCAAAAATTTCTGCTAAATAGATTTGTTTTGTCCACCTTATGCACGTATTAACCATGGATTTTGACTGGTTTTCACTAAATTATAAGGCCCAACAGATTTCTTTAAAAAGGGCCAATTGGGGAGGACTATGTCCTGAAATAATAAATATCACAATATAGGTTCACATATCTTCTAACATGTCTTGAAACACTATTTCCACCACTAATGCATTTATATATTTTTTGAAGGTGAATTTTTCTCTACACCATCTATCCTACACTTTGTTTCTTATAGCATTCCTCTTTCCTTTTGTATTAATTTTCACTGTGGTGATTACTCTGTATGATTTCAAGGACTACACTTCGCTTGGTAACAACATTAAACATATGGGTTTTTGATTCATTTCCGCAAAAAAAATATATTTTAGATTCTTTTATTTTTTAGGCTTATTTTGGATGTGCACATCCTCTTTTCATAGATTCTATGTGGAATTTTTACTAAAGTTTTGGAAGCAAAGTGTTTAGTTAAGATTAGTTGGTGAAAGTTGTGTAACAGACAATTGTTTGTGTTTGGGTTAATTTTATGTAGATTCTTTGGGGAGATTGGGACCAACGCTTTTGAGGAGGGTGAATGCTTCACCTATAAGTAATGTCACCTCTCCCATTCTTCAATCAATCAAGTGAGATATAGGTCTCGAGTTCATAAATACATGACTGTTTTTTTTAAAATCATATGCGTAATGTGGTTCTCTTTTTTGAATTCATGTCACTATCTTTGACTTGATTTGGTTACCTTTAATTGATTTTATTGTTAGTTGTGGTTTAGAATGTAGAGTGGTTCCTTGTATTTGTTCATCCTTCAAGCTAAGGATTCAATATGGTTAGCTTCACTGACTTTCTATTTTTGATATTTTAAGTTAACCCTAGGAATTTAATGACATGTCATACATGAAAGCATGACTCTATAATTTTTTAATTTTCTCTCTATGTTGACAATACAATTCAAACTCTCGAAAAACTCCTCAGAATCATAGTGGTTTTTCGTTAGTAAGTTACTTGATTTTTGCTTGATTTAGGTTAGTTGTCTTATTTGAGTGCCCGTTTCCTGAAATTTTACTGGGATGAGTTATTGAAAGTTTTTTCATGTCCAATTTGTTAGGTTGGGTCTCCCAATTGATTTTTTGTGATGTATGTGAAAATTTGCTGTTGAGTCAAATTCATGTGATATTGTTTTCAAATTGTAGTTATGGTTCTATAGAAGGAAGTAATTGAAGATGTTTTCCCATTATGTAATGCCTTATGTTTCTCATTAAGGTTTTAAATTCATTGACATTTGAACATCGCACATGTATGGTGCAGAGAATGGCTAAAGATATTTTTGGTGTCCTCCTTCAAGCAAAAAATAAATCACTCCCGGAAGGAAGGGTAGTTCCAGAGTCGTTCAATGATCTAGTTGTTGAAATGAGAGCTCATCATTTTGATCCAATGAATTTTGCATTAAAGTTAAAGGCCATTGTATGTTCTTGTAAAATTCATTCTTGGACTTTCACGTTAGTATTTCATATGATATTTTTTTTTGATGTTTCTTGTTCCAACTCCACAGTAGAATAATGTGATTAATATAGATATAAGAGATAGATCAATGCAAATGCAATCTGCAAAGCTGTAGGAAGTAAAAATTCGATAATGTCTCAATTGTAATTTGTATCTGATACCAATGTTGCTTTAAAAGAAATAATCAAAACGTTTAATTGAAATCATTCCATAATTTTCACAAAAAAATTGTGGTCTCCTTCATACTAGTTCATGGTTACTTTCATTTCATACAAGTTCTCATTTTTTCAACGACACAAGATAAATTTTTTTCATCTCACAATAATATTACAAGGTCCTTGGCCATAACTGTGTGAAAATCATAGCATCCATAATCGTGGGGAAATCAAAGCTGATATTCTCAAAGAATTTTGATTTAATTTCTTTTTCTATTTTACTTTTTGAATCTCTAATGTGCTTTAGCTTTTTCCTTGTTGTACCACGGCAATTCATTTCACAATTTTATGTATTTACATAAATTTGCTTGGTTACGAAAGGTTGTATTTTTCACAACTGAAAATGACTTGAAATTCGACCATAGTTCTTGCAACTCATATCACATAATAAGAAAAGTGTACAACCTAACAACACAATGAACATTAAGCAATAACAAAGCGAAAAGAGCCTACATGAGCTAGATACTATGCATTGAAGGTTGCGTATTGGAATTGTTGAAGGCGAAGAACTGGGAAGGTTGGTTTTGTATAATTATTGCTTCTCATTTATCCTCATCCATGCCCTAATTGTCCATAATTAATACCCTTGTTCCCTTTGATGTCCCACTTAGAGTTCTGTCTTTGATGAGTCTTATGAAACTACCACATGTTTCATAGGACCTACGGTAGGTTTTGTTATAGTCCTCCTCTTTGTTAGTCACATGTTTCCCTATTGTAAGGCCAATAGATTGAGCCTCTACAACTAGTAACCAATGTTTGTAGTCATTTTTTTTTGAGTTCCATGAATTGAGTTGTGAGAGAGATTATTTTTGGAAAATCAGCTAGTTAGGACATCTCAAAATCCCATTAGAGTTTTTAAGTACATATATTTGAGTTCTAACAGTTGTAAAAGTAAGTAAATCGATGGTAATTAGTATTTTTGAATGATGAAGCATGGGACTGTGTCACTAATACCTGAAGTGAGAACAAAAAAAAAAAAAACTAACAAGGAAATATGCTAGGAGCATTGGGGGAGAATGATCTTACCTAGATTGTGCCAAATATTTCTTAATGCAAAAAAGTCATTACTATTATCTTACATGCTTTCTCAGTAAAAATGGTTCTTCCTATTTTTTAAGAAACAATTAATCTATATCAACATAGTTAAAAGGGTTTCACTAGACATAAAACATGCATTGTGCAATGTATTATACCTTATTATCATCTTTAAAATCAATTTGTGAATATTTTTCCCATGTTTATGATAAGAGGTAAGTTTCTGGTGTTTAGGGTGTATAGTTCAAGGGGTGCTTAGCATAGTCATTGTTTAATAGAATATATTTTTATCCTTATACACAAAGGGATCATTTTGCTTTCAATAATAGAGTCTAGTTCAAGCAAAATTATTTGAAAATATGAGGACGGTCACCTTAAAATGTTGTAGTCTGTAGTTTTTTGTTGATTTTTTCCGACTCATAGTAGGCTTTACATTTTTTTTTGTTTATTCTCTTTTATATTTTTTATTTTATTTTCTATTGAAAGGAATTTTGTTAAGATGGAGCGACAAAAAAAATTGCATATTTTGTACATCAACCACATAAGTGCAGTGACCATTCCATTCCCTACTTCAATGTAGGCCTTTATCAAGTGGGGCATGCCTAATGTGATTGAAATATAGGTCATTGTTGTTGTACGTGGCCCCACTACTGTAACCTGACTGGAATAGTTAATGTTAATTGATAACCTAGGGACCAACTAACCAACTATAGTCAATCCAGATTTTCTCTTTCTCTACTAAACATAAAAAGATATATCACTTAAGATGTAACATGTGGACTAATTTCAGTATTTCGTTGTAAAAAGAAACAACAACATCCATCTCCCATATTGTCTGCTACTAAACATTTGTGATTAATAACAACTCTATGCCTTATCTATTTTTCTAATTTTTATTCTTGATAGTTCTTTGTTTGTGAATGTTTAGTAACATTCTAGTTGATATATGGTTTGGGGCATTCATTTAGTTAGACATGGTAAATACTCTAAAATTACAAAATATTATAGTTAGTACATGAACATACAAGCTACAAACAACCAAAAATGTAACTTACCACTATTAAGTGTGGGAAGAGAGAACTAGAAGGTGTCACTAGTGCAGGAGAAGATGAGTAAGACACTGAAATTGAGTCTAAAAGTGATGTTTCAGGTAATGCCAAAGTGGAAGAAGTTGGTAAGGAATATTTCTATTTTAGAAGAGACATGTCTCTATTCAATGAATTGTGTCACTTGGGTGTTATGTTTGTTACTCTTTGTTATTGCTCTGACACTTTACCTTTATTGAACCTATTATTTTGTTGCTCATTATGTTCTAACTTATCCCTATAGATTTTTACAAACTTCCAAAGTGAAGTAAGTTAAATTGCATTTTCTTGTCTTTATTTCGTACAATATAAGGGATTACTTTCATATGCATGGTTGCTTCCTTGTCTAGTGCAAAGAACTGTTGCTTTAAGTTCGTATTCATTATCTTTGGTTGTTGGGATTTTTGTTTAAACTTAGACTTAGTTGCAGTATGATGGATAAAATGTGACAATTTCAAGTTATAGGTGACTAATATCCGTATGTTCTCAATCAAACAAGTAGAGTGTTGAATTGAATTAATGTTGGAATTAAAATTCAAATCATATCATCAATCTATAATAGGCTAGGGAAATTGTTTCCCTAGGGTTTCCTATAGCACCAATTTTGTCTCTCTTAGTACAAAAATAATAGTAATACAATACACAAATGTGATCCTTCCTTTCCAGTGATATAAGGAATAATATAATAAAAATTGGGTAAGTAACAATACCATATATTTTGACAAGAAAAATACATTGTTCTTAATACAAAAATCTAGTACGTAATTCAGTTTACAACCACAATTGTTCAAAATGATAGAATGACAATTCACTCATAGCCTCATATCCAAATCTCAGAATTAACTGTTATGGGTCATATACTAAGAAGAAACTATATTTGTGGGTCTTTACACCACTATGGTACCCAATTGAAGCTTGATCTCATTGCTCTTCATGTATGTCCTCACCAAAAACTCCTTTGGACAGTCTTGAGACCCTCTTTGAGCCACATATCCATGTTTAAACCTTAGAACATAATCCGATTTCAAGAAAAAAATCATGAATATCATGCATCAAAGCTCAGAACTGATCTAAGCCATTGTGGATGCGATCACTTGTAGATAAGGGAAAATTTATAACTTGATCCACTTTGACAGGTCAACCATTATGGCCACCTCAATGATGACACTCGTTAGAAAGGAAAAAATTTAAATGACCAAACGTCAGGGGATTTTATCAAAATTTTCATGGCCATGTGTCACTATAGCTTTGTAGGCTCGATTTTTGTCTAGTTTTCCCCTTAATTCGAATCTTCTTCAGAAAATTCATAAGCGACAATTCTAATTTGACCCACGTCAATGTAAATTCAAATATACGTCAGAAATATTTAGTGGTTCTATGTTAGTATTAATCTTCTCAATTGGTTGACTTGCATGGCTATAAGTGAATTTGATCATATCAATGCCTTTAGGAAAGACTTCAATCCAATTTTCCCTTGAATATATGAGCCAACATGAGACCCTCACTACCATTTTTAGTTGATATTTTCGGTATAAAGGCCAAGAATAGATACCCCAAAAAAAAATTTCATTCTTATGCCCAAACAAAGATCAATCTATTAGAGAGCCTCACTCCTCTCTCAAAATTTTCTCCTATGCCAAATCAGAGAAGGAATGGAAAGGATTCAACTATGGTGGAATATTTCACCACCAAAATTGACTAGAGTAAAGGGGTCTTAAAAGCCTCAGAGCCTTAGGCTCAAGAAAACCATAGATAAATTATTCCACAATGATGCCTAAAAATGAATTTATCCCTCTCATATTTATAGATTTCCAAAAGGACCTCTTCTTCAAAAGTGATTGAGTAAACTTTACTCTAAGGCCCAAATTTTGGGTTTCTTTGCCTAGATGCCCCAAAACTTCCCCAATAGTTCATTTTTTTGGGGGTTTTCCCTTTATTGAGGACTATAGCCTACAGGTATCGATATGGTAGTTTTTCCATTATGAAATTAATTAATCAGGAACATTACAGTCCCCCCTTCCCTACATTTTTTGACCCCGTGCAATGGTAGGTTTCACTTATGCCTCCTCTATCTCCCTTATTCAAATAGATGCTCCCTTTTATCCTTTCTTTAAGGATCATGAATGAAATCATAATCAAACTCAACATCCTCTGTAGAATGTTTGTCCAATCCATGCTTGGTGCTTCCGAGGATGGATTTTCTGTCCAATCCATGCTTCGTGCTTCCAAGTTTTTCCTTGGTGGCATTACTATCTTTCACACAAGAATATATTTCAGCAATAGTCACAACATCTACGTCTGCATCAAAAAAATGAGGTACTTTCAAACTTTTTCCTTAAATACCAAGCAACACCATAGCTGGAAGAAAATTTATATAAAAATAAATTTGATTGTGACCAAATTCTCTTTTCTCAAATGCTCTTCTTTCAGGTGCTTAATATTTATTGATTGATATGAAACCTCTTGAAGCATTTGTCTATGCGTTTTCTTCCTCTTAAGCCTATGTCTGAAAACATTATTTATAACAGCGCAAGACCTTTCTTTAGATATATCATTGCCAATCATAGTATCAGTATTCATATCGCTTTTAATCATAATATCAATATTCTTTATATGGTTAGTAGCCCTATTACGTCTCAAATTTGTATCTTGCACTAACGCTTGTTGAGTATTTTCTTCATCAGCAGACCCTTCCTGTTTGTCCTTTCCTATTTCAGAAGAGAAATTTTGTCTCTTCTAATGGACACTTAAAATTTTCTTGGGCTTGTCAAGAATTCCCATTCCATGATTACCAATTGTAGATTTACCCTTTACAATATTATAAAGATTTATCTGTGCTCCTCGCATGTATATTTGAAAACTTGACCATTTCTCACATCACTATACTGAATTTTTTTCAATGCGACAGGCATCTTCACTCCAAACTTGGCTCTATTTCACAGTCTTAGTATTCATATATTTTTAATCATAATCTCAGTATTATTTATATGGTTAGTCTCCCTGTTACATATCAAATTTGTATCTTTCACTAAAGCTTGTTGAGTATTTTGTTCATCAGCAGACCCTTCCTCTTTTTCCTGGCCTATATCAAAAGAGACATTTTGTCTCTTTCAGTCAACACTTACAATTTTCTTGGGCTTGTCACAAATTCCCGGTCCCTGTTTTCCTGTTATAGATTTATCCTGTACAATATTATAAATATTTTCTTTGTCCTCCCCACATGTATTTCTGAAAACTTGATCATTTCCCACATCACTATACTAAATTTTTTTCAATGCTATAAGCTTCTTCACTCTGGAATTGGCTCTAAGAAGACTCCTCATAATTATCATCATATGCAACACAGATTTGATCCCATCATCGTCATCATCAACACAAATCTGGGTTTCCTAAAAACATTCACTAGTTTGATCGCATTCATTTATAGTTGGAATAGGTAGCTTGCTCACATAAACAGGGACAAAATCACCTCTTGAGAGTTTTTGTCATCTCTTACCTTGAAATGATACCCATGAATTACTTTGAGCAGCACCATAAATCTTTGATTCAATCTAAGTTTAATCTGGAAGTATCATAGGACAAAATAACAGTGAGTGGCAACATATTGTGATAAAAATCACGCATGGGACATTAGGACACACTATGGGGCTTCCAGTTGATGTAGAATAGGTTTTTCTTCAAGTAGGGGTGGCTACTATGACTCCATTATCTTGCACTTTAGTTATATGGTGGTTGTGTACATAACATTCATCCTTACAAAGGTAAGGATTGGAAACACGATCATCCCCAACTTTATTAGGTTAATCAAACATGTTTCCTTTTATAGCTTTCCCATTGCGGAATATCCCATTACCCAGTCGGATTTTGAGTGTTACGTAAAATTAATTTGTTGTAATATCGCCATGAATAGTGGACTCCAAATCTCTTCGAAAACCTATAAAATTATGTGCAACAAGAAATACTACAGAGGCAATATTGGAAGAAACCACATGGGAAACTGTTTCATGAAGTATCACATAATCCCCATCCAAGCATGAAACTAATCTACTCTTTTATGGATATCACAAGCATATTGAATATGAATGGTTTGAATGAAGTTGAATCTAGGGAGGATGGAAAAAATATTATGCACCTCAAGCTTCCCTAAAACATTCATTATTTTTTTAAAGTTCCATAGTTGGTAATATTTACAACACTCCCGTCCACTTTTCTTGCATTTTCTCTATGGTAGGATTACTATACTGATGAATTCCTTTCCTTTCCAATGGATTCTTGAAACCATCCACCTTTTTTTAAGTTCACAAAATTCTCCACTCTTTTTATTTAGGTGAGCAGCACCTGGTTCAAAAAGGGACACCCATTCAACAATTTTAAGGGTGTTTATTGACTCATATGAATCTACTTTAGGACTTATGTTCCCAAACGTCAAAGCCTCTGCCTTGCCCCCATAGATGAAAGGGACTTATTTATGTATTTTTCCTCCTTCAAATGATCTCTAGTAACTCTAGGTTTATCCACCATTATACTTCCAGCTAGATCTACCAATTTGGGGAAGCTATAAAGGTTACATCAAAAAATGTGATCTTGTAAATGCATAATCAACACATCATGAGAATGAGCGTTGCGATCATTTAGTGTACTATGGCCAACAATAGGATGGGAAATTTTCATAAAATTCGAGACATCAGAATTTTTTTTAACTAGAATAAGTATAACATCTAGTACATTAAATCCTTCATGTGCATTACTTTGAATATCTAATTTATTGTTTGAGGAGTGTTCAAAGTGAGACCACGTACTTTTATTAGTTGAGTTGTCAGTATCCATATCTGATATCTTTAAGATTTTTATCCTTGAGATTCAACTATAAAGTAACAAATCACTAAAGTGGTGTTTGGAGACACCTTTCAAACACTAGTTCCCTTAAACTCCCCTATACCAAGAACACTTTCCTGATTTCATTCAATATTCTGTAAAACTGAAATTTGAGTGATGTTGTTGTCTAAAAGGGCATTTCCTTCCTTGAGAATTTCATCCCATTCCTTTGGATTTAGCTGACTTCTTTCACCTTCAACACTGTTACCACTAGCTACAATGTCTTCGCATCTAGATCTCAGATTTGGGTGTCAAAAAAGGGTTGATGTAATCTTAAAGGTACATATGAAAGTTTTTTAAGTCACTCTAAAATTAACACAAAACAAAGTGGAGGTAGAATATAACAAATTTTTGAATGATAAGGAAAGGAATTATGTTTGTGGGTTTTTATAGTTCAAAAGGCATAAATGGATGGTACATTCATCGATTAGTATGCTACCCTCTTCTTTTATGACAAAAAAGAAATATCAAGTCAATAGATAATGTATTAATCATTGTGCTAATTTCTTAAAGCTTTAAGAAAGGGCATGTTCTATAGGTGTTAAAGCTCATTATATAGGACACAATATCCCACAAGAACTGTGTGGAGTTTAAATAAAATACTCTTCTTCTTGAAGGTTGTTTGGATATTGCAAATGGCATCCTAAAGAGACTAAGATCTGACTTAGTACTAATGACTGCAAATATCAGCATTGAATGGAATGTTTTAGGAAGTTTTAAGGTAGGATATTAAATTAATAGTACATCGCAGAAAGAACGATAGAACAAAGACACCAATGGACCATTTTGAAGCATAATTATTAGCAATAGTGAAATGTTGACATTAAAATAAAATTTAGGAGTTAGCATGATGGCGGAATAAAAAGGTATTGCACCGTGAAAATAGGTCTCCAAATATCATATCTCCGAACAAAAGGGACATCGAATGCCACATCTAAATCGGTCTCCAAATATCATATCTCCCACCAAAAGGGACACCAACCGCTATAGAAAATCAACTAGAAAATCATTTGAAAATATAAGAAACATGAACTTATGTTCCTACAACTCTGCTCCAATACAAATATGTTAAGATGGTGTAATAGTGATATAGGATAATTCACAATGAATTCTCAGCCTATTTAAAAGAGTTTTTGACATAGTCCAAAGGAGGTTGCTCTTATATGTAAAAAAATAGGCAACAGGTTCTGGCTCATAGGTTTTGGACATTTTTTTGAAGCACATAGTTTTGAGTATCTAATGGTTTTGTTAAACACATGGTTTTTGAGCTGCTTCTTTAAGAATGATACCACTTAAATATGTTTATGCATCTTAGATCACATGATTCAATAGGATATGAATCAATTATTGGCTTTAATGCCTGTTGTGGTTCCCCTCCATTTCATTTTTGTTTGTGATTGCCCTAGGGGATTTGAACTTGATGAAACAATTATGGAAAAACCAGGGAATGCAGAGGATGTGAGGAAAGACAATTTTCATTTGAATGTGACTTTTGGGAAGAAAGGCCATTGTGGAGGAGCATTTCTCCAAGAAGTATAGGAATCCTTTATTGGATTCAAAGTTGATCTTAAAGCATCTTTATGGGGAAGCACATTGCATGACTAAGGCTAGAAGGTTTGTAGATGAAAATCCCTCTTTTGATTTTGAGTTGCATACTTAAATTTGAATATATGGAAGATAGGAAGAGTTGTCATATTTTCACGAGGGAGATTTGGTGCATGATAATCTGATAACATAAAATTTTATAATCCATCAGGACTCCAAATAGTTGATTATGGTTGACTTTAGCCATTTTTCACATATACATTTCTATATCATAAGCCAAAGGATTTAAAATGTTCTAGAGGTAATTTTGTTGTCAATGGATTATTCTAATGGGAACGTTATGGCTGCTTGATTACTGCAGAAAATCAGTAAAGCAATAGTCCACTACATTGACATTTGAATCAGTATCTGAAAAAGATGTTAGAGAGTTTCCCTTTTGGAGATTATGAACACAAGAGTTGCAACTCAAGCTAAGGATTATGTTCATGGCTAGAGCGGTTTACATATGAAAATGTTTTATGTGCACATAATACTCCCGAGAGAAGTCCACATCCCCAACTAGGAGCTTATATTAGCACTTAAATCTCTACATGCATTTTATATCACATTACTCAATTGGATGTGAATCAATAATTGGATTTAATGGCTGTGGTGGTTCCCCTCAATTCCATTTTTGTTTGTGCTTGCCCTAGTGGGTTTGAAACTAATCAAACAATTGTGCAAAACTTAGGGAACACAAAGGATTTGAGGAAATATGGTTTTTATTTGAATGTGACTTTTGGGAGGAAATATAATTACTAAGGAGAATTTCTCCAAGAAGTACAAGAATCTCATGTTGGATTCAAATTTGATCTCAAAGTGCCTTTATGGGGGAGCTTGTTGCATGCCTAGGGCTAAAAATCTTGGAGATGCAGCTCCCAATATTTCTGTCTTTACATTTTCACCTTTGAATATATCAAAGATAGGTGGAGCTATCAAATTTTCATGAGGGAGGTTAGGTAGTATGAAGATCTGAAATCAAATGTGATGATTCATCGTAATTTAATTTAGCTTTAGTTCACATCTACATTTTCTAGAAGACAAGGCCATGGATTGACATTGATCTAGAGATAACGTTTTCAATGCATTCTTCTAGAGGGAATGTTATGGAAAGGGCACTTGCTTCCTACAAAAAATTAGTAAATCAATGGTCAACTATGACTACATTTGAATCAATCTCCGAAAAAATATGCTAGAGTGTTTTCCTTTTGGAGATGATGAATGCATTAGTAAATCAAACATGGAGTTGCAACTTAGCTGATGATTTTATGAACGATGGTATTCATGGATAGTGTTGTTTACATATGCAAAACAATTTATATGCACATACTAGGAAAATAAATGAATAAATGTTGACAACCTTACAGTTTCATTGTTAGTGTATCTGAAGGCTTTAGTGTTATCTATTGAGAGGTCAATAGCCTATAATTTGAGATAGTTGTCAAAATCCCCACCGAAAGCTTCAGCCGTACATGTAAATTAAATGACTGGGGAGGTGATAACAACAACCAGTACTATTCTTGATGTATGGATCATATGAAATGAATGTGTAGCTAAATTCTTCATAATTTCCTTCAGATTTTACCATCCCAATAACGAGTTCAAGTCTTTCAAATCGGATGCAAACAAATTAGTATATAGTTGGTCATCGAAGTGTCTAAATATTTGTAGCAGTTTCAACCCTTAAAAGACACAGAAAATGTTCACATGCATAAAGTGTTGAGAATATTAAGAGAGAAATATGGAACTAAGTTATGGATCATATTTTTGATTAGAAACTACAACAAGATCAAACTTGGATGCTAATTCAACTTAATTTCATCCCGAAATGGATGATCAAAATAAAGTTCCTTAGCATATAAGGTGTTTTTTTTGAAGGGTGAATATCCATATCACTTACATTGGAAGCCAACATATATGAGAAGAAACCATGGCTGATTTGTGTTGGAAGTAGAAAAATATGTATATATCTATGTGGAGTAGTTTTTGATGGTTGGCCTTGTTCAAAGATCCTTGTTAGTGGCTTGGATGTGACCTGTTTGAGGCATCATCCCACATTGAAAATCAATAGACTTATGAGAATTTTTAATAATTTGGCTGGGTTGTTTCATTGCTTGTCCGCATTGGGAAGGTTGAAAGCCTTTGGAGGAATATATGATCATCATGGAAGGTTTGGCAGATACGTGTCACCCGTATACATCGTTCATTAAGCCAATCTGAAAAGGCTTTGAGGACTGAGGATGTATCTTAGAGGTGCGCTTGACTTCGTTGAATTATTCAAATATGGAATTGATTTGAAATTGTTTTTATGAGGTTGCATTCACTTTTAAAGGAATATTTAGTGGTTCTTATGAAGGAGATGCACCATTTGGAGATATTGGAAGTTGAGCTTTTTCTTGCACTTTTGATAAAGGAAACCAACCCATCGGAGAGTCTTTGGATGTTGGATGTGGCTTGGGAAAGTCCCTCTTAGATGATGTTGTGGAGGTAAGGGGGTTTTATGCTCACTTGAAAATAGAAATAAATATTTTATTCGATAATTAAATATTGATATAGGGCCTTTGAATGCTAGATAATATGAAGGGGAGATTTGGTGAAGTGACATCGAAGTGAGTTGGCTAGCACAGGTCTATGTTTGGGACTTTGAGATAAGGTATTGGTTTGTGTGGTAACAGAAGTGATTCAATACTTTAATTATTTCATAGTTTACAGGTCAAAGGAGATTTCAACCCAAATTATATGATGAAGAGGGCCCACAATTATAGGTTATTCATTGGTTTTATTAATCATATTGTGAAGCCAACTTCATTTATCCTCCCATAGATCCCACCTCAATACAATGAATTGTGATTGATACATGAAAATCCTTTCCACCATTGAAAACCTCCATAATTATAATGCAATGAAAACTCTCAACATTTTGGGTAGGATCTTGGGAAGTTGCAATAAATATAGAAAAGACAATATTAGATATGTGAGCATTAAAGCCTCCCATGACACCAACTATTGCAGATCCAATTAAGTTCTTCATCATGTTACACTTCAAAAAAATTTGGTACATTTGTATTGAAAACCTTGCTAACAATTGCCTTCGTGATGAGAGCATCAGACACCACTAATTTTCCATGCCCTTCAACACAATTCATAGTTGTGGGTTTCTTGTCTACACAAAATTTCCAGAAACCCTGATAACATCCATGTAATGAAATTCATTCTGAAGGGAATAAAAAAAATCTACACACCCTTGGACACCATATTCATCCCCATAGCATCCCTAGTAAATAAAGAAAACTTTATGTGTAGGATCCTCCCTTCAATTGCACATCATATGCCTTATATCTTGGCAAATTTTCTTTTCCTATTGAATAGTGCAGATAAATTGTCATGCTTATTGATATCTTCAATATAAATTCTAAGATCTTTATATCTCTTTAGGATTCATTTTGATATAAATACCCTCATCATTGGCATATTTATTTTTATTTGGTATGATAATTCAAGAATAAAGAGCTCTGCTCCACTATTTCTCTACAACATCAATAGAACAAACCAAAAGAACATGAATGGTACATTTGTTATAACCTTGGAAATTTCATTCAAATGATATAAATTGGACAACTTTCTTCCCCTGAGACTACTAGAATCCTTCAAACTTCCCAAATTCATATCAAGTTGCAAAAAAACTTACCAAAACTTAGATATCATCCCTGTCCTAAAGAGAGAATGTTCCATGAGTGTAATGTGCAATCCCACAATTTTTTTCTATTCATGTTATTGCCACAAGTTGACACATTCTCATGAATAATTTTTTTTTTCCATGGGTTGACATCAATTACATTTTTGCAGATTATAGAGGTTCGAGTCAAATAATAACTACTAAATGAAAATGAATATCTCATTGAAGTCATGTGAAGAATAGATTGTATCATTTTTGTAAGTACATTACATGATCATCCTGGAACCAGCAGAAGTGTGGCTTCGAAATCTAATTTATGTTTTCTTTGAGCGATTTTTTTTCTTCTTTATCAGGAGTAGTAACATTAAATGACAAGTGTTTGCATTTTTTTTAACTAAAACAAGGATATGAACTTTCATTATTGGCAGTAGAAATTTGATTTATCAATGTCAAGGAAATGACTAGTCTCATTTAAAAGCTAGCCTTGTTTATTGCTATTGTTATTTTGCTGCTCAAGGTTAGTAGTTATGAAATTTTATAATGATATGCAATTCAGGAATTTACCATTGTGGATGCTCATAAAACACCAACACCAAAGAAATTTTTAGCTGCCAAGTACTATTATGGTGCAATTGAAGAGAATGTAAATATACATTTTATGTCCATCACGATCTTCTATTATTTTCCCCATTAAATATTGTTTGAATTGCACACAAAATTGAGATCTTCCAGAATAGATTTCCTCTCATATGGGCCATGAGATAAAATCGAACCTTGTTAGATATGGAGTTTTACAATGTAAATTTTGATGGCATGTAGGCTTAGAGCATCATCATCATGTATTTTATCTACATGAATTTTTATAACATAACGCTTCGAACAATCTAATAATAGGTAAGTTAAATAAGGAGTCAAGAGTACAGCAGATTGACCCCTTGTATTTGAGTGTAAAAGGCACGGTTTGAGGCCATTAAGGGAAAAATGTGAGTTGAATACCTAGCTTTAGGGGGGAGTTCAGAATAAGCCTCTCCAATCTAATTACTTTCTCAACATCATCATTTTTGTCATTGTGCTAGCATTTTTGGCATCATTCTTTGGAGGATATTTATTTTCACAGGAACTTCATTTTTCTCTAAGGGATCAAATAATGAAACCAAATCAAGCTAAGATATTCATTTTATGATTTGATGATGGTATTGTTCATTACAGACAAGGAACGTGCCAATTGTGATAGAAAAATATGTTTTTTAGTCAAATTTTTGCATTTTTTAGCACTATATTTCTAGAAAAGTCAAAATAATTGTTGAAATGGCTCATATTTGTGAGAATTTTGCATCTAGAAGTAAAAAATATATTTATATTTAGGCTTTATGGTTTTCAACATTATTTTCATTATGAGGAGCACTTTTCCAAGTCAAATAATTGAGGTTTTATTCTTATGCTCAATAGAACCTTCAATTTAATTTTATTTTCAGTTTAAAGAAATGAATGGTGAAACACTCTATTGAAATTTATTTCCTTATAATAAAAATAATTACAAGATATAATGGAATAGACTAGCCTTTTTAAAAAATAGCTAAGGCTAGAAACCTGTGTCCTAAAAATGGTTGTTTTAAAGCATACTTCAATGATCATTTTCAATACAATACAATATTGTATCTTCATCAAGAAGGTTAATTGTCATTAATTTTTGTATACAGTGCTTGAAATATTTTTGAGCCAATGTGTTTTGAGTGCAACAGTTCACTAATATTCAGGTAAAAAGAGTAGTAGAGTAGAGGGCAGGTTTCAAATGAAGGATACTATATCTAATATAGAAAATTGGATTGTTCCTTGACCTCTATGCTACTTCCATTGGTATTTATTATTGGAAATGTAGTGTTGTTTCCTACTCCCTTTTAACTCATGTTGCATTTATTCCCATGCAATCAAAGTCAATAGTGTGCTCCAGTGTTGGCTAACTTGAAATTCAGAAGCATACATTTTCTTCCCTTGATAGCAATGTAGACCTCCAAAATATGGTATTGGTGTCCGCATCCATTATTCTCCTTGTATCTTTAAAATATTTAGTGCAATCCATTTTTAGGAATGTGCAATGGTTAGTAATGTTAAGTCCTAGATTCATCTTTTCCTTTATTGTATGTAAAGTTTATTGAGTTGGGGAGGTATTATTGTGAAGTTAAAAAAAAAAAAAATTTGCCATATCTAATATGCAATAGAAGGTTCAATCAAGTTAGGTTGTAGCAATATCTAGTACGCATTAGTAGTTGCTTTATTGAAAATTTTTGAGGAATAAAATTCCTTCTATCATGTACCATTGAAGTGAAAGGAATTTCCCAAGAAAAACCTAGAATATTTGTCCACATAATCAACTGGAAGTAGTTCCTAAATTTTTCCCTTTGTTGAATATGCAACCCATTTATTCACTTCCATTCTAACTTCATTCACCATGTGTGTCGTTATTTGGACAATATCATGTTACATGTAGATCCATTCCACAATTACCATGGCTCTTGTTCCATCCCATCAAGCCTTTGAAAGTTGGGCTCAGAGAGAAGGAATTGTTTGCAAGGACACCTCACCAATATTTTGTTATTCATGTTTGTTTTATAAATAGAGTTTGAGCACTAACCTAGATAATATGTGCATAATCTACTTTTAGTTTTCCTTCTTAATAAATATTCTATTTTGGCATTGATTTTATGAAATTTCTCAATATTTTGTGGATCGTCCAGGCTGTAATTAATAAATACAGTCAAGATGCAACAAATGTTGGAGACGAAGGAGGCTTTTCTCCAAAAATTCAGGTGGTTCATTGAATTAAGAGTGAATATTAAACTACAACATATTTTTCTTTTGTAATTCTTATTGTATTAAATTTTATCTCGTTGAGATGCAGGAGGATAAATAAGCCTTGGAACTATTGAATATTTCCATTGAGAAAGAAGGCTATACTGGCAATGTTCGCATTCTTTTTAAGTTGTATTGTTTTACTTTGTGGACTTTTTATTAGCTATAACGTTGATATTAGTTACTTGGTTACTTACTCATGAAATATTGTTTCAATTTTAAGGTTTTTATTGGCATGTATGTAACTAATTCTGAGTTCTATGCTAAGAAGGATCAAAAGTATGATTTGAACCTCAAGGAGGATTTCAGTCTCTATTTTTCATTATTGATACCAATGCAATGCATTTAGTATGCTCTCTATAATTAACATGTGCATTTCCATGTGGACTTTTTTAACATCAAAAAATAATTTCAATGCATGAAGAAGGAACATGACCATTATCACTTGCATTTTACACCCTTCTTTCCCTTGTAAACAAGATATAAACAAAAGAGGCCTTAATTGGAATGAAATCCATTAGCAAAATCATGTTATTTATTTGGATATAACTGTCTCCTTACCTTAGAATTGGATTGTTGCGAAATAATAATGGTAGCCATAAGATATTAAGATTTAAGCTAATCAAGCTTTAAAATTAGTTTATTTCAGATTATCTAATTGTAACTATAGAGGACCCATTTGATCAAGATGATTGGGCTTACTATCCACATTTTACGGCCACAATTGGGTAAAAGGTGAAAATTGTGGGGATTATCTGTTGGTGACAAATCCAAAGGTACATGCTTGTCTTTTGACACCTCATTTCAGTTTAATCATTAAGATTTTTCATTGCCCCATCCTCTTCTTCATTGTCATATTATATTTTCTACTTTTGTTACAATTTTCATTGATATATGCACATGTACTAGTGTAGCATGTTGGAAAGGCGATCAATGAAAAATCTTGCAATTATTTTTTACTAAAGGTAAATAGATTGATCCAAAAATGATGCGACATATGATGTCTAATATTTTTTTGCAACTTGTTGTAGGTGAACAAAATTGGTTTTTTTATTGAAAGTATTGAAGAAGTAAATATTTCCAAACGTGTTCGATGGGGAGTGATGAAAAGTCATCGCAGGTATTGATTTATGTTGTTTTTCCAAGTCTCTTTCTTTCCTTCGTTTTTGTAATTTTATGTCAGATGTGATATTGATGTGTATTTTTTAATGTTTCCCTCATTATGTGTATGAAGTGGCGAAACTGAAGACACCTTTATTGTAGATATGGCAGTGGGCTTGGCCACGCTAATTTTCATTTCTCATTATTTAGCTTCTTTAAAGTGTGTAGAGAGATTAGTGAGTTCAATATGTGTTGAATGTGAAACCTTGGTGTGTATGGAATCAAGCCTTTAATCCTTTCTATATTATATACTTGAGGATTGAAGTTTTTTTATTATCATCGAGAAATTAGGGTATAAATTCACCTATAATATATAATGGTTGTGTGTATCCATCATCAGCGCCAAATCAGGATAGGTGCCCCTTATAGGTCCGAAATACTTGCCATTATAGTCAGATGCTTTTATAACCTGGTCTTCTGAATTTTTTGGAATCAGTTATTTGTTCTACCATTTATTTATAATATTTATTCTCACCTTTTCAATGCTTACGAATTGAGGAGGCACTGGGGTCAGTAACAGTGTATGCAGGCGTAAATTTTCAGCAAGTTTGCAGAGCCATACAAAGAAAATGTTTGGCATGTTCAAAAAGGTCTTTGATGTTTAGGATGTGGGGAAGTAAAGAATATTTTTTTCCATTTTGAGAATTTTTCTCTCCAATTTTTTTGGAGAGAGCCTCGATTGCAGTGGAGTTGTAAGTAATAAAGGCTATGTGTAAATACCAACAAAAGTTGAAATACCCTTTTTTTCTTGGATTCCTTGATTATTCAAATTATATTTTTAAAAAGTTGAAGACTACCATTGTTGTGTAACCAGCTCTAAAGAGAGAAGAAAAGAGATATTCACGCCTTAGAAATGAGCCACTTCGAGGGGGCAACCTCCAATACATTACATGAATGAACAATTCTTGGATGATACAATTTACAAAACCTCCTTTCTATATATAGGAGTCCATGGGGCCATGATGTAATCCTAGTGGGCCACAATGTAATCCTAGCCGACCTAACAATAATAATTTAAGGGCACAATAATAACAATATGGGGGTTACAGGGGTACAATAATAAAAATAAGGGGGGCTACACTAACATAATAAGGGGCTAAACTATTAATATAGGGACTTAACATGCCCCTCTCCTTCAAACAAGTGTTGTCCTCAACGCTTGATTATTTCTTGATGCTTCTGTATAAAATTCTCATCCTCCCATGTGAAATCTTCTATAGGGAAGTTCTTCCACTTGCTGAGATACTCTGAAATTGATCGTAATTTTTGAGTTCTTGTTTCTATGACTACTTCATAAATTCTTTCGATGTCATGTTGATCTTCCTGTTGTTTCAATAGATTCTGCACCAAAGTTGGGTTATCCTTTGAGAGTTGGAGAACTTGTTGTTGATACTCGATGTGATCTTCCACTAATTTATCATCCATATTTGCTATTATTTGATCCTTCAAACCATCCAACTTGGCCTCCATTTCTGCTTTTAAACCATCTATTTCATCTTCAATTGCTCTTCGTAAGATTGAAACCTGTTGCACTTGGTACCGTAATTTTGATATCTCATATTGCAATTCTTCCTCCTCATGCGTCATAGTATAGCTTACTGAAGGCTTAATGGGTGTTGAATTCTTTTTAGGGGCCATTTTAAAATCCAATATTGATATCTATTCTACAAGTTTCCCTTGGAATCAATTCAACTTGATTCTTCAAACAAGACTTATGTAATTCGGAAAAAAAATACACACCTTTTACTAGCTTTTAGGAGCTCGATATTGAAATTGAATTATCTCTGTAATTGAAAATATTCGATATCTAAAATTCAGCCCTGTAGTAGCCCTCTGAAGCTTCTTTCAAATGCCACAGGTCTGACCTGATTTGGATTCTCCAAGACAAAGTTGTGTCCAATCTCCCACAATGACCTAATTCTGGACTGGTTCAGTAGAGCGAACTTGTACGACTTGCCACGTGTCACCGTTTTGTCCTTTGTGTCCGGGCATTGGATATCAACGAAACTGCTAGTCAAGCATTTGCAACCACTTTTGACTAAGACTCCAATCCAATCTCCGTGAGAGAGAGTTATTTAACTTTTCCCATGATCACCTCTTTGAGATGAAATTCAGGAGCCTAAAAAAGCACTACCTTCCACAGATCATATCTCCAAAAATATTGCGAACCAAGCTTTGAAATGTTTTGACGAATTTTCTCAGAATTTCAGCTTCACACCATACAAATTTCAGATTCTGAACCTTCGTAGAAAAATATTTATAGCGAAAATGCCACGATGACCTGTTTAGGAGCTTGAAAAAATACCTAACTTCCACAGATGATATCTCCTCAAATATTGCGAACCAAGATCTGAAATTTTTAGACAACCTTCCTCAAGATTTCAGATTCGCACCCTAGAAATTTCAGCTTCTGAAGCTTCGTAGAAAAAAAGTTATAGCGAAAATGCCACGATGACCTGTTTGGAGCAGCGAAACCCTAGAATCCCAAAGCTCTGATACCAAATGTTGTGTAACCAGCTCCAAAGAGAGAAGAAAAGAGATATTCACGCCCTAGAAATGAGCCACTTCGAGGGGGCAACCTCCAATACATTACATGAATGAACAATTCTTGGATGATACAAATGAACAAAACTCTCTATATATAGGAGTCCATGGGGCCATGATGTAACTTAGTGGCCACAATGTAATCCTAGCCGACCTAACAATAATAATTTAAGGGCACAATAATAACAATATGGGGGTTACAGGGGTACAATAATAAAAATAAGGGGGGCTACACTAACATAATAAGGGGCTAAACTATTAATATAGGGACTTAACAACCATTCATACTTGGACAAGGTAGAACCTGGCACTTAATTTTGACCAAATCATAAGCATGTTTTGTTTATCTCTTGTAAAAAATAGATAAACAAAAATTTTGTAATTAGAAGGAAACCCATTAGAGAAATTATGTTATTTATTTGGATATAATCGTCTTCTTACCGTGTAATTGGATCACTAAAGAATAATAATTGTAGCTAGAAGATGTCAATATCTAAGCTAATAAATCTTTGTGAATTGTTTATTAAGGATTCTCCAATTATATCTATGGAGGACCCATTTTATCAAGATTATTGGGCTCACTATGAAGATTTTACAGCCAAAATTGGGGAAAACGTGAAAATTAATGGGCACTATCTATTTGTTAAATCCAAAGCTATGTGCTTGTATTTTGACACCTAATTTTAGTTTAATAATTGAGAGTTTTCATTTCCCCGTCCTGTTCTTCATAATCATCTTCCTTTTTTTACTTTTGTTTCTGTTAGGTCCCTATATTACGAGTATAGTCCCTTATTGTTGTTAGTGTAACCCCCTTATTGTTATTATTGTACCCATGTAACCCCCATATTGTTATTATTTTGCCCTTAAATTATTATTGTTAGGTCAGCTAGGATTACATTGTGGCCCCACTAGGATTACATTATGGCCCCATAATTCTCCATATAGAAAGGAGGTTTTGTAATTTGTATCATCCAAGAATTGTTCATTAATGTAATTTATTGGAGGTTGCCCCCTCGAAGTGGCTTATTTATAAGGAATTTATATCTCTTTTCTTCTATTTTTGGAGCTGGTTTCACAACATTTGGTATCAGAGCTTTGGATTCTAGGGTTTCGCTGCTCCAAACAGGTCATCGTGGCATTTTCGCTATAAATTTTTATCTACGAAGTTTCAGAAGCTGAAATGTTTAGGGTGTGAAGCCAAAATCCTGAGGAACATCATCAAAAACTTTCATAGCTTGGTTCACAATATTTTCGGAGATATGATCTGTGGAAGTTAGGTCTTTTTGTAGGCTCCTGAATTTAATCTAAACAGGTCATCGTGGAATTTGTGCTATAACGTTTTTTCTACGAAGGTTCAGAATCAGAAATGTTTAGAGAGTGAAGCTGAAATCCTGAGGGAATGCGTCGAAAATTTTCAGAGCTTGTTTCGCAATATTTTCAGAGATATGATATGTGGAAGGTAGTGCTTTTTCAAGCTCCTGAATTTCATCTCAAAGAGGTGATCGTGGGAAAATCTTCATAACTCTCTCTCTGAGCATCGAAATGGTGTGCCGTAAAAAGCGTTTGCAATCACATGGACTGTAGTTTATTTTATATCAATTTCAGAGCTAAAAGAAGAAACAGTGACACGTGGCAATTCGTACAATTTCACTCTACTGAACCAGTCCATAATTAGGTCATTGTGGGAGATTGGACATAACTTTTCCTTGGAGAATCCAAATCAAGTCAGACCTATGGCATTCAAAATATAATTCAAAAGGATACCTCAGTTCCCAATTTCAGATTTTGAAGAGCCGCAATAAAAAAGATAATCCAATTTCAATATCGAGATCCTAAAAAGCAAGAAAAAGGTGTGTATTTTGTTTTATGAATTGCATAAGTCTTGTTTGAAGAATCAATTTGAATGGATTCCAAGGGCATATTGTAGAATATATATTAGTATTGGGTTAAAAAAAATGCTTCCTAAAATAATTCAACACCCATTAAGCCTTCAGAAGGGTCTACTATGATTCATGAAGATGAAGAATTGCAACATGATCTATAAAAATTACAAGAGCAACTGCACCAAATTTCGCTCTCGCAAAGAGCAACAAAAAATGAAACAAATGTTTTGAAGAAATGCATGGAAGCGAAGATGGATGGTTTGAAGAAAGTCATGGAATCTAAGATAGATGGCATGGAATCTAAGATGGATGACATGGAAGCTAATATCGATGAAAAAATGAAAAACAACATGGAAAACATGAAGAATGATCTAAAAGCAGACATGGAAGGTTTGACAAAGTTGATACAAGAAATGTTTCCTAATGGTGAAAAGATAGTAGAGGAAACTCATGATGAGAACAAAATAAATGTTAATCATGACTTCATAAACTCTAATTTTGGTGGGAAGAACCACCATATTCCAAAAATGGATATGAGGAAGCTTGATGGAAAGGATCCTATAACATGGATACTACTGATGGAGAAATATTTTGATCTCCATAATGTGCAAAACACACAAAAGGTACGCATTGCAATTTTAAATTTACAAAAAAATACATTTGTATGGTATCGATGGCTTTGCTCCCGTAAAAAAATTGTCACTTGGTTAATTTTTACGGAGGAAATGATAGCACTTTATGAGGATACAAAGAGAAACACCTTCTTTAGCCAATTTATAAATCTCAAACAAAAGGGTTTAGTGGGGGAGCACATTGAGGACTTCCAAAAATTGAATATAAGGGTAACTGATATTCCAGAGGAACACAGGATTGATCTCTTCATAGGCACTTTAAAGGATAACATCCAACATGAATTTCACGTTTTGGAACCTGATTCATTGGAGAAGGCATTCAGGTTGGCAAGAAAAGTTGAATGTAAAATTATGGCGACAAGGAAGCCTACCACTCAATTCTATAAAGAAGGAAGTGTTGCTACGCCTAGATTTCCACAACCTACAAGGTTGACACCACAACAATTGGAAGAAAATAGAGCAAAAGGGCTTTGCTATAGTTGTGATAGCAAATACACTAAAGGTCATAAGTGTGCTGAGAAGAAATTATTTTACATAGATTGTGAAGAGGAAGAATAAAATGAACAAGAAGAGGATATACACCAGGAACCAACCCTAGAAGAGGAAGAAATAAGTCTGACCATATCGTGTAATTCATTGGCAGGAATTACCACTCCCCAAACTCTCAAGATAGAAGGACATATCAAGAAGAAAAAGGTAATAGTGTTGATTGATTCAGGTAGTACCCATAATTTTATTCATTGTAAGGTAGCCAAGGAATTGAATTGTTTCCTATACCCAGCACCAGAATGTCAAGTGATGGTTGCAAATGGAGGAACTATAAATTGTTCTAGAAAATGCCATAATATCAAGCTAACCATGGGGGAATATGTATTGAATATTCCAATGCTTTCCATTCCTATGGGAGGTGCTGATGTTGTACTAGGAGTACAATGGTTACAATCTTTGGGGACGGTAGCTTTTAATTTTCGAGAATTTTTCTTGAATTTTTTTTCAGAAGGAAAGGAAGTCGAATTACAGGGTATTGCAGGTAAGCCAAGAAAGATAATAAGCTCTAATGTCATGACAAAGATTCTAAATAAAGAACAAAGAGGCGTAATTGCACAATTATGCTCACTAGAAGTTCCAACATCAAAATCATCTATTTCTGTAGATCTCCAACAAGTATTAGACAATCATTCAAAGGTTTTTGAAACTCCCAAAGGACTCCCACCTATTCGTGATCATGATCATGCTATTCATTTTATTCCAGGAAGTGTTCCTCCAAACATCAGGACTTATAGATATCCTTATGTCCAAAAGAGCGAAATTGAACGTATGATTGCAGAAATGTTAAAGGCAGGTATAATTCAACTAAGTCAAAGTTCTTTCTCTGCTCCTATAGTATTGGTACACAAGAAGGATGGATCATGGCGGATGTGTCCAGATTATAGGGAGCTCAATAAGCTCACCATTAAAGATAAATTTCTCATTCCTGTGATTGATGAATTATTGGATGAACTACATGGAGAAATTTATTTTACCAAGTTGGATCTTCGTTCAGGATATCATCAAATTGGAATGAAGACTGAAGATTATCCAAAAACAACATTTCGAACTCATGAGGGTCATTATGAATTTTTGTTCATGCCTTTTGGCCTTACCAATGCACCTTCTACATTTCAAGGGTTGATGAATTCCATTTTCAAAGCCTTCCTTAGAAAATTTGTGCTAGTATTTTTTGATGATATACTAATCTACAGCAGGTCATGGAAGGATCATGTTGAACATGTTGACAGGGTGCTCAAACTATTGGAGGAGAAACAATTATATACAAAAACATCCAAATGTTTCTTTGGAGTACAAGAGGTGGAATATCTAGGTCATATTGTATCTCACGAGGGTGTTAAGGTAGACCCTGACAAAATTAAAGCCATTAAGGAATGGAAAGTCCCCACAACCATAAAGCAGTTGCGAGGATTTCTCAGGTTAACAGGGTATTATCACAAGTTTTTTAAGAATTATGGGAGAATACCAACACCTCTAACAACATTAGTGAAGAAAGATGCATTTTCATGGAATCCTAAAGCAACTAAGGCCTTTGAACATCTTAAAGAGGCAATGTTCCTAGCACCAGTCTTAGCTACGCCAAACTTCACAAAAACCTTTATTGTGGAATGTGATGCCTCAGGAAATGGAATTGGTGTTGTTTTAATGCAAGAAGGAAGACCCATTGCTTTTGAAAGTCATCCAATCAAAGGAAAGTACTTACAGAAACCTATTTATGAGAAGGAAATGTTAGCAATACTGCATGCACTAGATAGATGGTGAACTTACCTAATGGGAAGACACTTCAAGGTAAAAACTGATCATGATAGTCTTAAACACCTTTTGGAACAAATACTATCTTCAGAAGAGCAACAAAAATGGGTCACAAAGATTTTGGGTTATGACTTTGAAATAATCTACAAAAAAGGGAAGCTTAATGTTGTTGCAGATTCACTCTCAAGAAATAATGAAGAGGTGGAAGCATTGCTTTGTGCCATTTATATTATCCAACCAGATTGGATAACCGAAGCAAGAGATGAATGGAAGAAGGATAAAGAAGTATGGACACTCATTCAAAAGTTGCAGCAAGATCCTAGTACATCTGATACATTTAGTTGGAAAATGATTCTTTATGGTACAAAGATCGCTTATATCTTTATAAGAATTCCCAACTAAAACAAAAGATTCTTTTGGAATTGCACACTTCTCCTTTAGGAGGACACTCAGGATTTTTTTAAAATTACCACAGGGTGAAGAAGTAATTTTTTTTGGATGGCCTTAAATCTGATATTCAAAAGTTTGTGGCAGAATGTTTGGTTTTCCAGCAAAATAAAGTTAAGACGATTAACACCTCGAGACTTATACAACCTTTATCCATTCCAAGTCAACGTTGGGAGGAGATTTCAATGGATTTTATCACAGGTTTACCTAATTCCGAAGGAAAGAGTGTCATCATGATGGTAGTTGATAGACTAACCAAGTATGGACACTTTTGTGCATTATCTCATCCACTTAAAGCAAGTACAGTTGCTACTACATTTATGGACACAATTCAAAAGCTACATGGAAACCCAAGGGTTATTGTGAGTGACAAAGATCCCATTTTTATTGGAAATTTTTGGACGAAGTTATTTTCTTGTTTGGGTACTCAATTATCTCATAGCTCATCTTATCATCCTTAATATGATGGTCAAACTGAGATAGTAAATAAATGTTTAAGGATATCTTCATTATTTTGTATTTGATAAACAAACACAATGGGTCAAGTGGTTACCTCTTGTTGAATGGTGGTATAACACTTCCTTCCATACTGCAGCAAAAATGACCCCATTTATGGCACTTTATGAATATCATCCACCATCAATCACATCATCTTTAAGAGAAAATTCGAAGGTTCAAGTAGTGGAAGATGAGATCGAGCATCAACAAGAAGTTCTCCAACTCTTAAAGGATAACCTGAATTTGGCACAAAATCGAATGAAACAATAGGCAAATCAACATCACAGCGAGAGAAGTTTTGATGTAGGAGATTGGGTATTTTTACGACTACAACCATACAAACAAATGTCCCTCAAGCAAGCTAAGAAGGATAATAAATTATTGCCAATGTACTATGGTCCTTACAAGGTGTTGCAAAAGATTGGTACTATGGCATACAAATTGGAGCTTCCTGCTTGTTCACGAGTGCATCATGTTTTCCATGTTTCATGCTTAAAGAAGGTTATAGTTGAAAATCTTCTAGTTCAAACAATATTTCCAGAACTTGATGGGGAAGGAAAAATCATATTTGAACCTGAAGCGGTCACGGAAACAAGAACTCGACAGCTACGGAATTGATCAATTTCAGAGTATCTCATCAAGTGGAAGAACTTACCCACTGAAGATTCTACATGGGAGGATGAGAATTTTATACAGAAGCACCCAGAGCTACTCAATCATTGAGGACAACACTTTTTTGAAGGAGAGGGGCATGTTAGGTCCCTATATTACTAGTATAGTCCCTTATTGTTGTTAGTGTAACCCCCTTATTGTTATTATTGTACCCTTGTAACCCCCATATTGTTATTATCGTGCCCTTAAATTATTATTGTTAGGTCGGCTAGGATTACATTGTGGCCCCACTAGGATTACATTATGGCCCCATGGACTCCTATATATAGAAAGGAGGTTTTGTAATTTGTATCATCCAAGAATTTTTCATTAATGTAATGTATTGGAGGTTTCCCCCTCGAAGTGGCTTATTTCTAAGGCATTGATATCTCTTTTCTTATATTTTTGGAGCTGGTTTCACAACATTTTCAATTGTCATTGATAGATGCAAAATGTATTGGTGCAACATGTTGGAAATGTGATCAATGAAAAATATTGCATTGCGCTTTTACTGAAGGTAAATAGCTTGAACCCTAATTATGTATATTTATTTCTGATGTGACATATGATGTCTAATAAGTTTTTGCAACCTATTCTAGGTGAACCAAATTGTTTTTGTTATTGAAATTATTGAATATGTAAAGATGTCCAAACGTGTTCAATGCAGAGTGATGAAAAGCCATCGCAGGTATTGATTTAATGTTGTTTTTCGAAGTCTATTTATTTCCGTCATTTTTGAAATTTTATGTCATATGTGATATTGATGTGTATTTTTTTATGCTTCTCTCATTGTGCGTATGCAGTGGCGAAACTGAAGAAACATTTATTGCAGATCTGGCAGTGGGCTTGGCCACGGTAATGTTCATTTTTCATTATTTGGTTTTTTTAAAGCGTGTATAGAGATTGGTGAGTTCAAGATGTGTCAAATGTGAAAATTTAGTGTGTATGTTATATACTTGAGGAATGAAGGTTTCTAAATATCATGAATCAATTAAGGTATAAATTCGCTTCTAGTCTATAAGGGTTGTATGTATGCATCATCAGGGCCAAATCAAGATAGGTGCCCATTGCAGGTCTGAGAAAATTGCCAAATATAATAAAGTGCTCTTATATCCTGTTCTTTTGATTTTTTTTTAATCAATTATTTGTTCTTACATTTATTTACAGTCTTTATTGTCACCTTTGTATCTCTTATGAATTGAGGAGGAACTTAGGTCAGTAACAGTATATGCAAGAGAAATTTTTCGCAAGCCTATAGAGCCATACTACGGAAAAATGTTTTGGCATGTTCGAGATTTTTTTTTATGTTTAGGATGTGGGGAAATCAATAAGATGTTTTTCCATTTTTGAGAATTTTTCTCTCCATTTTTTTGGAGAGATCCTTGATTTCGGTGGAGATGGAAGTAAGGGCTATGTGTAGGTACCAACAATAAAGTTTAAATACCCTTTTCTTCTTGGATTCCTCGATTATTCAAAATATATTTTTAAAAAGTTGAAGACTACCATTCGGTCATGGACAAGGTATCACCTGACACTTACTTTCTACCGAATCATAAGCATGTTTTGTTTATCTCTTGTAAACAAGAGATATACAAAAGAGTACTTAATTAGAAGGAAACCCATTAGAGAAATTATGTTATTTATTTGGATATAATTTTCTTATTACATTCTAATTGAATCAATGAAGAGTAATAATGGTACCCAGAATATATCAAGATCTAAGCTAATAAAGCTTTATGAATCATTTGTTGAGAATTATCCAATTGTATCTATAGATGAACCATTTGATCAAGATGTTTGGGCTCACTATTCAGTTTAGGACCACAATTCAGGAAAAAGTGCAAATTGTTGGGGATTATCTATTGGTGACAAATACAAAGGTACATGCTTGTCTTTTGACACCTCCTTTCAGTTTAATCATTGAGAGTTTTCATTGTCCCAACCTATTCTTCTTTTTCATCTCCTTTTTTCTACTTTTTTTTCAATTGTCATTGATATATGCACATGTAATGGTGCAGCATGTTGGAAAGTTTATCAGCGAAAAATATTGCAATGATATTTTACTTAAGTTAAATAGATCGCTGATGTGACATATGAAGTCTAATAATTTTTTGCAACCTGTTGTAGTTCAACCAAATTTGTTGTTTTATTGAAAATATAGAAGTAGTAAAGTCCAAATGTGTTGAATGGGGAGTGATGACAAGCCATCACAGGTATTGATTTAATGTTATTTTTCCAAGTCCCTTTATTTTCCTCGTTTTTGCAATTTTACGTCATATTTGATATTGATGTGTATTTTTTAATTTTTCTCTCATTGTGTATATGAAGTGGCGAAATGAAAGACACCTTTATTTCAAATCTGGGAGTGGGATTGGACACAATAATGTTCATTTTTTAGTACTTGGTTTCTTTAAGGTGTGTAGAGAGATTAGTGAGTTCAAGGTGTGTCAAATGTGAAACCTTAGTGTCTATGGAGTCGAGTGTTTAATTATTGTTCTGTTATATACTTTAGGATTGAAGGTTTTTTATTATCATGAATAAATTAAGTTATCAATTCACTTCTTCTCTATAAGGGTTGCATGTCTACATCATCCAGGCCAAATCAAGACAAGTGCCCCTTGCAGGTTCGAGTGACTTGCCAAATATAATCATGTGCTTTTATAATCTAGTCTTCTAATTTTTCTGGAATCATTTATTTGTGCTACATTTTATTTATAGTATTTATTATCACCTTTGAAGCTCTTACAAATTGAGGAGGAAATGAGGCCGACAACAGTGTACGCAAGCACAATTTTTCACAATCCTGTAGAGCCAAACTAGAGAAAAATGTTTTTGCATGTTTGAGAATGTTTTTTTATGTTGAGGATGTGGGGAAATCAACAAGATGTTTTTCCATTTTTTAGAATGTCTCTCTCCATTTTTTTTTGTCAGAGCCTCGATTGCAATGGATTTGGAAATAATAAAGGCAATGTGTACATACCAAAAATAAAATTGAAATACCCTTTTCTTGATGGATTCCTCAATTATTCAAATTATATTTTCTATAATTTTAAGACTACCATTTTGACCTAGAGAAGGTAGCGGATGACACTTACTTTCAACCAAATCATAAGCATGTTTTGAATTTAACTGATATTTTCTTTAGACGATTAATTGTGTGACACTAGAGATAGATAAATTACAGGGAACAAGATAAGGACTTGATATATAACGCGTATCACTCTTGCACTTACTTTAAAATGTTGTTGTGCTTTTAATAAATTCATTTATTCAAAATCGTCCCAACATTGTGCTGCATGAAAAGCACCTAAAAGTTCACACATAATTTTATGTCATTGTTGCACAATAAAAAAAAACCACCAGGTGACAATGTGCAAAAAAAACAAGAGTAATGACATTGCCACAATGCGGCTCTTGTTTTTTTATGATGCAATTTTCCAACCAACTTTCATTCATCGTTTATTATATGTTGTCTTTTTCATTCCATTTGTTTTCACAAGTTATTTACAACCTGATTTTTTAGCATGTTACTTAATTAGCATGATTATGGCTAAGCTTTTCGTAAAGGTTGAATGCTAATTTATTAAGATTTTTTTTTCTATGGTGACATTTTATTTGCTTTATATATACAGGTCATCTAGCCACATGGTGACCACTATCGCCCCATTGAAGACAACCTATTCAGGTTTCTTTCTTTTTTGGAGAAAAATGGTGGACATTGTTGATGTTGATGTATATGTTGTATAAATATTTTATAGTTCACTTTAGTTTATATTCTAGTTTTCATCGTCTTTCTGTAATATCCCAAAAGGGAGAATATAGTAATACTTAAACACAATATAAGAACTGCAGCAAGATAAACAATAAATCTTAAGAAAACATCAGAATTTGTAGAGAAGCTGAGCCATTTTATTATATGGAGATGATTCAGTTACACAATGTACAAGAATATGAGTAGATCTAGCCAAAAATATGGTCTAGAATCACCTATAAAACATGCTATAATAGGTATAGCATAATTGGAGAGGCACTAAAGAAAATACTGCGCTGTCCCTTCAGTAGAATATGAACATATAGTTGCAGGCTGAAAAGGAAAATGAATATCTACTCAAATCTAGATCTCAGATGATGCCAAGATTCAATATCTAGCTAATGTGATGGATTCCCAAGATAACCCAGAAAGGATTTTCCAAATTTGCAACTTTGGAAAATCACCTCCCTAGGATATGATCCTTGATCTACTGGGAAATACAGATCTGAACCTAGATCTTTCAAATAGATGGCTGAAACATGTAGCAATATCAGTTCTAAGCTTGAAGTGTTGATCCCTTCTTCAGATCTACAAGCTAGAAGCTCTAGATCTAGCTTCTCAATTCTCCAATGATGGTTGCAGCTGCTGCAACACAACTACGAACAGAAACTGCGCTGTGAGGAAAAGAGAGGCCTTCTGCCTGCTGAAAAATGCTACAATAAAATCCAGGCTTATGGAGAGACTGATGGAAATGTGAGGGGATGATCCCTCATAGGATTACTAGCTGAAATGCTAGTAACTTCCTTCCTCCTTCTGGATCTACAAAATGGGCAGCATAATTCCTGAAGGAAATACTGCTGCTAGGAGGTTAATAACTTTTGGCCTAATGCCATCTCTGCAATGAAGCTCTAGGAAGCTGATCTTTAAGCCCAAGGTGATAGGAATAAACCCTCACTATTTCTCCAGCTAAAGTAATGAAGACAACTTCCTCCTTCCAAACTGATCTTCAGAAATCTGCAATTTTTTAATATGGATGTTCTGCATAAAGTAGTAAAAGAGATGTGGCACTTAAAGCCTGATGTAGAATGAAGTACAAGACTCTTTCTAGAGCTGCTCTAAGAAAGAGGTGGGATTCCTGACGAGGAACACCCTGTGCTAAACAACACTTGCAATATCTGCTAAACAACCCGAGAAAGAAATGGAATGTCACATGGAAATTCCAGATCTGAAAATATCTTTACATCAATAATAATTAGCATGCCCTAATCCTTTCCTTCATCTTCTTTAAGTAATGTTTGAGCCTTCCCAAGCCTTGGCCCTCATCTAGACTGTGCAGTGCATGTGAACAAGATCCTCCAAGTTTGACTGTGTTGTTTGACCAAATCAACCATCATGTCTAGGTGTAATGTACACCTTCTCCATCAAGTGTGCTTTGTTTGCACAACAGCTTCCATCACTTTCTTTTGTTTGACATCTTCAAGATATTAGTTGACTGAATCAACCTTCTGTTTGATCTCTTCAAGATCTTAGTTGACTGTGTCAACCTCCATGATCTATCTCATTAATGAGACAGGTTCTCCAATTTCATTCACATTAGTAGTTGCTCAACTACCTTATTATGTAGATCTAGGCTTAATTAATCCACATTCACACACAAAAAAGTGGATATTTATTGATATTGAGGATTTTGAGTCCCTCCACCCTTTTATTTACTTAATTCATTAAGAAAATCAAGGACTCTAATATTCCAAATATGATGTGAAAATTTGGGAATATTACAGTCCCCCCTGGCAAAATGTTGCTTGTCCTCAAGCAACTCCAAAAGTAGATGCAAAACTATCTATTCCCCTCCAAATGGCATCCACATAAGGAAGGCTTCCTCGATTTGCTGCAATGGGTTATGCTTGTTTGGTTCCAAAGTTGTCTTTTAAAAACATAAATAATGACCTCTAACTATATGATTATATGTCCTCCTTCCATCATGAAGTACCAAGTGAAAACCATATGATGTCCAAAATCATCATCAAAACATGAGGTGGATAAAATAAGGTGGTTCTCTTCACAAAGGAAAATCTCCATCACATAATACATCTCTCCATCCCATGTTTTATGAATTTGATTGAGCATTGATATGCTCTCATACTTAGCCCTGTTGGCCTTGTTGTATCCAAGCATCATTCCAATGTTATGCAAAAGAAGAAGGAAAGGAGCTATATGGGTAGAAAAATATGTCAAACCATATTCTCCTAATATTAACCACCGGAGTAGGGCCCTTTGCTACCATCCTCCATCTCCTCCATGTAAGATGAACAAGCCAAACTCCCCCAAAATAAACCAAAGCAACAAGAGATCTTTCTTCTTTCTCTCCTCCTCATGTGCATCATGATGCAAAAACATACTAATGGACATGTGGAATGTCACATCAGCCCAATACAAAGAAACATCATAAATGTACATCATGAGAGCATCATGCCAAGCTTTACCCAATGCAAAACACATAGACATAGGAGATGTCATGTGGTGGCCAATCTCTCTCAAGTGAAACCAAAATGAACATGACTTCTTTGGTTGCATTCTATCCTTGATACATAAGGCATGAATGAGAAAAATATGAGCTATTGAGTGGTAACCATACTCACCCAAGAGCAGCCAGCACAGCCACGCTTCCTTCTTCATTTCATAAGTGTTCCTCAAGGCATGGATCAAAGAGCTAGGTGCCTTTGGGCAGTGACAAGAATATCCCAAGGGAAACCAACGTAACCAAGCTCGCTGGCCCATGTCATACATCCGCAAGTGGTCATGTGGAAGATGAGTGATGTGCTACATAATCATGGTATCCTCCCTTTGTAGAATACCAACTTCCCCAAATTGATTAAGAAATTTGCACTTCCTGAAATGTTGAAGTGCACCTCCAATGAGATCGCTTAATGAGACCCTCTTCTCATTCATGGCCTTCCAAAACCAATATGGTCCTGGATCTGCTATAGGTAGAAGTTTCTCTTTGAGCTGTGAGGTTCTCATTAAGAAAGTGTCATCAAGAAAGGAGAAAAGTTTTCTCATATCTAGATCTCTACCATTTATCATCTTTACCTCCATTGCTTCATGAGTGACGCTAACTTCAGAATGCTCCAGGAATAATGGGGCCTCATCATTATCACTACTTCTAACTGACAGCGCTACAGATCTGTAAGGTAACACATAAACTGTCTCAAAGAAAGGTACAATACTGATCTCATAACCAGTCATTGTACAAAGGATTATGCTCATCCCTTCTTCTAAAACTCTACACTTCAACTCAAGAGGTTGAATGTAGTTCATCCATGACAAACTGGGATAGCTTTTCATCTCCTCCTTGATTAGATCAAGGGTCCTCTGCGTTGTGATAGTATGCTGCTTCAAATCAGCATTTGAATCTAAGCCTTGGTCATGCATTAGCCCTGATGGCATGTCCCCATAAGTTTCAATAAGATCTACTGAAACAGTAGGTGATGAATGTGTATGCATACCTTGGATCAATTAATATGTGGGAACCTCTTGATAGAACACAAGAGTTCCTCCGACTGGGACAATAGTGCCTCCAACTGCTGGTAAGAAGGATGGATGTTCTTCTTCCAATGTACCAGCATTGGAATCTTCCTCCTCTTCCTAATACATATCCTAAATCATGCATGGGACTCTATATGTCAAGAGCTCAAGACCATGTTGCAAAGGTGCAAGTGTCTCTTCTCCAGATGCAAGTACTTCTGCAGCTGGTGGTGAATGTAGTGACCTCTTGTCTAGAGTGACAAGATTGACAGCCCCCTCCTTAGGAAATGTCTCTTTGTAGCACATCTCTATCTTCTCCACCTCAAACTTCTTCCTCAAATTCTGAAAGAAATCTGAATATTTAGTCACCTTTTCATGCTCCATGTGACCAAACCACCAATCATTGGCTTCATCTAAGAGATGAAGTGTTGCAATTTGAACAACCTCTTCTTTAGCTACAGGATGTAGTCTAAAAAATTCATCTAACTCTCTCCTCCAAGCCTTAACATTGCTTGAGGGGGATCCATCAAATGTAGAAAAATAGAATCTATTGTGCCTCTTCCTTCTATTGCTGCTATAGAATCCTCTTTCTCCTTTGATTTTGAAGAATTGTTGGAGATTTAGTTTCTCCTTGAATGCTCTAAAGTGTTCTTTGTACTCTTAAAGATATAGACTGAGAGTCTCATGAGTCTCAGGTTCATTCCTTCCTTCATTTCTACACCCTTCACCTCCTTCAAATAAAGTGGGCATAGTGGATCTATGAGGAGATCTAAGATTCTCCGGTTTTCTTATTTGCTGATAGGTGTTGGAAATACTGAGAAGGGGGTTGAATCAGTATTTCTTTCAATTAGAGCATTAGTTAATCTTCAATTATTATCAGTGTTTGTACAATTATAGAAGCAAACAAGAGGAACACAAATGCACACAATTTTTAAGGTGGAAACCCACTCCGGGACAAAAACCACCTAATGCTTTTCTAATAATTCTTTTCAACTCCAATTGAAAATAAAGCTCCAACTTCCTAGAATCTAGAAAATCATTCTTCTCCAGCTCCCACTGGATGGACGCTCCAACGCCCGAGATTATTCAGTATTCACTGAATGGATGCCCCAACACCCAATGAGCTACAATTCACCCTAGCACTACCCTACCACCCTATAGAAGAATAAAAGAAGAATGGACTCCCATACCATGGAAAATGGTCCACTTTACAATGATATAGAATGATGTAGAAGAAGAAGATATACTATACCATAACCCCAAATTTGACACAACCACCTAATGATGATCCTAGACCTCCCAACACTGCCTCTTCAACCCTTGGTAGATAGACACTAGTACAATTTGTACAATAATGTATTTACAATGACTAAGTACAATGATACCTTTACAATGATTGTATGCGGTGCTGCCCACTTGAAGACTTCATATGATGAACTTCTTGCTGCTTTTATGCACCTTGGTTGCTTCTCTTGTCATGCTACCCTCTGCTGCACCTTGCTTTGCTTTGCTGCCGTAGAAATTCTGGTCCTTTGCAACCCTTGACAACACATGATCTAGCTTTTTCTTGCCTTCTAGGAGCTCGATATTGAATCTGGTGTATCTCTGTTATTTCAGATCCTCAATATCTGATTTTCAGTCTTGTAGTATTCCTATGAGTCTTCTTTCCAATGCCATAGGGCTAACCCAATTTGGATTCTTCAAGAAAGAGTTATACCCAATTTCTCACATTTCCCTAATTATGGACTGTTTCAGCAGAGTGCACTTGTATGGCGTGCCACATGTCACTGTTTCTTCATTTGTCTCTGAAATTGATAGAGCACAAATTAAAGACTATGCAATATTTTCCACTTTTTACGGCATTCCAATACGATACTCAGAGAGGGAGTTATGATGAATTTACCAAGGTCACTTCTTTGAGATGAATTTCAGGAGCCTGCAAAAACCCTTATTTCCACAAATCATATCTCCAAAATATTGCGCAAATTTATCTGAAATTTTTACTGCAGCTTCCTCAAGATTTTGGCTTCACCTCATAAAAATTTCAGCTTTTGAGCCTTCGTAGAAAAAAAATTAGAGCGAAAATTCCACGATGACCTGTTTCAGATGGCCGAATCCCTTACCTAAGGAGGAAATGAAGATCACAATATATATGAATGCTTAAGTTGAGAGGGGCTTCAACAAGTGAATGTGGGAGGGATTTTAGGAGCTTAGAAAATATTAATTATGACTTTTCAATGACCCATGCCCCAACCCCATGGGGTTTTAGCCCACTAACTAGGGTACAAACTTCAAACATGAATATCTCTCAAACCGTGAAGAATTACATGGCGTGCCATATATCAACGGAAACATCTCGACAAGTAGAAGCCATCAAAAGCATTATTGACCCAAAATATATTAATTTTGTAGGTCAAACTTCTCATTCAATATTGGGTTAGCCCCTGGTGCTGCTTGGGTTGACATCAATGACAACTGCTGATCAACAATCTCCCCCTTTGGCATTGATGGCAACACAAGTACTCCCCCTGCGATCATGACACCTCTTCCTACAACATTCTCTCCCCCTTTGACATCAATGGCAAAGGGTAACTCCCCCTGAAACACAACCATCTTGCGGACCTGTACACACTTCCACTCGCGCTGACACACAACCGTCCTGTAGACCTGTACACACTTCCACTCCCCCTTTATATTCTGAAAAAGGAAAATCTAATGAGAACTTGGGAGAATCCCAAGCTTCTGGTGAAGATATTCCAATGCTGGCGAATATTTGATATGTGATTCTTTTGGTGCTGCTTGGAATCTTGCTACTTTTCCAACTGCTTGCATAACATCTGGTCGGGAGGCTATTACATATAGAAGACTACTAATTATATATCTATACAACCTTTGATCCACATCCTTAGATGAGTTGTCTATGCTCAATTTGCAACCAAGTAAAGACATATCGAAATCACTTTGCACCTTTGTAGAAAAATTCTTACTTATACGATCATCATTGCTACCAATTATTGTATCATCCTCTTTAGCTATTAGACATGCTTTAGTTGCTTCATCCAAAACATATATGTCGTTTGGAGCTCGACTTTCTGTAGCCACAATTTCACCATACACACCTTTCCTGATTTCACATTTTGTGGAGTTGAATAGTATTGTGTGTCCTTGATCACACATTTTTCCAACACTGAGCAGATTGTGATTCATGTTTTCAACCAGTAGAACATTCTTGGCTAGAACATATTTGCTTCTGAGAGTGACAGTACCTAATCCTATAACATTTGAAGATCCATCATTTCCAAAGGACATGGTTCCATCCTTCTTCTCTTTCAGAGAAACAAATTTATTTCTATCTCCAGTCATATGCGTTGAGCAACCGCTATCAACATACCACACATCTTTGTTCTTTTGAGCCTTGAGAGCGAGAGCACAATTATCATTCTTCTTCTTCTTCCATGTTCGTTCATTCTGTGGCTTCAAAGATTCTTTTGGAGGATTTTCAAGTCTGCAGTATTTGGCTATGTGTCCAAAGTTTCGACATTTATAACATTCAATATTATTTCTTAAATGTTCAAATCTATTTATATTTCGCTGAGCCCTATGAGGTTCATATTTGACAGATCTCCTGGAATTGTATTCGTTCCTAGGATACGTGCGACATTCTACAACTTTATGACCAAATTTTCCACATGAATAATAGTAGCCATAAAAAATATGTTGGTACCTGGATGGAAATTTTCGTCGAGGAATTGTCTTCAAAGGTTGTTCTTGCGAATCTTGTCCAATGAAGTCTTCATGCATGTCAGATCTCATAGGTTCATTGTATTCTGTTGTAGAAGGTCCTGCTTCTTCTTCTTTGTAACCGATGCCAGTTTTTTCATTGTAAGATTTTTGATTGTTGATGAGTTCTTCCAATTCCCTTGAGATGTTGGCATAGTTTTGGATAGTTTTTCCTTTCTTCACTTCCTCATGCGGCGAGACTACTTGGGCTTCTAATTCTTCCCTTTCTTGGTTGCTTTCTTCCAACTTCTTTTGAAGTGACTCTTCAATGCATTTGTGTTCTTCAACTTCAATTTTGAGACCTTGAACTTGTTCTTCAAGAGTTTTGGAACGGATCTTCTCTGCCTTGAGATCTTTTATAAGCTTGATTGCTTCCTCATAAAATTCGTCTATGGTCCATCCTTCTTATTCGTTGTTTGATACCTCTTACTTATTGTGCTTGGGTTTATTATGTTTGGCCATAAAAAATACTCTCTCATTGGCTTCTTCTTCACTATCATTGTCTTCATCGGATGATGAGCTATCTTCTTTAGAGAGAAAGTTCCTTTTGGATCCTTGCTTGTTGAATTTCTTAAAGCCTTTCTTTCTTTTTGAGTTGCCATTACTTTTTTTTGGACATTTTGCTGCAAAATGCCCAACCTCATTACAACTGAAACATATCAATGGAAGTTTACCTTTGAATTTTCCCTTACCAATTTGTAGTTTTCTTGTGAAGTAAGCATATTCTTCATTTGAAAGACCTTCTTCATCATCTCCCTTTTCTTCACACTTGCAGGTGCATGTCTTTTCAATTTAAGGTTGTTTATCCTTATTGGTTTTCCTAGATGCAATGAACGCAGTTTCTAGATGCGAAGTAACCTCTTCTTCATCTAGTCTCATTTCATATGCTATGAGAACTCCATGTAATTTCTCTTTGTTGAGTTTGTCCAGATTTGCACTGTATTCTAAGACCGATACCTTTGGGTTGAATCTCCCTAGTAACGTTCTAAGAATCTTCCGTATAATAGTATTCTCATCAACTGGCTCTCCCAATCCTTCCAGAGTAATGGTTATTTCATCAACGTATTGAAAGTATGCAGCAATGTTGCAATCTTCTTTCATTCTGAGTTGCTCAAATTTTGCCTTATAGATTTGAAGCTTTGCTTTTTTGACATTTGAGTCACTTGCATATATATTATCAATCTTGTCCCATACATTTTTGGTAGTTTTTCAACCCAACACCTTATGATAAGCAGATTCAATAAGTCCACTGATAATAATATTCTTTGCTTTTTCATCATTTACCAAATTCTTCTTACCTTGTTCATCCGTGGTTGATGAAAATCCATTTTGAACAGTGCCCCATACTTCGTAACCTTGCGCCAAGAAATAGTTCTCCATTCTTCCTTTCCAAAGTGCATAATTATTTTCATTGAATAGAGGTACACCATTCTTGGTATGCTCCATGACCTCCTTCTAGCTATTAAACTGCTATTGAAGGAACCAAGCTCCAAAACCAATTGTTGGAAATATTGAGAGGAGGGGTGAATCGTTATTTCTTTCAATTAGAGCATTACTTAATCTTCAATTATTATCAGTGTTTGTACAATGATAGCAACAAACAAGAGGAACACAAATGCACACAATTTTTAAGGTGGAAACCCACTTCGGGACAAAAACCACCTAATTCTTTTCTAATAATTCTTTTCAACTCCAATTGAAAATAAAACTCCAACTTCCTGGAATCTAGAAAATCATTCTTCTCTAGCTCCCACTGGATGGATGCTCCAACGCCTGAGATTCTTCAGTAGTCATTGAATGGATGCCCCAACACCCAATGAGCTACAAATCACCCTAGCACCACCCTACCACCCTATAGAAGAATAAAAGAAGAATGGACTCCCGTACCAGGGAAAATGGTCCACTTTACAATGATATAGAATGATGTAGAAGAAGAAGATATACTAGACCATAAACCCAACTTTGACACAACCACCTAATGATGATCCTAGACCTCCCAACACTGCCTCTTCAACCCTTGGCAGATAGACACTAGTACAATTTGTACAATAATGTATTTACAATTACTAAGTACAATGATACCTTTACAATGATTGTATGTAGTGCTGCCCACTTGAAGACTTCATATGATGAACTTCTTGCTACTGTTATGCACCTTGGTTACTGCTTTTGTCATGCTACCCTCTGTTGAACCTTGTTTTTCTTTTATGCCGTAGAAATTCTGGTCCTTTGCAATCCTTGACAACCCATGATCTAGCTTTTTCTTGTCTTCTAGGAGCTCGATATTGAATCTGGTGTATCTCTATTATTTTAGATCCTCAATATCTGATTTTTGGTCCTGTAGTATTCCTCTGATTCTTCATTCCAATGCCACAGGTCTGACCCAATTTGGATTCTTCAAGAGAGAGTTATACCCAATTTCTCACACTGCCCTAATTATGGACTATTTCAGTAGAGCGCACTTGTACGGCATTCCATGTGTCACCGTTTATTCATTTTCTTCTAAATTTGATAAAGCTAAAATTACAGACTATGCACTATCCTTCACTTTTTACGGCATTCCAATCTGATACTCAGAGAGAGAGTTATGACGAATTTACCAAGGTCACTTCTTTGAGATGAATTTCAGGAGCCTGCAAAAACCCTTACTTCCACATATCATATCTCAAAATATTGTGCAACTTGATCTGAAATTTTTACTGCACCTTCCTCAGGATTTTAGCTTTTCCTCATAAAAATTTCATCTTCTGAGCATTCGTAGAAAAAACGTTAGAGTGAAAATGCCACGATGACCTGTTTCAGATGGCTGAATCCCTTGCCTAAGGAGGAAATGAATATCACAATATATATGAATGCTTAAGTTGAGAGGGGCTTCAACAAGTGAATGTGGGAGGGATTTTAGGAGCTGAGAAAATATTAATTATGAATTTTAAATGACCCATGCCCCAACCCCATGGGGTTTTAGCCCACTAACTGGGGTACAAACTTCAAACATGAATATCTCTCAAACCGTGAAGAATTACATGGCGTGCCATATATCAATGGAAACATATTGACAAGAAGAAACCATAAAAATCATTATTGACCCAGAATATATTAATTTGGTAGGTCAAAATTCTCATTCAATATTGGGTTAGCCCTTGGTGCTGCTTGGGTTGACATCGATGACAACCGCTGATCAACAGATAGGAAGTGTCTGGACCTTCCTCATCATATCTTCTTCTTGGATCTTCTTTCTGCCTTTCCTCTTTCATTTGATAGACCTCATTGGAGAGATCTTGCATATATCTATAGAAATGAGTGGAATAACTTTCTTCCTCCATGATCGATCTCATCTATCAGCTTCTTCTTTAGATGCAAAATATGAAGAGTCCACAAGCTGAGCCAAAGATCATGCTTCGATACCATTGTAATATCCCAAAAGGGAGAATGCAGTAAAACTTAAACACAATATCAGAACTGCAGTAAGATAAACAATAAATCTTAAGAAAACATCAGAATTTACAGAGAAGCTAAGCCATTTTATTATATGGATATGATTCAGTTACACAATGTACAATAATATGAGTAGATCTAGCTAAAAAGATGGTCTAGAATCACCTAGAAAAAATGCTATAATAGGTAGAGCGTAATTGGAGAGGAACTGAAGCAAATACTGCCCTGTCCCTTTAGCAGAATATGAACATATAGTTGCAGGCTAAAAATGGAAATGCATATCTACTCAAATTTGGAGCTTAGATGATGCCAAGATTCAAGATCTATCCAATGTGTGGATTCCCAAGATAACCCAGAAAGGATTTTCCAGATCTGAAACTTTGGACAACCACCTCCCTAGGATTTAATCCTTGATCTGCTGGGAAATACATATCTGAAGCTAGATCTTTCAAATAGATGGCTGAAATATGTTGCAAGAATAGATCTAATCTTGAAGGTCTGATCCCTTCTTCAAATCTACAAGCTAGAAGCTCTAGATCTAGCTTCTCAATCCTCCAATGATGACTGCAGCTGCTGCAACACAAATACCCATAGAGACTGCACTATGAGGGAAAGAGAGGCCTTCTACCTACTAAAAAATGATGCAATAAACTCTAGGCTGATGGAAATACTAATGGTAATGTGAGGGGATGATCCCTCACAGGATTACTAGCTGAAATGCTAGTAACTTCCTTCCTCCTTTTGGATCTGCAAAATGGACAGCGTAATTCCTAAAGGAAATATTGCTACTAGGAGGTTAATAACTTTTGGTCTAATTCCAGATATTAAATGAAGCTCTAGGAAGCTTATCTTTAAGCCCAAGGTGATAGAAATAAACCCTCGCTAGTTCTCCAGCTGAAGTACTGAAGACAACTTTCTCATTCCAAATTGATCTTCAGAGATCTGCAATTTATGAATATGGATGTTCTGTATAATGTAGGAAAATAGATGTGGCACTTAAAGCCTGATGTAGAATGAAGTACAAGAATATTTCTAGAGATTCTCTAAGGAAGAGGTGGGATTCCCAACTAGGAACACCCTGTGCTAAACAACACTTGCAATCTCTGCTAAATAGCCCGAGAAAGCAATGGAATGTCACAGGACAATTCTAGATCTGAAAAGATCTTTACATCAATAATAATCAGCATGCCCTCATCCTTGCCTTCATTTTCTTTAAATAATGTTTGAGCCTTCCCAAGCCTTGGTCCTCATCTAGACTGCGCAGTGCATGTGGAAAAGATCCTCCAAGTTTGATTACACTGTTTGACCAAATCAACCATCATGTCTAGGTGCAATGTACACCTCCTCTATCAAGTGTGCTTTGTTTGCACAACATCTTCCATAACTTTCTTTTGTTTGACATCTTCAAGATCTTATTTGACTGAATCAAACTTCTGTTTGATCTCTTCAAGATCTTAGTTGACTGTGTCAACCTCCATGATCTATCTCATTAATGAGACAGTTCTCCAATTTCATTCACATTAGTAGCTACTCAACCACCATATTATGTAGATCTAGGCTTAATTAATCCACATTGACACACACAAAAGTGGATATTTATTCATATTGAGGATTGTGGGTCCCTCCACCCTTTTATTTACTTAATTCATTAAGAAAATCAAGGACTCTAATATTCCAAATATGATGTGGAAATTTGGGAATATTACACTTTCATGCCTTATACTCTTCATTGTGTCTTCTTTCATTTTCAGAAAAGGAAATCAATATGTTTGGTAAGAAGTAAAAATTGAAGAAAGAGGAGAACAAATGCAGAAAGAGACAGAGAAGAGAATCGGTCTAGTGATACCCTTAAACCCAATATACTGCATGAGACACACACATACAAAATTATGATCAATTCTTTAGACTTGGTGAATTCACCTCCAATTCCTTGACAAATTTTTGAAGTGATGAAACAATATTTCATGTGTAAATTATAGTCCAACTAATATTAAGTTTGAAACTCATATTGTAATACTTGACAATTTATAAAATATGATTTATGTGGTTGAAATTATTTATAGTTGGACTTGATATTATTTAGTATTGTAATTAGCATATGTAACTTTGTCTTTTCATATTAGATGAACATGCACATTGTATGACATTTATTTTTTAAATTTAGTTGCAAAATCATAGTAATTAATTTATGTTGATAAATAATGAATACATAAAATAAATCTAAAATTACTAAATTAGTAGTTTCTATTGATTAACGATGAACACATAAAATGAATATACAGCTAAATTACTTCTTTATAATGATTATTAATGAAAATACATGAAATGAATATAAACTACTAAATTAGTCATTTATATAATGAATATGAAACTCCTAAAAATAAATAAATGACTATTGCAAATGATAAATTTGTGATTACAAATAATGACTAACTTTTGCATATATATGACTATTAGTAGCTAATTTACAGTGTCTTATAACACGATTGAAATTTAGTCATTTCTTTGGTCATTAATTGGTTTTTTCGGGTGATCATATAGTAATATATTTTATTGTATATTTGGTCACTAATTGTGGCAATTAATGACTAAATCAATAACTAAATTAATGACCAAATTAATGATTAAATATACTACTAGATGATAAAATTGAAACAAACAATTAATGACTAAGCTAAAAATGACTAAAAGTTGGTCATATTATAAGATACTATAAATTAGCTACTATTGGTTACCACCCGAAAAATGGTCGTTTATATGCAAAATTTAGTCATCTTTTAGCTAATAATTAGCCATTTTATACTAATGTGTGTTTTTCCAAGGTGGTCCAAAGTAATTTTTATTTTCCCATGGTGCCCGAGGGTATGGTTGATTTGGCCAAGATGATGTTGGGTATTACTGACTTTGCGACGATGTTCAAGGATATTTTTTACTCTACCAAACTAGTCTAGAATATTGTTGCTGATTATATTAACCAGGAAAGAACATAAGAGAGTCTTAAGTCATAACTTGAGGACAATATTTCCATTTTCGTTGATGGGCCGCTAAGTATGTTGGGTTATGTTCTTCCCCAACTTCCTTATAAACAACTATTTCAATCTTACAAATGGTGGGTAGTGATTAGTTCCATGTTCCTTTGCACAAATAGCACATATTTAACATCATCCAATGGATATTTCTTGTGAGCATGCTCCCGATTACAGTGGGGAAAAAATATTTCCAATGATTTATCTTCCTCTTCATATTTTTTTTTCACCTGCAAAACATCCAACTCCATTGTCAAAGTACTTAGAATATTGATCTTAAAAATTTCTAACAAGTTACTAACTTTTTCTTGAGTAAATCCTTTTCCATAATCCATACTACTTATGCTTAAAGGATCTTGTAGCTCGTGCTTGTTACTTGCGCTTCCTCTAGAGCACTGAATAGAAACTTTAATAATATAATCATATTCCTCCTTAGAAAAAAAAACTCCTCGTTAAATTCAGTGTTTCTAACCATTCATATTTCATTCCTCTAATAAGGGCAGTTTTCAACACTTCATGAGAAGAGTAGTGTATGGTGAAATTTAAAGGTTATACTAAAATCATGCTATTTAATGCTCTAAAGTATCATCCCCCTTATAATTCATCTTGAATATTCCTTCTTTTAAATCCCTAAGTTGATAGTTGTCCTGATATTTTGTAAGAAACGATTCCTTCATTTGATCCGAGTAATTAATGGTGCCACCTCGTAATCCCATGAACCATCATAACGATTCTCCCTTTAAGGTTGAGGGGAAAATTTTAAATTTCTACAAGTCAGTGTTGTAATCATACCCATGACACAAAGCATCAAATTCAAACAATAATGCATCAAGGTCTTCTCAGGCAATTCCATGAACACTTGGAAGACCCTAAAGTGGTATGGCTTTCGTGGGGGTGTTTTCTTGTGGATCTTTAACAAACCATGGTTGATTTTTTATGTAAACAAAATAAGACCAAGTTCATGGGACACATATTGCAATATAAATTTTGGGGAAAACATAGTGATGGGTATAATTGGTGATTAATTAATGGTTATGGAAATTGGCAAAGGAAAAGTGGAATTAATTAGCATTTTATTTATGAAATAAAGGAAAAAAAAAGAGAAAATGAAGGTGAAGAGACACAAATTTGCATAAGAGGGAAAATGAAGGAAAAATGAAGGAAAATAGATAAAATATAGGAAATAATGATAAAAATTAGAGGATCAGTTGCTAGATTTTGAGATATTTTTAATAGCTTTTGGGCGGAGCTATCTTCTATTCTCTCACTCTTTCATAATCTTGCACACTTATAGTATTCTTGGAGCATGCTTGGAGAACTTTAGTATTCACTTGGATTAGACGAAGAAGACAAACGAAAGTAGCAAAGCATAAGGGAACAAGTGGATTAGCAACTACAACTATATTTATTTGTAGGTAACAAGTTGCATGTGTGATTTCCTTGCTGATTTATGGAGGAATGGTATATGCATGTGATTTTATGGCTAGTTTCCATTCACATGGAGATTTTCCTGGATTGACAGTGGTTTTATCATTTCCTTGCCATTTCCTAGATATCCATGGTGTTTTTTGTTTTTTCCACTTGATTGTTTTATGGTTGGTGCTCATAATCCCTTATGGTTGTGTGTTTGAACAAAAGCTTTAGATGCCCTAGAACAAGTTGTCTTGATTTACTAGTCCTAGACCTTAGGTTCGGATAAACAATTTGGAGCACTTGGTGGGTTGAGTTATTATTCCTTGGAGCTGGCTTGGAAAAATGATCTATAGCCTTGAAAGGATGTTGGTTGAGTTACTAGTTCCTGAAGCCCTAGATGTCTTAGGTGGAGATAGATCTAGTTGGTGTTAGTGATGTCCGACCATGGAGGTGGAATGATTTTGGTTGAGGTAGTTTTCTCTCTGGAGGCCCTTTTTTAGTTTATTTTTGGTTATAATGTTAGTCACAAGTAATTTCACTATTTGTAGATGACTATATATTGGTTCTAGATTTCTAAAAACAACCTTCCTTGAAAATTGTGAGTTTTAGAAATCTCACTGCCTTCATTATCCTAACAGAAAATATTGCACTATTCTATCATTTTTCCATTTCATGATCACCATGTCACTCCTACAAACTCCTTATGGGATTTTACCTACCATTTTCAACCTCCTTCTCTACCTATAACCTCATTACCTTGTTTTCACTTGTCCATAACTCCACTTTCCCTCTAGGGTTTCCTATAGCTAACTTGTTCCCATGTTCCCCGAGTTCCTCAAGCATTGATGGTCTCAAAAATATCTCTGTAGGCTCTTTAGATAAATCAAGTACATTGGATTTTGGATCTTCAATACAACACTTTGACAAATACTATGTTTTTCACTTGAAGCCTCCAAGCCAAATTTTAATCAATATCAGGTCAAAGAACCCTCCCACTAGGTCAATTATGGTTTCACATGTCTTAAGGTCATCATTGGTGTTCCAAACACTAGTTTTCCCTTGCTAGAAGTTGGCTAAGATGTAATAGAAGGCCAACACATAGTTATTCAAGAAATAACTAAAGAGTTTCCAAAGAAGACAATCCTTCAGTTTAGAGTCTACAGATGAGGAAATGGACAAACTGTGGCACTTCTGCAAGACTGTTGAAAGGTCCATCAGCAGAAAGTACTGGTAAGGAAGGTGGTATATTCCTAAATGAAGACAAATTACAGCAAGGAGAAGAGGAGACACTTTTTCTTATAGATGACTAGGGTTTTTGAGCTCAATGGTCCAACAAAGTTCCAAATAATGATCAATGGCAGAAATGACCTGGAGGAAGCACTAAATCCTAATTTCCTCTTCCACTAGGCTAGGTTTCGCTATGGAAAAGAGGCATAGGAGTATAAGATCCATATGGTAGGTCATATCAGCAAGGACGAAGCCATGCCAACCCATAAACATCATGCCTCCATCATTTTCTAGGAATTCATTCCAAGAGCCAAGCCATTTGTCACTCATAAGTCCAGTTTTTCTTCAAACAATGTTTCTGACCAAACAGAGATGAATTTGACGAAAGTGAGAGAGGTTTTTGTCCATCATAGCTCCAATAAGAAAAAAAATCCTTCATATTTTACGCTGGTGTCATGGTTTTCGAGAAATGTCAAAAATACAAGTGTCACAGGAGAATTGATGCACTTCTGGAGTGACCTTTGTAAAATCACGTATTCTCATAGCAGTAGTGTCCAAATGACTTTTATGATTAGTGAAATGAAAAATATACTGGAAGAGATTTCTAATGAGCTATCATGAGTTCAATTTGGAGTTGAGGAAGGCCTCCAAAATTTTCCTGCATCAGCACTCTGCATTTCTGCACCATCATTCAACACATTTTGACCAATCTTGGTAGAATCAACCTTTTATAGGTAAAATGAACTCCAATCAGAAAAAAAATAAAAAAATTATATTTATAAATTATACAGAATAATATTTCTAACAAGCTATCATGGGCCTAATTTGGACACCAGGAAGGCCTCCAAATGCCCTTTGTAAAAGAGCGTTGTGCGCTTGGGATTGAGTGTTGTGTGCCTGGGGTTGAGTGCTACGTGCCTGGGATTGAGTGATGTGCCCTTGGCTTAGGCGCTGTGCCCTTGGCCAGGAGGGCTTCCTAAGCACTATAACCACACAAATAACTTGTGATCACCTTCAAATATTTTTCAAAGATATTATAATCACATCAAGTGGAAAATACCTAATGTAAACCCTATTTTGATTCCATTTGGTGAATTTTTAAATTGAGTGAGGTCAGAAACTAAGAGAAACCCTAAAATTCAAGCTTGAAATCACTGCTTATATGCGTATTTCATCTCCCTATACAAAGTATCAGTCAAAACAAGAGTCATTTCACTCACTGAGGATTGTCATTCATCTGAGATTATCACCACATATATTCATTTCATTCATTTCTTCCCTTCACTTGCAAAAAATTCCATTTCATTTACCTTCCCTCCACCTCATTTCACATCAATCCTAGGGTTGGAAAAATAAAGTTTTCAAAGGGTCAGAAGGAGAGGACAGTGGTAGTGGTGGAGAGGCCCAAATGCCCAGGAGGCATGATCACAACGGAGGGATCACCTTTGAGTTCTCTACAAATGCCAAGGATTCATGATCATAGGGGAGGGTCCCTACCTTCCTCACCAACCAGGAAGGTACATAAGGGAAAACATAGGATGGCAGAAGAAGATTCACATAAGGAAGCCATTCATGATGAAGATGACCTCCATGAGACAGAGACTAATTTTTACCTTGTTAATTTAATTGATGAGCATGATAATGAGGCCCATGAAAGGTATGGTGAAACCAATGAGGAAAAAGAGAAATAAAATCTTGGTAGCTTGGCTGATGCATCCCTCCAAACCTCCCAAACATTATCAACAAGACAAATCCAATGTAATATTCCCAAATGGGGAATGCAGATATGCAGGAAAATAACGTAGATCATCTTTTATAAAGTAGGAGGCCAATATGGAGACCTTTCATTAGTCATTACAGCAGAAAAATACATGTTAGAAGTGGACCATAAGATGCATGACAAGAAAATACAAGTCTCCAATGATAGAAATCCCTCAAAATGAGGTGTTGCAACCATATATTAAGACAAAAAAGCCTCACAACGTTATTTTATTGGCTCTACAACAGTTGTAGGTTACACATCAGATCTAGAGCAAGTATGTGGAAAAAAATTTAAATCTATAGTAGATCCATGCACTATACAAGCTCCTTTAAAGAACCCCCTTGGGGATTTCAACAAAACACCAAGTACAAGATGTAGGTTTGAGATCTGAGACTGCAGATCTATGGAAATATTCAGATCTGGAAAGTGGATCTTATCTGATATATACAATAAAATGATCTCCTCCAAAAAATCTCCAAAGTGAAGGGTAGATCCCCAACACCTAGAAAATCACTCTCCAAATGATGTGTTGAAACACCTTGCAAATAAACCTACAGGAATAATGCAGATCTAGATCTATATTGCACTGTGGGGATCAAAATACAGTTGTCCACAGGCCAAGATATGAAAATGATGCTCAATGTATTCAATACTATCCTCCCAATGAAGTGGAAAGCTCCTCCACTGAGAAGAAGCACTAAAATGATCTAGATCTGAAGATCTAATCTCCACTTGTTGCAACTTGAAAAAATAGTCAAAACCTCAACAGGATCTACGCTGTAGTTGAAAGAAGTATCTTGGACCTAAGCCAGATAGTGGACAATTCAATACAAACTATCCTAAGAGCTACTCAATGGGAAGAGGTGGGATTCCCAACCAGGAACATCCAATGCTAAACAGCATTATTCTCAGCTAAACAAAAAGAGAATGAGATATGTATAAATAGAAAATATACTCAGAAAAATAGCATATCATCAAAAACCTTCCAATGCTTCCATCCCCTTCCTTATATACGGCAAGAGCTTGCAAACCCTAAACCACCTGCAATGACATCACTTCTTTCACACAAGGCATCTCCATCTAAAATTGCGTTGTGCATCCTTGATGGCCACTCCTCCATGACAGCGTTGTATATTTGGTCAAGGTTAACCCAGTCAACATGTTTTGGCCCCTATTCACACCTTAGGGTGCTTTATTCAACTGAAAATAAGATCCACTTTCACATGAGAAGTGGTTTTATTCAAAATAAAGAGTCTTATGGGTCTCCTCACCCACTTATTCACCTATAAATGTGACAAAACAAATTTTAATATTCCCATTAGTTGTAGGCTAATGTAGGAATATTACAGTCCTCCCCTCCAAAATGTTGCTTGTCCTCATGCAACTACAAGGAAAATTCAAAACCTCTAATGGATCCTTAGAATACAAATTTGCCTTTGGTGAATGAACCAAACAACTTTCATCATGAAGAAGTGGGAGAAATATGGAAAGAGTTATATGCTCTCCATTGGTATCCTTAATGCATGAGAGATGATAAATGTTGGGTGCTTCAACCCCAATGGGTAACTCCAATCTCCATGCAATCATCCAAACAAAGTGAGCCATCCTTAGTAGCTCATAGAAATAGTCACCAATACCCTACTTATGCAATGTGTAGGGGCTGCATGGCTGAAAATGAGAGGTAAGATTGCTCAACTTACATTGTCTCTCCCTCCATTTATGAAAAATTTGGAACTACTGATCTTGGGCTGCAATAATATATTCCTCATGAAGCCAAAAGATACTTGGAAGCTCATGATTCGCCTCATTGGTTCTAGGGAGCCTCCTTGCCCAAATATTCATGCATATAGTGAATAGATTATCATCATCATATGAGCTCCAAAATAAACATGGACTAAGTTTCATATGACATATTGGATGGTGAAAATAGTCCCTCCATTGAGACTAGCGTTTTCTTCTTCTTGTTGTCTCCAATCATGATACAATAAGTGGCCATCCCACCACCTTATTGCTGCCATAAGCTTCTCAAAATCTTGAAAATAGTAGAGGATATTAGGTGTTTTCTGAATATGATCCAAGCCAACCATGTCTTGCCAAAAATTATCCCATGTGAGAGGCTTCTCCCAAAGACATAAGTCAAACATATGGCCCCTTGCATAAGGAAACAAGTGATATAATGTGGTAGCCATATAATGTCCCATCCTCCTTTTGAAGAATGAATAAATGTGGGAATTTCCATTCCCCATGGACACATCCAACCAATGTGTCATCCCTCCCATCATGTCCCCAACAAAATTAAGATCAACATCATCATGTGGGATCAAAATCAGTGATACATACATAATCAAATGCAATGATGGAGGTAGATCATAGTCCCACAAGTGGAAATAGCACAATAGATCTCCTAACTGCATCAGATAGTGATATGGTAAGTGGTTTCCCCACCACTTACTTGCTACCCAAGTAATCTCACCATGGCTAAAGGTGTGAGATATATTTGGTACTCTTGGAATGCACCCACAATGATATAATATCTCCCTTTGTCCTCTAAGGGAGTGGCCATGTTCAGAAATTTTTGTGGCCCAGATTTGGCCATGAATTTTGTATGGAATAACACTCCTATTAGGAGCTATGGACTGCATATACATGGCAAAATAATACAAGTAATAATAAAATTAATTCTGAGATACAAAAACATATTCATTACCAAAATATCTCCTCATACAAATGGAGTGGTGCATAGATCTATCTCTTCCCTTTCCCAAAGAGGAAAGAGGTGGCTGAATTGACTCCTTCATAGAGTCATGTATCTTCCCCATCTCCAAATGGTTCATGCATCTCTGAAAATGCTGATATAACTCCTCTCCAAAGCCTTCCCAAGTGTAGAACTCCATGGTAGTGTTGAAAATCTTCATAGAATAAGTATGGCTGAAAAGGAATTCTTCATGTGATATGTGTAGCAACTTCTCCTTGAGCTTGGAAGCTCTAGATAACAATATCCTACCATGATAATATATGAATTCATCTTGGATTGAATAGCCCTCATCTTTTAGCTAGTCATCAAGTATCATGTATGTGAAAATATCCTTTGAATAATCCACCAACAGTTGGGATTTCCAATATGGATCTAGGCTTCCCAATAATGACAGCACTGTAGAAATTTGAAATGAAGCTCCTTTCATATCATGGATCTCCTCATTCACATGCTCAATACCACAGTCACATGTTGGAGTGTTGTAACTCCACTTTTTCTGCCTCCCTTGCAACTGATCTTGCTCAAGACAAGATTGAAGTACATAGAAGTGAACCTCCTCTTGAAAGGTCTCTTTCTTCCAAAACTTCCATAGTTTTTCCCATGCATGCAAGAGTGTTAATACCCTCTTGTCATCTTCAAAAATTCTTATCATTTTTGGAAGTATCATTTGCTTCTCCAAGACTATGGGGTGGTCATTTGACACCATGCTCATGTCATCATAGATTTCTGAATCATTTTCCAGCGCAGATAGCTGAGTGGGATATGGCAATGTCCAACTCAAAAAATTTATCATCTCTCCTTGGAACCCTTCAAAGGTTCTCAGAATTGTAGTAGCTTCTCCCAAGGCTCCTTCCTTAGCCAAATATGTCATTGTTGCACTATGTTGAGGGAACACTTTATTCATCTTCCAATCAGGGGGTCTCCCTGGTGGAATTCCCCCATGCAAAGAGACATCAAAATATGAAGTAGACTATATGAATGAGTGGACTGATTTGTCCCTCCCTTTTATGCATAAATCAGTCTCCTTATTCTTAATATAAACCCCTTGAAATAAACAAGGGTGCATGCTCCTCATCCTTGGATGTCGATCCACCTTTTCTTCTCCTCCTTGGATTAAGGTGTTACTGCCCAAAATTACTGTCATATGATGCTCCTTGAGAACCTTTTGCAAAGATGAAAACACTCCTCCTCTTGAAGTAATAACTTCATTTCCATCGCCATGTGGTGATGGTCCTTCTTATGAAGTGGCAGCATTGTTACTGCCTTCATTTTCTTTCTGCTCATTAATATTTGAGAATACCTCATCATCAATGAGAAACCTTAGATCTTGGTCTTCCCTTGAAATTGGGGTCTCCATGTATTCATTTTGAGAAGAAATCTCTTCATGCAGTGGGGATCTTGCCGTTAGCAAGGTATCACACAAGTTTTTATCCCCTTCAATAGAAATCTGAAGTGGAGTTGGTGTAATAGATATTTCCAACACATGCAAGGGTTTTGAATGCTCATGCTTTTCTATCTCACATAAAGAGGTTTCAGATTGTTTCACATCAAATCTCTTCACTAATCTCTTAGTGAATCTTGCACAAGAATATATATTTTCATTTCTCAATGATCAGGATTCGAACAACCACCAAGCATAAGCTTTACCTTTGAGATGCAGTGCTGCTACTTTAAGGGCTTCCTTTTCTAAAACTTGATGTAGATCCAAATATGAGTCTAGCTGATCTATCCAATCCTTGGTTGTGCATGTGGAGGATCCATCAAAATTTGGTAGATATAATATACCTCTTCTGCTTCTATTATGCTTGCTCGATCTTATTTCCTCCTTGAGTTGGCATAACTCTTGGAACTTCAAGTGCTCCTTGAATCTCCAAGATTGAGATTCATACTCCTGAAGATAATCACTCAAAGTCTCCTCCTTTGGTGCATCTTTCTCCATCTCCCTTGCAGTAAATCTGGGCATAGTATAACGTTGTGGATATGATTGTGTGGCTAAGTGATTACACACATAATATGAATAAATAGGGTTTTCTTCATGTGAAAATATTATTGAGGGACCTTCATGTCTTTCCCTCATTATTCCCTTGATTTCTCTTTTAAGCTCATGCATAGTGTGGAGAAGAAGTCTTGAGATCTCCTTCCCTTTCATTCCTCCAGATAAAGGGGTTTTACCCTTGTCTTCTTTCTGACTCATCATTGTAATCAAATCTTATGTGTCTTCTCTTTTGATACCACCTTTCTCCGTCAGTAAGAAGCTCTCTTTTTCCAAAAGACATATTGCTTTTTAGAAAGCACAGGCTGTGCCAAGATGATGCTTCGATACCACTGTAATATTCCCAAATTGGGAATGCAACAATACAATGCAAATATGCAGGAAAATAACGTAGATCATATTTTATAAAGCAGGAGGAAAATATGGAGACCTTTCATTAGTCATTAAAGTAGAAAAATACATGTTAAAAGTGGCCCATAAGATGCATGACAAGAAAATGCAACTCTCCAATGACAGAAATCCCTCAAAATGAGGTGTTGCAGCCATATATTAAGAAAGAAAAGCCTTGCAAAGTTATTTTATTGGCTCTGCAATAGCTGTAGATTACACATCAGATCTAGAGCAAGTATGTGGACAAAAATTTAGATCTATAACAAATCCATGCACTAGACAAGCTCCTTTAAAGAACCCCGTTGGGGTTTTCAGCAAAACACCAAGTACAAGATATAGATCTGAGATCTAAGACTGTAGATCTATGGAAATATTCAGATCTGGAAAGTGGATCTGATCTGATAAAAAAAATAAAATTTTCTCCTCCAACATATCTCCAAAGCAAAGGACAGATCCCCAACACCTAGAAAATCACTCTCCAAATGATATGCTGAAACACCTTGCAAATACACCTACATGAATAACGTAGATTTGGATCTATACTGCACTGTAGGGATCAAAATGCAGTTGGCCACATGCCAAGATATGAAAATGATGCTCAATGTCTTCAATAATGTCCTTTCAATGAAGTAGAACCCTCCTCCACTGAGAAGAAGCACTGAAATCGACTGGATCTGATGATCTAATATCCACTTGCTCCAACTTGAAAAAATAGTAAAACCCTCAAAAAGATCTGCACTATAGTTGAAAGAAGTAGCTTGGCCCTAAGCTAGATAGTGGACAATGCAATACAAACTCTCCCAAGAGTTACTCAATGGCAAGAGGTGGGATTCCCAACCAGGAACACCCAATGCTAAACAATATTATTCTTAGATAAATAGAAAGAGAATGAGATATGTCTAAATAGACAATATACTCAAAAAAATATCATATCATCAACATCCTTCCAATGCTGCAATCCCCTTTCTTATATAAGACAAGAGCTTGCAAACCCTAAACCACCTTTAATGAAATCACTTCTTTCACACAAGGCATCTCCATATAAAACTACGTTGTGCCTCCTTGATGGCCACTCCTCCATGAAAATGCTGTATATTTGGTCAAGGTTGACCCATTCAACATCTTTTAGCCCCTATTCACACCTTAGGTTGCTTTATTCTACTGAAAATATGATCCAATTTCACATGAGAAGTGGTTTTATTCAAAACAAAGTTTCTTATGGGTCTCCCCACCCACTTATTCACCTATCAATGTGAAAAAACAAAAGTTTAATATTCCCATTAGTTGTAGGTTAATGTAGAAATATTACATCCAAATTTGGATATATTTTTGAATTTTTGAAATTTTGATTGGTTTGAAGGGCCAAGCACGTAGTGCCACTGGTGTTTCTCTCTTTTTTGGGACACCCATTGGAGGAAAACTTGACATTTTCAGGATCCTTAGGCCAATGAAATCACCCTCACAAAATTTTAGATCATTTGGAGAAAACCTGGTCCTCCAAAAGTGCCAAAAACATGTAAAAAATCAACTTTCTGCCCTATTTTCAGAATTGGCGCTGCGCCCTAAGCAGTATTGGGAGAATGATTTTTTGATCAGGTAAATGGCGTCCAATCAAAAACTAACGGAATTTTTTGAAACTAGATAGGACACACTTTCCAATGAGCTATCATGCAGCTCATTTGGACACCGGGAAGGCCTCCAAAACTTAGCTGCAAAATGACCTATTTTCCCAGTGTTGGCATTGCGTCCTTGCCAGAAATTCAACAAAAGACACTTGGAGTTAATGAAAAAGATATTTTGAGGGTTTTTGAGCCAAATCACTCCATATTTGGTTGAGGAGTTATGTTAGCATTTATTTTTTCATTTATTAAGTTAGATATTTTGTGCCTTAGGCCTTGCATGGTCTCTTTGGACAAAATTGGTATTTATGATGAATTAATGACATTTTGGAGACCTAGCTAGGGTTTTGGTCCTCCTTTTCTAGTTAAATACTACATTGAGGTCTCATTGTACATGTTGGTTGATTGTTAGACTTAATACATAGACTTGGAGTTGAGGAGAAATTGGCTTTGGAGTGTTATGAATGCTTTGATTTGGATGACAATGGAGCCAAGCACACTTGCAGGATTCATGAGCATGGCTAATGGTGATGTCTTTCTAAGTTGGTGCTTGTTTTCTTATGTTATCATTTTGTTTCATCTTTCTCATGCAGTAGGACAGAAATTTTAGGCTAATAAATGTTGTTTAAAGGCACCTTAGCACTGTCTTCTTTCTATTTCTTGTATGTTTTCCTCTACTAGGTCATTTTAGAGAATTCTTAGTTTCTATCTATTCCCACTCAAATTTTTTAGCTCAATAATGATTTAATTGAGTCCATGTCAAAGAATTTTATGGTTAGCCCTACCCTTTGATATCACTTAAACATTGTTTTTGAGGTCTTTTCTTCAAAGTATTGCTAAATAGGGTTTGATTGAAGAGGTTTATGGTTTTCCCTGCCATTTTGTCCATCTTGAATGGTTGCTTTGAAGTTCTTTGTAGTATGATTAAGGAATTTTAGGAGTTCCATTTCTTTGATCATTACTATACGCTTATATTGAATTTTTTCTTTGCTTGAGGTGCAATCACTAGATAATTTACAAGTTTTTTGCTCTTTATGGTTTGCTGGACTATTGTCTTGATGCTTACTTGTTAGGGTTTGGTCAAAGAAGCTGATGGTATGCCCTGTATTTGGTTATTTATTTATGCATAGTGTTATTAAACACTATCCTTTTTATAGTACATGTTAAAGGATTCTTAATTTCCCTTTAAACCTACTTGTTTCACAGATTAATGTTCACTTTACTTACATAAGCCTTGAAGATCCATTTGGCTTTGTTATACTTTCCCTCAGAGACACCCTTGACCTATTGTTAAACCTTTCAATACCTTTTGCAAACTCCATATCCCAATGGTCTAAACCTCTTCTCCTCTATCTGTTCTGCTTGACAGCCTATCCAACTAAACAAAACAAACAAACAAACCCTAATCACTATAACTAGCCTAAAATCAAAACCCTAAAATCAATCAAGTTACAGCTAATACACATTTATAGAGAGAGCCCTCTCTGAGTCTAGAAAGGCTAGGTCCTAGGACTCTAAATACTAGTTTGATGTTACCCCTGTATAGTTAGTCTTTCCAATCTGATAGATTACGGGGACCTAACATAATGGCGACTCCACTAGGGACACTCATTGAAAATCTTAGTGTTATATAAAGAACTTAGAAAACCAAAAAAAATATCTCAATATTGGTATCTATTTTTTGATGGTGGACAACAGCCAGCCTCAGTAAAGTTGAAAATCACCCACCTGGCGACTCCACAACTCTCAATAAGCCTAATGACTCCACTAGAGGAAGAACCTGAAACATGACCAGTCATACTAGAAAGAGAGAATACTGAGGCCTGAATTGGATTCAAGAAATTGTTATTTTTATCTATTACTATGTTCTATCCTAGTTTAATTCTGATCAAGAATACACTGATGAGGTCTACATTGATCATTGGGAATATCTCAAGCCTCAAAAAGCTGAGCCTCAAATTTCAACCCATGTACATACTTATACACTTGTACACATCCTTGATGCACTTATAAAAAACCTAGTGAAACATGAGACTCATGTTACTTCCTCTGCCTTTGCTAAAATTTCAAATGGTTATAAGCCTCCTTCTGTATTACCTATGACCATAAAATTCCCAGACAGATACAAGCATCTGGTTTTTCCTCCTATCCTCCAGGCCCTCCCTACAAATCTTGCAAATAAGCTACCCAGTTTTTATGGAGAAAATACAAAGATCACTACTGAAAAACACATTCAAAATCTTGAGGACTTACTTGACCTATTTGAAGTAGGAAAAGGTGATGTGCATATTAGAACTTTTTCCTTATCATTACAAAGAAAGGTTAAGACTTGGTTTAAAGACCTTCCATCTCCAAGCATTAGAAATTTTCATCAATTCACTCAAGTCATCCTAGATAGGTGGGTGGTCATGGGAAATTTTTTTCTCATCATAGAGGAATACAACCAGTTAAAAAGACATCCAGGGGAGATAGTACAACACTTTTCAACCAGGTTCAATAAAGTATACCATGCAATACCTGCTAACATAAATCCACCCCCAGAGTGGGCTCTATTGCACTACCCAGATTCCTTTGACCCATAGATGGCATTCCAGATAAGAGAAATGGATTCTTTAACCCTAGAGGAAATGTAAGGGATGGTAGTTGATGTGGAAGCCAACATGTTGAATAGGGAGGCAAAGCTAAAGGCAATAAAGAAGGAAAAAGTAGATCAAGAGTAACTGATATCTTCAGAGATAAAGCTAGAGATGTTGACAAACACAATCAGAAAAATGATGCATATGATTGGCAGGGAAAAGGAAGAGTACAAGGATGAGGTTGGAGCTGATTATTCAAAAAAGCCAGTACTATTTTCTTAGGAAGGAAAAAATCAGTCATTACAATGCAAAAATAACAATAAAAATATGCATGTTGAGCAAGATTGCAAAGAAGAATATGTATAGATTTGTTAAGTAAGTACTATATGCCTTCCTACATCTTGTGTTTCACTATTAAGAGAGCATTATAAGAAATTTTCAAATAGAAACAAGGAGGAATGTTCTAAAGAATCAGTCAGAGAAGAAATGGATGATACAAACCCTTTTTCAAATCCCAAAGTTCTCCCCTTAATTCATCTTTGTGTGGCTGCAGGGATTACAGAACCGGAAATGGAGGATGAGCCAGCACCTTTTGAGTCTCTACCCTTGTGCTTCAATTCATTTCAGGTTGCTAAAGAAAAAGCTATTGGCCATAAACACTCTCCTTTTAATCCCAACTACTGTAGATTAGAAAATAAACTTATAAGTCGACATATGGTGGAGAAATATACTGATCTAGTGTGCATATTGGATGACATTCCTCCTATGAATAAGCTACCCAAGTATGATCAATATGATGATGATTATGTTCTCTAGACTCAAGATAACACTACGGAAAAATCAGTAATCAGTTTGTGGGAAAAAGACAATCATTTTCAGTAGCTCAAATATAGTGATTATCAAATACAAATTAGCTATGAGAGTGAAGAAGAAAGTGCAGAAAGTTTGGAAGAAATGGAAGGATATTTACCTTTTTGTTATGCCTCATTTTAGTTCATCAAAGACAACCTTAATACAATTAGAAATCAGCAGTCTTTGGGTATTACTATTAACAACAAAGAATACCTCCAGCCTTATGATCAGTCTTCACAAGACAAAAAGAGAAACTATGTTTCTATCAAAAGAAATCAGAGAATGCCTCCTCCTTTAACTGAAGAAGGGATAAAAGAGATGTTAAGTATACAACCAGCCTCTAAACCTTTATATAAATATAATATTTCTGTTTGTTCTACTGCTGACTTATCTACTGAAGAATTTTCTCATAAGGAAACAGAGGAACAAATTGCTGCTGAGGTTGTAATACCTTCTCAAGAAGACCTAATGCCAAAGAATGTTTCCACTTATCAGAATGATGATTTCCAGATAGAAGTCAGCCCACTCAGTCAAAGAATATCAGGTTTTCCAGAGGACAACATAGCAGTATGTATTGGGGCTACCAAATCAGATTATCATGAAGTAGAGGCTGAGGATGATTGTGATTTCAAGAACCAGATTGAAGATGAGGTTTTTAGAGTTAATATTTGGGATACAGATGAACAAACAGTCATGAAAGGCCCGAAAGAAAAAAGTTTACATCATGCTTCTATTGATCCTATAGCAGATTACATGAAGGTCTTGATTGGCTCAAGTTTCCAGACATGGATTCTTTACAAAAATCAAATGCATCAGAAGTTGCCACAACATATAATAACATTGGTCATGAGGACACATAATCAAGGTATACTATTGTTCCCTCTGACAAGCACTCATGGTGTCTACCTGTTTTTGTTGTTTCTTAACTCGCAGCACTGGCACTATTGAATCATTTAGAACAACAGAAATTTCCAAGTTAGATTAGGATAGGTAGGTATGCAAAGAAAGTTGATCTAAAAAGATACAAAAAGAAAGAAACAAAAAAGAATAAAAAGGGAAAATAGGGTAGATGAAAGAAGTAAAGCCCCTTACCAAAAAAGGAATATGTCTGAAAGTGTGCAAGTCTAAGTGCCATTTCTTTTAAAGAAAAGAAATTATTTTTCAGTCATACAGCCTAATCACGATTGAACATGTTTTAAATTTCTGCTGATAGGTTAGTGAAAGAATATTTTTGAAACCATGTAAACTTGGCTTATCAGTAGATTATATTAGGAAAAGATAGTTGGTTTCAATGCTCAAATCTGAACCAAAAGAGAAAGAGAGGGATGGGTAACCATTTCTAAATCACATCCCACAAACTTCTTATTTCACTTGTACAAAAATAAAGTATGTGTGCAGCTTGTCCAAAATGCCACAACCCATGACAAATTAGATTTCTTAACCTTGGTTTGGTCATGTTTTAAATTTCATGTTAGTAGATTAGAGAATGAAGATTTTTCAAACTGCTTAACCTTGATAGGTAAGTAGACTAGCTAGAGAATAAAAGAGCTCATTAGTGTATTCTGAACTCTTCGAAGTGATAAGGGTAGAAGTAGATAGTTTTTATTCTTTCAAAAGAAGAAATGATGTCAAGGGTTTTCCAATCCAAATGCACCCAAGTAAAGAAAAAATGTTAGGCAAAGTATGATGGGTAGGTAGAATTAATGTTGAAGCATTCATGTTTTTTCAGATTTAAGATCACAACTTCAAAAGAACATCAACAAATAAAGGAAGAAGGATCTGCCAAGTACAAGTAAGGTACTGATCTTCAAAACTCAAAGATCTGAACTCTGAGGTTTTGGACACATCTTGAAAAGGATCCGCCCTCCCCAAGTGGAGCCACTATTAGTCATCAGTATTTTTCACTATTTTTAGATGAATATAGATCGGTTGTAGATTTCTAACAACAAGCATCCTTGAAAATTGTGAGTTTCAGAAATCTCACTGCCTTCATTATCCTAAGAGAAAAATTTTCACTATTCTATCAATTTTCCATTTCATGGTCACCCTTTCACTCCTAAAAACGCCTTATGGGATTTTACCTACCATTTCAAGCTCCTTCTCTGCTTATAACCTCATTACCCTATTTTCACTTGTCCATAACTCCACTTTCCCTCTAGGGTTTCCTATAGCTAAATTTTTCCCATGTTCCCCAACTTTCTCAAGCATTGATGGTATCAAAACTATCTCTGTAGGCTCTTTAGATAAATCAAGCACATTGGATTTTGGATCTTCAATACATCACTTTAACAAATACTTTGTTTTACACTTGAAGCCTCCAACCAAATTTTTAATCAAGGTCAGGTCAAAGAACCCTCCCACTAGGTTAATTAGGGCTTCACAAGTCTTAAGGTCATCATTGGTGTTCCAAACACTGCTTTTCCTTTGTTAGAAGCTAGATAAAATGTAATAGAAGTTTAGCACATAGTTATTCAAGAAATACCTAAAGAATTTCCAAATAAGACTATCCTTCAGTTCAGAGTCTACACATGAGGAAATGGACAAACTTTGGCACTTCTTCAAGAGTGTTGAAAGGTCCATCAGCAAAAAGTACTAGTAAGGTAGGTAGTCTATTCTTGAATGAAGACAAATTGCAGCAAGGAGAAGAGGAGACACTTGTTCTTATATATGACTAGGTTTTTTGAGCTCAATGGTCTAACAGAGTGCCAAACAGTGATCAATGGCAGAAATGACCTAGAGGAAGCACTAAACCCTAATTTCCTCTTCCACTAGGCTAGGGTTTGCTATGGAAAAGAGGAAAAGGAGCAGAAGATCCATATCGTAGGTCATATCATCAAGAATGAAGCCATACCAACTCATAAACATCATGCCTTCATCATTTTCCAGGAGTTCATTCCAAGAGCCAAGCCATTTGTCACTCATAGGGCCATTTTTTCTTCAAACAATGTTTCTGACCAAACAGAGATAAATTTGACAAAAATGAGAGAGGTTTTTGTTTATAATAGATCCAAGAAGACAAAAATCCTTCAGATTTTACATACTTTTCATGGTTTTATAGAAATGTCAAAAATACGGGTGTCACGAGAGAATTGTTGCACTTCTACAGTGACCTTGGTAAAATCAAGTTTTCCCATAGATGGAGTGTCCAAATTCTTTCTTCATGAGTCAAATGACAACTATACTGGAATATATTTCCCATGAGCTATCATGAGCTTAATTTGGTGTTGATTAAGGCCTCCAAAAGTTTCCTGCACCGGCACTTTGCATTTCTACACCATCATTTAGCACTTTTTTACTAGTCTTGGGAGAATCAACTTTTGACAGGTCAAATCAACTCCAATAAGAAAAAAAAGGTATATTTGGAAATTAACAGGATAATATTTCCAACGAGCTATCATGGGCCCAATTTGGACACCGGGAAGCTCTCCAAATTCCCTCTGCAAAAAAGCGTTGTGTGCTTGGGATTGAGCGTTGCTCCCTTGGCTTAGGTGTTGTGCCCTTGGCTAGGAGGGCTTTCTAAGCACTATAACCACCCAAATCACTTCTAATCACCTTAAAATATTTTCCAAAGATATTCTAAGCTCATAAAGTGGAAAATACCTAATATAAACCCTATTTTGATGCCATTTGGTGAATTTTTAAATTGAATGAGGTCAAACACTAAGAGAAACCTTAAAATTCAAGCTTGAAATCACTACCTATATGCTTATTTCATCTCCCTAGAAAGAGTATCAGTCAAAATAGGAGTCATTTCACTAATTGAGGATTGTCATTCATCTGAGCTTATCACCACATATATTCCTTTCATTCATTTCTTCCCTTCACTTGAAAAAATTTCCATTTCATTTACCTTCCCTCCACCTCATTGCACATCAATCCTAGGGTTGGAAAAATAGAGTTTTCAAAGGGTCAGAAGGAGAGGACAGTGGTAGTGGTGGAGAAGCCCAAATGCCCAGGAGGCATGATCATAAGGGAGGGAGCACCTTTGAGTTGTCTGCAAATGTCGATGCATGATCATAGAGGAGGATCCCTACCTTCTTCACCAACCAAGTAGGTACATAAGGGAAAACAGAGGATAGAAGAAGAATATGCACATAAGGCAACCATTCATGATGAAGATGACCTCCATGAGACAGAGACTGAATTTGACCTTGTTGATTTAGATGATGAGCATGATAACGAGGCCTATGAAAGGTATGGTGAAACCAATGAGAAAAAATATAAAGAAAATATTGGTAGCTTGGCTGATGCATCCCTCCAAACCTCCCAGAAATTATCAGCAAGAAAAATCCAATTTTGGACATCTTTTTGAATTTTTGAAATTTTGACTGTTTTGAAGGGCCAAGCATGCAGCGCCACTGGCGCTGCGCTCTTTTTTTGGGCACCCATTGGAGGAAAACTTGACATTTTCAGGATCCTTAGGCCAAGGAAATCACCCTCACAAAATTTCAACTCATTTAGAGAAAAACTGGTCCTCCAAAAGTGCCAAAAGCATGCAAAAAATCAAATTTCTACCCTATTTTCAAAGTTAGCACTGCACCCTAAGCAGTCTTGGGAGAATTCATTTTTGAGTAGGTAAATTGAGTCCAATCAGAAACATAAAGGCATTTTTGGAAAGTATATAGGAAACACTTTCAAATGAGCTATCATAGAGCTCATTTGGACACTAGGAAGGTGTCCAAAACTCAGCTGTAAAATCACCTATTTTTCTAGTGTTGGCATTGCACCCTTGGCCTTGGCACTGCACCCTTGCCAAAAAGTAAAAAAAATACACTTGGAGTTAATGAAAAAGATATTTTGAGGGTTTTTGAGGCAAATCACTCCAGAGTTGGTTGAGGTGTTATGTTAGCATTTATTTTTTCATTTATTAAGTTAGATATTTTGTGCCTTAGGCCGTGCATGGTGTCTTTGGACAAAATGGCATTTATGATGAATTAATGACATTTTGGAGACCTAGCTAGGGTTTTGGTCCTCCTTTCCTAGTTAAATACTGCATTGAGGCCTCATTGTATATGTTGGTTGGTTGTTATACTTAATACATAGACTTGGAGTTGAGGAGAAATTAGCTTTGGAGTGTTATGAATTCTTTGATTTGGATGACAATGGAGCCAAGCACACTTGCATGATTCATGAGCATGGGTAATGATGATGTATTTCTAAATTAGATATTTTTTCTTATGTTATCATTTTGTTTCATCTTTTTCATGCAGTAGGACAGAAATTTTAGGCTAAGAAATGTTGTTTAGAGGCACCTTAGCTCTGTCTACTTTCTATTGCTTGTATGTTTTCCTCTGCTAGGTAAGTTTAGAGAATTATTAGTTTCTCTCTAATCCCACTCATATTTTTTAGCTCAAGAATGATTTAATGGAGTCCATGTCAAAGAATTTTATGGTTAGCCCTACCCTTTGATATCACTTAAACATTGTTTTTGAGGTCTTTTCTTCAAAGTATTGCTAAATAGGGTTTGACTGAAGAGGTTTATGGTTTTCCCTACCCTTTTCTCCATCTTGAATGGTTTCTTTGAAGTTCTTTGTAGTATTATTAAGGAATTTTATGAGTTCCCTCTCTTTGATCATTACTATATATTTATCTTGAATTTTTTCTTTGCTTGAAGGTGAAATCACAAGAGAATTTACAAGTTTGTTGCTCTCTATGGTTTGTTGGAATGTTGTCTTGATGTTTACTTGCTAGGGTTTGGTAAAAGAAGCTTATGGTATGCCCTGTCTTTGGTTATTTCTTTATGCATAGTGTTATTAAAGACTTTCCTTGTTATAATACATGTTAAAGGATTCTTAATTGCCCTTTAAACCTACTTGTTTCACAAATTAATGTTCACTTCACTCACATAAGCTGTGAAGATCCATTTGGCTTTGTTATACTTGCCCTCCGAGACACCCTTGACCTATTTTTGTATCTTTCAAAACCTTTTGCAGAATCCATAGCCCAATGTTCCAAACCTTTCCTACTCTATCTGTTCTGCTTAACAACCTATCCAACCAAAAAAAATAAACAAACAAACCCTAATCACTATAACTAGCCTAAAATAAAAACCCTAAAATCAATCAAGTTACATCTAATACACATTTATAGAGAGAGCCCTCTTTGAGTCCAGGAAGGCTAGGTCCTGGGACTCCAAAGACTGGTTTGATGTTAACATTTGGTCTTGCCAATCTGACAAATTACAAGGACCTAACATATTCCATGAGATCCCACATTCATGCTTGGAATATGGCAAGGGGGTGATTAGCTGAAAGAAAGATTTGGTTTAGTCAAATTTATGGTCGGGTGGTACATCGAAGTCCCTAACTTGGTTAGTATTTTCATAAGTTAATATGATAAATTTCCTTATTGTGATATATTATAATTTTCAATAATTATGTTGGCGATATTATGGTTGAGTTTCCATGGTTTCTATTCTAGTTATTTTAATAGTATATGTTGTTTATATGATGTATATTTTCAATGGCTCTTGACATGTTTTGATGAATAATTGAATGATTCATGAATGCATGGAATGACAATTTTTTTTGCAGCTACGCGGATAGGGAATAAAGCCTTATTATTTATTTTTATATGAATCTCATACTCTTATAATCATATATGCATTCGTGACCTGTAGCTTACATTTTTTTCATCTGTTTGACGAGATTTCTAGTATGTTCTAGGAAGTCTAGGTCAAGTTTTGTTTCGAGTTTGAATGCTTAGAGTTTTCATTATGTAATTTATGATTTTGATAAGTCTCGAGGAGTTATGTACAACAGTCTAGATTTTGACCTATAATTTTGGCTTAGATCTTGATATGGCACCCTCTGAACTAGGTGAGTTGGCTCACAACCGCACTCTAGAAGTGTTGCACATGCAATTGGAGGCCTTCAACCGCACATAAGTCTTATCATGCATTTTGTTGGAGGTCTAAATCAGTGAAAGGGAACCTCAACTTAGGGTTTGGTCACTTTGGGTGGTTCATTTTCCACTAAGTATCCTGTAGCCCTCAAGGATGTTGTGAATTATCAGTTTGTGGTAAGTTTGTAGGCCCCTCTTCCTTAACTAGAGCTTGGAGGTTGGGTCATGTCATAGTAACTCTTTGTCTCATATTTACCCTGGAAGACCCGTGAAATAAATGTGGAAGAGGTGGTTACATATTGGTATCAAAGCATCAACATTGAAACACTTGGAATGGATGGGTAGAATGTGTTTTTCATGCATGTATGTTTGTTGTCGATGTGTTGGTTATGCATGCATTATGATGGTCATTGTTGTGGTTGTGTGTCATCATGATGTTTTCATGTTAAGATGGTTTATATTTTGATGTTATGTGTGTCTATATATATATATATATAGAGAGAGAGAGAGAGAGAGAGAGAGATTATGATAATCTAGACTAATTTGTGTAGATGAGATATCCTCTCCTCAACTTCACAGAGGTATGTTTGATTATTTTTTTATTTGGTTTATCTGACATGGTATGTTTACAGGAAGTAGAAGACCATAGATGACAAGAAAAATGGTGGATTAAAGTTCACATGACTCTCCTTATAAATCATGAGAAGCAAAGAAATGAGTAATCTCCTAACATAGCAGACACTTTGATAATTTTAAAGGAAGAGATCAAAAGTTGCAAAGAAAATAATGATAGGATCATTCAATCATAGGAAAGAAATTCCAGGGAACAAGAAAAGAAAGCAGAGTTCAATAGAGTGATTCTTCATATTTTATAATATTTTCACTAACGGGGACAAACATGGACCAATTATGGACTAGAGGAAAGTAAAAATGGGGCATATGGTATCAAGTTTCATAAAGGGCATAGGTTAGATAGGGACAACACAGTAAAAGGAGGTAGATGGATGGATACACCTGACAGGAGAGGTAGTGGTTATGGGTTCTATTTTAGTTCTAGATCATAGAGATAATGTGGTTGCCGTCGTTATCCTCCTTATAGGAGGGGTGAGAACTAATACTTTCTGAATGAGTTGGAGCAATCCAAACCTCCTACCTTTGATGGAGAGTTGAAGAAACCGAAAGATGCAGAGGCATGGTTTATTGGGATGAAGAAGTTCTCTGAGATACATGAATACACAAATAATATGAAGGCCAAAATAATTATTTTCAGTCTGAAAAGGAAAACGGACATTTGGTGGGAAGATGTTAAGCATGTCAGAGATATTGAGATAGAGGAGTTGAGATAACATTAGGTCAAAAATTTTTAGAAAGAAATACTTGTCAGAGAGATTCTATGTTGGTAAGGCTAAGGAGTTCTATGAGTTGAAAATGGGATCGATGACAAATGATGAGTATATGAATAATTTTTTGGAGCTATTGAGGCATGCACCATATCTTAAGGATGAGAATACTAAGGTTCAAAGGTTCGTTAGGGATTTCCATTAGAATTTAAAGAACATATTGAGTATGATGAGCCTTGGACTTTGGAGGAAGTTAATGGTAAGTTAAAACATTGTGATGAGCAGTCTAAGCATAAGTCAAATCCTAAACAGGGTTGGAAATTTAATTATAATACTAAGGGATAATGGGATAAGAAGTGAGGAAGACCTCAAGATGTAGTTAACATGCATAATAAAAAACCATACAAGAAATTCAATACAACTAACAAAGGATAGGGATTTCACTATGAGGAGAAGAACAAGGGTGAATGTAGGAAGCCTTTGCAGTGATGGACTTGTGGTGGATATTATCACAAGAGATATTTCCCACAACATCAGTGTGGAAGGCCTCAGATTTATAGTGCTTAGGAGGCACAAATAGTTGGGGATGTTGGACAGAGTATTCCACGGATTTATGCAACATCAGATAATAGGCAGGTTGATCATCAAGCATCTATTATCAATATGGAAGCTAATATTTGTGACCAACTTGTTTCTATCTTGATTGACCCTCGATTAACTATAGTTATATTAGTCTTGATCTGGTGGATAAATTTTTCCTTGAATAAAGAGGTGCATGCAGAGTCTTGGTTAGTGTAGTTAGATATAGGTACTAAGAAAAGAGTTCATCATCTGTTAAGATCTTGTGCATTTCAGCTGAATGGTATGTCTACATTAGTGCATCTAAATGTGAATCCATTGGGATCATATAGTATGTCATTTGGTATGGATTGGTTGTACATTCACAGGACTAAGGCAGATTTCTATGATAAGGCTATTGAATTCTTGGATGATGATGGAGAGAGAGGAGAATATTGTAGGGTAAGAAGAAGGTTATGTCAGTGATAATGGTTACAACTATGCAGGAAAAGTGTAGTAGAAGGAAAGGGTGTGTATTGATTGTAGTTCATATTTCTAGTGACAAAGGGAATGATGTCGAGGATGTTGAAGTGTTGAAGAGGTATTTTGTTTTGCAAATATTTTAGGATGTATTTCTAACTGAAATTTTAGATTTACCACCTCATAGGCAAGTGGAATTATATATTGAGTTGATTCCAAAGCAGCACCAACATCTAAGGCACCTTACAAAATGAGTACTCTAGAATTAGTGGAATTGAAGTTTTAGCTTAAGGAAATTATTGATAAGGGATATATTAGAACAAGTGTGTTGTCTTGGGTGCACCAGTATTGTTTGTAAAGAAGAAGGATGTTACTCTCAGGTTATGTATTGATTACAGGTTGTTGAACAAGGGCACAATCAAGAATAGGTATCCTATGTTGTGGAATGATGACTTTTTTGATTAGTTAAAGGGAGCAACAATGTTCTCGAAGATTGAATTTAGATTAGGATGTCATCAGGTACGCATCAAAGAAGAGGACATATAAAAAACCACATTCCGTACTAGTTATGAGTTTGTAGTAGTTCTTTTTGGTCTTACTAATGCTCTAGATACTTTCATATGCTTGATGTATAGTGTGTTTCTTCCTTATCTATACAAATTTTTGATAGTGTTCACTGATGACATATTGATATATTCTAAGAATGAGGAAGAGTATGTAGAACACTTAGCAACCGTGTTAATATTTCTAAGAGAACATTAGTTGTATCCAAAGCTTAGTAAGTGTAGTTTCTTTCAAAAAAAAATTCATTACATGGGACATGTTGCTTCCAAAGAAGTCATAATAGTGGACTTGGAAAATATTAGAGCTATCATGCAATGGGTAGCTTCTAGATATGTGGATTAGGTCAGATCATATATGATACTAGCAGGTTAGTACAGGAATTTCATTAGTAAATTCTCATAGATATCCTATCCTATTACATATTTGCAGTGAAAAGGGAAGAGGTTTGAATGTATTGAGTGTTCAACTAGTTTTTAGCACCTGAAGAATTTACTGGAACTTCTCTAGTCTTGAAGATTGCAAATCTCGACAAAGAGTTTATGGTGTGTACAAATCCTTGCAAGAGGGTACTTGGTGGAGTGATGATGCAGTAAGGATAGACGACATTCTATGAATATAGGAAGTTGAATGAGCTTGAGTAGAAATATGTGACTCACGATCTTGAGTTGGAAGCTATCATCCATGCCTTGAAGATGTGGAGACATTATATTTTTGGTAGGAGGTTTTTTTATGTGTGATAATAGTGGACTAAGGTACATATTTGATCAACCTAATATAAATGCCAGGAAATCTATATGGTTATCTAATCTCATTGAGTTTTATTTTAATATTAGGTACATCAAGGGAAAAGAGAACACAGTTGCAGATTATATTTGTAGAAGAGTGTGGGTGAATCACATTTCAGTAGTAAGTTTGTATGGGACAACATTGTAGTTGTGTATCTTACATGAAGGAAAACATGATGACATATATCAACAATTGAGGCATAGGTTACAATAACATGGTGGAGGTAATAGGTCTGACGATTATCACCTCACAGTAGATGGTTTGCTCAAAATCAAGAACAATATTTATGTACCAGATGACAGTGAGATCAAGAAGCCTATCTTGAGGGAGTTTCATGTTAAGACATATTCAAATCTCCTGAGGTATCAAAAGACATTGACAACAGTTAAGAATTTCTATCATTGGTTGAAGTTAAAGAAATATTCGGCTCAGTTTGTTGTGATATGTTTGGATTCTTAGTAGGTAAAAGAAGAATGTAAACATCCTAGTAGTTTATTACAACCAATTATTATTCCATAGTGGAAATGGGAGGTCATTTCCATCTATTTCATTACAGGTTTGTTGAGGACATCGAAGAGGCATGATTCTATTATGTTGTGGTGGATAGGTTAATTAAGGTAGTGTACTTCATTGCGGTTAAGTCTATGCATTCAGCTAGCAAGGTAGCTCATATTTTCATCATGGAGATAGTAATATTGGATGGTGTTCCTAAGAAGATTGTATCTGATAGAGATGCCAAGTTCAATTCTAAGTTTTGGAAGGATTTTTTGGTAGGTTTTGGGATAGATTTGGCTTTCAATAAAACTTATCATCCATAGATAGATGGATAGAAAGACATGGTTAAAAATATTCTTGAGGACATGTTCAAGATGTATGTCATGTATCAACAACGAAAGTGGAAATAGTACATTCCACTGGTAGAGTTTTCTTATAATAATGGGGATCATGATTCCTTGAAAATGAGTATATTTGAGGTACTTTAAAGGTGGAGTTGCAATACTCCTATCAGTCGGAGCAATCCAGTCAATGGGATGTTGATTGGGCCATACATGTTGGCATAGATGGAACAATAAATGTAGGTTATTAAAAGGAATTTGAATGCAAAAAAAGACATGTAGAAGAGTTATGCACCTTAACAAAAGGTATTTAAGGAGTTTTAGGTTGGGGAGCATGTGTACTTGCACATAAATCCCAAGAGGATTTCCTTTAGGATTGGAACATGTGCCAAGCAAGGACCTCAGTATTGTGGGCCTTTCTAGATATTTGAGAGGATTGGACCAGTGGCCTACAAACTTGCACTACCTTTGAGAGTGAAAATCCATGATGTTTTCCATGTTTCATTGCTTAAGAAGTATTTCCATGATTTTTATCATGTGATTGACTGGTCTGTATTGCAGGTAGAACCAGAGGGATAATTCTAGCCATTACCACAACGCATATTGCAATAGAAATAGCTCATTCTTTAGAATACATAAATCAAGCATGTTAAAGTGCATTTGAAGCACTTTAGACCCAATGAAGCTACATGGGAGATGGATGATCAGATGCGAGTATGTATTCTTCATTATTTTTTGATTCGAGAAAATGAGTTTTTGGTATATGTATATGTATATATGAATGTTCCTTTAGATACCATGAGTTATGTTACAAAGCTCCAATAAGCAGTATGGTTGTCATATTTTTATTTTGGTCATGGTTTGAAGTTTTTTTCAATGTAAATATTGCATCAAGTTATGTTATAAACCTCCATGGGAAGCATGTTTTGTTTTCAACGGTATGTTGGTCATAAGTGTTATTGAACACTAAGAATGGTGCTCCCCCAAGGGGGATGGGTTTTTGACAACCCCTGGTTGATTTTATATGTAAATAAAACAAGGCCAAGGTCATGGGACATCTATTCCAAACTAAATTCTGGGAAAAAACATAGTGATGGGTATCACTAGTGATTAGTTAATGGCTACGGAAATTGGAAAAAAGTAATTGGAAAAGGAAAAGTGGCATTAATTAGCATTTTATTTATGAGATAAAGGAAAATAGGAGAAAACGAAGCTAAAGAGACACAAATTTGCATGAGATTGAAATTGAAGGAAAAAAGAGGTAAAATTAATAAAATAGAGGCCTCAATGATGAAAAGGATTTTGAGGATCAATTGTCACCTTTTCGCATCCTTTTGAAAATTTTTGGGTGGAGATATCTTCTATTATCTCACTCTCTCTTATTCTTTCACACTTAGAATATTCTTGGAGCATGCTTGGAGAATTTAAATATTCATTAGGATTAGAAGAAGAAGACAAAGGAAATCAAGGAAGCACTAGGAAACAAGTGGATCAACCACTACAACCATATTTATTTGTAGGTAAGAGGTTACATGTGTGAGTTCCTTGTATATTTATGGATGCATGGTATATGCATGTGATTTTATGGTTGGGTGTTGTAATTGTCATGGGGATTTTATTGCATTGAAAGTGGTTTTAGCCTTTCCTTGCCATTTCTTGGATAGCCATGGTGGTGTGGTTTTTTTCCACTTGTTTTTTTTCTAGTTGGTGCTCATAATCCTTATGGTTGGGGTTGGAAAAAATTCTCTAGAATCTCTTGAACAACTTGGGTTTATTTACTAGTCCTATAGCCGTAGGTTGGGACAAACACTTTGGAGACCTTTATGGGCTGAGTTATTAGTCCCTAGAGCTAGGTTTGAAAAATTATCTAGAGCACTCGAAGGTTTTAGGTTGAGTTACTAGTTCTTAGAGCCTTAGACAACTTTGGTAGAGACCAATATGGTTGGTTTTAGTGATGTTCGACCATGGAGGTGGAATCGTTGTGGTTGAGGGTTGAGGTAGTTTGGCATCTAGAAGCCCTCGTTTGTTTTTTTTTTTTGTTATTCCATGGGATCCCACATTCATGATTGCAATATGGCACAAGGGTGATTGGATGAAAGAGATATTTAGTTCAACCCAATATATGGGTAGGTGGTACGTGGAAGTCCCTTAATTTTTTGGATGTTTCATAAGTTAATATGATGCATTTCCTTATTTTTATCTATGCGAATTTTTAGCAATTATATTGGGGATATGATGGCTAAGTTTCCATGGTTTCTATGCTAGTTAATTTTTGATTATATGTTGGTTATATGATGTATATTGTCTATGGATATTGACATGTTTTGATGAGTATATGAATGGTTGATGAATTCATGGACTAACAAGTGTTGTTGCAGCTATGTGGAGAGGACATAAAGCCTTCTTGGTGATTCTTAGATGAATCACAAAATCTTATAATTACTTATGCATTCATGACCTGTAGCTTACATGTTTTCCATGTGTTTGATGAAATGTATAATGTGTTCTAGGAATTCTAAATGGAGTTTTTTATTTGAGTTTGAATTTTTATATTTTTCATTATGCCATTTATGATTTTGATAAGTCTCAGGAAGTTCTAGGCAGTGGTGTGGAGGCTGACCTGGAATTGTGGCTCAAATATCGAGACCGTGCCCTATGAACTGGGTATGTTTGATTACATTGCACTTACGAAATGTTGTGAATGTGGTTGGAGGCCTTCAATAACACCCAATCCTTTTCACTCATGTGGTTTAGGGTATTGGTTAGTGAAAGGATATCCCCAACTTAGATTTTGGTCACATGGGATGGTTCCTTGGTCCCTGAATGTCCTGTAGTCCTGGAGGATGTTGTGAATTGTCAGTTCATGGTCAATTTGTAGGCCCCACTTCCTTAACTGGAGCTTGGAGGTGGGGTCATTTCATAGTAACTCTTTGTCTCATATTTACCTTGGTAGGATGGTGAAACTAGGTAAATATGGGAGTGGTAGTTAAACGATCAACAACAGTAAATTCTATTTTGGAAGTAGGTATGGTAGATTTATTCACTTGTCCTACCTTTTGGTCAAATATTTTCCAATGTTCGTTTGGTATTTCAAAGTTAGGAAGTAAACTTAGGAGGTGGTAGTTGATTCCTAAGTCAGGAATCAAAATTCCTTCTCTTAACACGGGTGTTACATAAGGATCTTCTTTAGAAGGCTGGAAATTCGGGTTACCTATTTTCCTTCCTCATCCTCTTAAGTTGCAAGAGTACCCTCACTCCTACTTCGAATGTAGAGATGTAAAATCGATGGATATTTCAAACTCCTTTCTTCTTTTCTGCTAATTCTAAGATTCGTTCAAGAATCTCAGCTTCCACTGTAGAAGAATATTATTCCACAGGAGTAATGACAAAAACAAATCCTTTAATGTATCCTCCTAGTAAGGGTCCTACTGAACCTTGAGACTCTTATTTTAGTATGATATTTTTTATGAAGGTCAATCTCCCAAGGATAGCTAAACCTTATGGTTTCATTACTTGGAAAAATGGGTTTTGGATTTATTTCTTTTTATTTTTGAATTTATTTTCCTTCCTAGTCATCCACTCTAAATGACCTAAACCTATTGACTGAGGGAAAACATCACCACAATTTTATTCAATGGTGCATGTGTAGGTTCTTAACTTATGTATTCAATATCCCACCATCAGGGAATCAAGTATGCATCTTCAAACAATCATTATTATGATATCACTCTTTTGAGAACCTCCTCGACAATGATGCCGAAATGTTGGAAATATTTATTTCTTTTTTAAAAACAATAATTATCAACCCAAGGATATGTATATCTATTTCAAGGTACTCAAGAAAGTGTGTGTAAGAGTATTTAAAGAACTAATGTTGGTACTATATGAACTAATTTGACTTTTAAATCTCACACACACAAACAAATTGATCCTAATTACTTAAGGAAACCAAATCTCATTACAAGAAAGGAAATTCAAGTGAATGCTAACTACCAAATAGACATTCTAAAATTATGAATTTTAACCATTCACACAATAATATATAAATGATATATTGTAAAAATAGTTCCTCAACAAACAACATTGAAATATTGAAAAGAAAATTGTAGTTTATCCACGAAACAATAATACAAAATAACTCTACAAACTTTGCCACTATCGAAACAATAAGCAAAACTCTTTAAAAACTAACTTTCACAAAGGAAAAAATATTTAATAATCAAATTTATTTTACACAAAAATGACATTTCTTCATCCCAGAAGCAGGCCCAAACTACCCAGAGTTAGATTGTCTCGAGAAAGCCCCAAATGAAAGAATAATTTATAACGTCAAGATCAAATAGAAAATCTTCTCATTATAATCCTTGAAAAATAATAATTATAGTGAAGAGTTTTGTCCTTATTTCTATCTCTTTTGTAAAATGTACAACAACAACAACTACAGAGGTAAATTCCCCTATTTTATAATAAAAAAAAGAGAGTTATAACATAAAATATATTTAATAATGAACATTCATGAGAATCGAAGATTCTCAAAATGTTATTCTTAAAATAAAATCTCTTCTATATTTAGCAAAGAAACTAAGAAATTTTCATCGTAACCAAATATTCAATTAGAAATAGGTTCACCTAAATTAACCACGATATTTCTCACATGATCATCCTCCCAAGATCTTCACATTATTTTTTTTCAACATGGTCACATCCATGATTTATTAGCTTGATTGTAAAGAAACATCTTCGATTTATCCTATTAAAACATAATTATGCAAGTAAATAAATTATGCCAAATTTTAGGCCATATTAAATAAAAATATGAATAAAGGCCAACAAGAGCAAGGATTTATCATAAAAATTCAAGAGGTTAAGTTAGAATAAAATACAAAAGATACAAGGCCAAATAGTAGCATGATGTCACCATGACTGACACGAATAGGGATATGAAAAATGTAATGCAGATTCAACATTTTTGGGTGGAAAAGTGAGAAATTTTTTTTTGAAACATAGCACCACTTGGAGCATGACACCTGGAAGAGATGTGTAAGTGGAAGACATGGTGGTGGAAAACTTAGTAGTGTGCCACATCACCCTTTTCCTTGAAATTCCAAGCACCCTGACAATTTCTTAATGAGCTCACTTTAAGCTCTCCTAATGAGGCATTGGGACACACTAGCCTACATAGGTGGCATCCAGGATCCAATGTAATATGGGTGTACCAATGAAAAAAGTTGAGGAGAGACAACAAGGTAGGACCCATAAGTGAACATCAGCTTGGAGGATTGACCGCGGTGGTATTTCTTGCAATATCAAGTTTTATTCCTATGCAAATAAGTCTGAGGGGGTAAATGTGAGCCTAGGACTTGGTTATGTTCATGTTATGTGACCGAGGGCACAAACTTGACATGAATGGGTTGGAAGCTCTAGCAGTGAGGGCCATATTTGGAGGTTCATCCAAAACTGGTAGAGTGCTAAAATCCTAGATAAAGTGCATGAGCAAGTTGGAAAATGTTTTGGAAATAGGGACAATTTGGTGATATGTTTCAAAATTTGGCCAAATATCACAATTCACCAATTTTAAAACAATAGATAAAAGCCTCAACTAACCCTATAAAAATTCCAAAATTCAGGAAATTTACTAACTCAGTTTTTTCATGCTATGACAACAGAGGAGAGATTGAAGACAACTTGAATAGATTAGTAAGACTTAACAAAAGTGGAAAATATAAGCTCATGCAAGATAAAGACCTGAACTTAGCTAAAGACCTAAATCTAAAATTATCAACTCTATTTTTTTATAAGCATAATTGAATTAGCAAGAAGGTTGTTGTTGTTGTTATTTTTTCAATTGTTAGTGTGTGTGCTGAATTGATCAATGACCAAGGATTGTTGAAGGTGATTTTGCGGTGATTAGGGTATGTAATTGACAAGAATTTTTTTTTTTTTTTTTTTTTATGAAAGGGAGTGACCTTCATGATTCTAGTTTGAAAATGGACTGAAATATGAATCTAGGGGGTCAAGCAAGTGAAAAATTGCAAATAAGGGGTTGTAGCTCCTTCTAGTAGTGTCTGGTAAACAATAAGGGGTAATAGCTTCTTTCAGTAGAAGACGATAAAATCAGGGGTGATAGATCCTTTTAGTGGTAGTTTATTAAATCATGGGTAGTATCTCCTTTCAATGGTAGATGATAAATTAGGGAGTATTAGCTTCCTTTTGGTGGATGCTAGAGAACATTGCAATAGCAAGTTGAAGCTTTCCTTTGTGAAATAAATGAAAAGAAGATTAAACTCTTTATTTGTTGCATACGTGCTTCTTATGTTGATGCTTAGTTGAATTGTTGTTAAATAGATTGGTGATGTTTCTAGTATTCCTTACTATGTGAAAGAAAGTTTTAAAATTCTCATGATATTGATTCACCCCTCCTCTTAGTATTATTTTGGTTTCTAACACACCAAAAATATTATTCATTACATATCTTTAGGAATTTTCCAAATCACGAGGAAGCGATTTCATACTTATATATGTATGTGCATTTACGAACATTTAACTTACATTACGATAAAAAATATTAATTACCCTAATGATTTAAAAATTGTAGTAGTGGTGTATTAGTAACTAACTAGCCATTATCTTAATAAGAAATAGGTCATGTGTTTCAATCCTACATTATAAATGGGACACACAAAACTAGAAATGGAGTACAATCCATTGAAATGGGATTCCTTATACTTTTTGGCATATCAAATTGTTTTTTAATTTAGTCATTTGGGATGAAGATAGATATCGGGAACGTAAAATGAGACATTATGATAAGATTAGTTGTAAAAAGGTATGTAATTTAATTTGGATACATGGACACAAAATGTGATGTAAATAAAGTTGTAAGGATGAAATTTTTGAATTGTAGGTATCTTTAAAATGACATAAAGCATATGGACACAATAGGTCACAAAAACATACTCCAATTTTATGCACAACTAGATTAACATCGTAAAGAAATGAGAAAAATTGGTGATGGAAATATGTAAATGATATGTAAATCAAGACATCATCAATTGTGCCCTTTTTGTAACTAAAAATATTGAATAAATGTTGAGAAAATAGATGCAAGGGACACAATTTTGTACAATAGAGATTTGTTTCATATTAGTGATTAAAGTTGTGTAGGCCACCCCACTTTATGAATGTTTTGTAGTGATGTTGGAGAGATAAGGAATTACAGTAACGAATACTAATGAATTCCAACAAGTGGTGATGTTGATAAACATTGTTAGAACACCAAAGTTTAAGTGTGCATAACTCAACATATTTTTTTCATTAATTGTTGATATACCAATTCACACTATAACCTATATATAATCCAAGACATAATTAGCATTGATCATCTTAGCCTCTCCATATCTTGTCTCTTATCAATGCAATAATTGACCTATTTGGGATAATTGTTGGTTGAGTTTACCAATTTAATACCTAATCTACCTTTTATTATCAACATAATTACATCAGTTATTTCTAAAAGATTTAGCTAGAGCTAAAGTTATTGTTGTATCTAATTGAATGTGCACTAGCTTTAAATGTAAATTTCGTTTGTCTTTTTATAAAAATAAATATTGTTTTTAATTTTAATTTTATTTAATTTAATTAATATATTGTTGGGGTTCCCATGTTTTGGCCAGATTGGCAAGACCAAAAGATGAGACAACATCAAACCACTTTCAGACCTCAGGATCTAGCCCTCTTGGGTCCAGAGAGGGATCTCTCTATGTTATATCAAAGGTGTATATGTCTTTGAAGCTCAAATGTTAAGATGTTAGGCTAGTTATAGGCACAAGGTTTGTTTGTTCGATTTGTTTTGTTTTGGTTGCTAGTTATCAGGAAAGAAGGGTTCAATGTAAGACAAGGATGAGCAAAGAGGAAAAAGGCAGAGGTGAAGTATTACAGGAAATATTCAAAACCATTGGGCAATGGATTCAGGAAAGGATTTGCTTGCTAATGAATAAGCAAGCTTTCAATTGGGCTAGTCATCTAAAACATAGGATCTTAAAGATGATTGTGTGATATGAAAGGTAGGAGAGGAGGAGACAACACAGTTTCAGAGCACAAAGTTAAAGATCAGCTGGTCGCACAAGGATCCTAGTGGACAGGGCTAACTCTAATCCTCACTGTTCCCAAATCTTCCAACTAAATCCTTAACAAGAAACATCTAAGAACAGATACATTTCTTTCATACATCAGAGAGCAGGCAATATCATCCACTACACTGGCTAAATTAACTGAAATCAATTCTTAGATAACACATTCAGAAGAGAAACATTAATGGCAAGGAGATCAGAACATAGGGTACCTAACAAGCGTAAATCCTATGCCAATATTCTGATGCAAGCCAGTAGAAACGAAATGAAATGAATTAAACACAGAGATAGGAAAACATCACCGCTACTTCAGATCAGGATCCAAAGAAATGTGCTTGTCATATTAAATAGAAATACCGGTCAAGTACAACATTGCCAATAGCTGAATACTCAGTCTGAAATCATATTTCTCAGCCTATCTTATGCTTTACATAGAGACTGTGTCTCAAAAGAAACTACTTGTAGTTCTGTGATAACTGATCAAGAACCTTTACATTGAGTTTCTTCATGAATTTATAGCTCCAGTGGAGCAGAGAAGGTAGGTGAGAAACTAAATGCAGTATTAAAACTCAGAAGAGGAAGTCGGTCGAAGCCAGCTCTATATCAATTCTGTGCATTCAATTCCTGCCACTCTTTGGATGGAAGAGTGGTCTTCTTCAGGTTTCCATTAATTCCAGGTATGCCTCTTGATGTACTTTGCTGCAGCATTCTGTAGTACTTCTGGTGATCTAAACAAAAATAAATCAGTGATTCAAGTTTGCCATGTTGTGGAACTAATGCTACTGATATCGTAGGACTGTTGTCGAGGTGGGAATTCCTTTAGGAACATGGTGTAGAGTAAAAAATGCATGGGCGCTTTGTCCTTTATGGAGGAAAAACATTTCTCTGCTGTAGAAACCCTAATATGCATTGATTTCTGTGTGTTGTACCTTCTGCGTGATCCCCAGGTCTTCAGTCTGGTACCTTGCCTCTAAATCTTCTATATTAAAGCTTAAAATCCTCAGTACTGAACATTGAAATCCTTGATCATTAGCTGGTATTTTTCCGCCGCTTCACAAATGTCTCAATCTGCGAAATCTGGGTTTTAATGGCGCCGGATAGGCTTCGGCAGAGATTAAACTGTTTCTTTGATAAAATTAATGCCGCCGCTACCTTTCCGGGCATTCTCTGTAGCACCATCTTCCAAATTCAACCTCCTCTACACAGTTCACCACTTACAATGATACATCTAAGCCATAGCGGTTTTCTGCCTCTGATAACCCTGCAAAATATGAAACTGTTAAGAAAAACATGCAAGGGATTAGATGATGTGGATGACTATGTGGATGATAGCGGAACTGTGGAGAAATGGCAGAAAAATGTTGTGGAATGGTAGAGAACAGACATAGTGAAAGGTTGGTGGCCTACAATAGAATTTAAATGAACACCTTAAAAACTTTGACCCTTTGAATGAATATATTAAACGGGAGGGGCGAATGTATGGTGAGACACGTGGAGGTGACATGGCGGGACCGGGCGACGGCGGAATAGTCAACAGTGGGTGGAAAACAAATCTGGACCGTCAGATCTCAAAGGAGATCGACGGTGGGAAACATGGTGGAGGGCAATGGACAGTGGGCCAGGGGTATGGAGGCCATCGACCATCGCGTGCGCAGCTTCGTTGAGCGATGACCGTTGGATGGGCGATGGTAGATCTGACGGTTGACAAGGATATCGCGTCGCGGAAAACTCCGAACGATAACGTGCGATGAGCAAGCAGTTTTGGAATCGTACAGGAGCCACGTGTCGAATGTTGTATGGAATCACTGGGCAATGGGAGAATACCTCCTACCACCCAAAAGCGGTGCGATAGATACCACTGGGTTTATGGATAGTGCGCGACAGAGTCCACAAGGCGGGTACACTCCGAACTGTCGGATCTGTGGGAAAATAGATGGTGATGGCTCGATCAGATAGGTGAACGTGACGAATGGTGAGCGCTCGCGGAGTTAACGGGAACCGTCGGATTGCAACGACAAATCAACAGGGGATATCAATTCGCGGGACTTGTTAATAAAACAATTGCATTGGCACTTTTTCAATGTTACAAATGATTTTAATTCCCCACTTCGATCTTCCGATGCGATCAGCCCCTAAGGCGCTAAGCTCTCGGTCTCAGCGCTGGGTTGTATGGGGGAAAAGTGGAAGGTGGCTGGTGGTAAAAGAGCTTAGGCCTATTAAGGTCGAAAAGTGGGTTTTTACCCCATTTTAATGCATTTCAAGGCCTAAGGAGGGTAACGATAGGGAGATAGAGGGGAAACTTGAGGAAACAAAAGGTGAGGGTCAGACTTCATGGGGATCTTGGGAAAACTTAGGGAATTAGAGGGGAATTTGACAAGGGGAAGACATAGGTTTAATTAAGATATACTGCAGGGTTTCATGGGTAAAGGGAGGTCTTCAATAGTAGAATTTTCACCATCATAGAGGTTTCTTGTATGGATACAGCAGAGGGGATTTCATTACAGAGCAAAGGCACAGGAGACCTCAAGGATGATGTGTCTCTTAGGGAGATGCATTCATTGAAGGCTCAGAAACAATTTAGCCCCCTACTTTGCATGCCAAAAATTTACAGGGGGGCTAATAGTGGCTCCACATGGGGATGGCTTCTTCTTGAAGGAGTCAAGAATTCAGAGAATATATCTTTGGAGTAGGCCAGTTGCCTGCTGCTTGGCACATCCCTTTCTTTCTTTGATTAGCTGCCACAATATGAAGACATTACATCAACATAAGCACTTTTTCCAACAAAGCTACCTACCCACACTACAATCCTAGCATTTTTCTTCTTCTAGGGTGCATTCGAGCTGGTAGACCCTTTACATCTTTTGATTTTTTACAAACAAAAAATAAACCTATTCTAAATCTACCCTTATTACTCCATGAGACCAGATTAGACTTTTGGTCCCATATGTTTCTCTACCTAATCTAATATCTGCTGGGATTAAACTGTCCGGAAGCTTTCTTCTCTACATTCTACGACAGAAATTGAAAAACAGTGAAGCCAGTATTAGACTGTCTGGCTTGCTATGGAGCCAAGGCATAAAGATAGTTGCACATGGAAAAAATTTGTAGAAACCGAGACAAAACTTTGAAGGTTTGAAATCTGAAACTTGAAGTATCCTTCTTTCCTTTTTGTGACTCAATTTTTGAGCACGTTAGAGTCACTTTTTTTCTTCAATTCAGCTCTGGTTTTGGGCATGTTAGAGCTGATTCTTCTTTCTTTCTTTGCTGGTCCAGATTTTGGGCATGTTAGGACCAGCTGTTTTACTTTCTTTGGCTCATTTTTTGAGCTTATTAGAGCCAATCCTTTGCACATCAGTGGTTCATGTTTTAAGCATGTATGAACCTCTCCTTTTCCTCTATTTTTTGAAACATTTTCCCTTTTTTTTTTTTCTTTTTTGAAAACAAAAACTTGTAATGGTATGTACAATGGAAATGGAAACTGGAAATTAAAATCAACAGAAGTAGTGTTTGAGCATCCTGCCATTGACAGGACCCCCAAACAGCTCTGTGCCATCTAATTCTTGTAGGAAGAAAGCATTTGGACCCACAGTGGCCTGGATGATGTATGGACCTTTCCACAAACTGTCAAACTTGTCGTGCTTTCCTTTGTCCTCTCTCCTTGAGTCCCACTTCATAACTTTATACCCAATTTTGAAATCATCATTTTTGGTTCTCTTGTCAAACAACTTCTTTATCTTTTCCTGAACTTTGATGGCTCTGTTATAGACCTCTTCCCTTGTTTGCTGGATATGGATTGTCTGGTTTATTCTCCTCACCATACTATCTTCTTCTGTTTGAATCTCCTGGACCAGCTTGATCACTGGTACCCCAAGGTTGGTAGGAAACACCGCTTCTATTCCATAGACAAGCTGATACAGTGACATGCCAATATATTTCTTTGTTGTAAGCCTATCAGCCCACAAAGAATGTACTAACTTGTTATGCCATGACTTTTTGTTCTCTTCCAACAGCTTCTTGATGATGATCACCAGGCTCTTGTTTGATGATTCAGCTAATCCATTACCTTGAGGGTAATAGGCAGTTGAATGTCCAAGTCCTATTTGATACCTGTGAAAAAAATCAACCATTTTCTTGGATCCGAAAGCAGTAGCATTATGTTGGGAAAAATACTGAGAGGGGGGGTGAATCAGTATTTAGATCTGACTGAAAAAATTTTAATTTTTCTTTCTCTTAAAACCCATACGCTACTTTACTGAAACCAACTAGCGTATACACATGGATATCCTTAATAAAAATCGTGTATTACCAGAGATCTCATTATGCAGATAATTCTTTACTTAGATCATTGCACCATTCATTCATTAGATGTTTAGTAAGCAGTAAACATGTGAAGTAAGAACAGAATAAATCATCACACATAAGCAACACATATGAACACCGGGATTTAAGGTGGAAACCCAATTCGGGAGAAAACCACCACTGTCGTCGTCTCTGTCTTCAATATTTATTATAAAGAAAACTTCTTACAACCATGTACTAGCGCAGACTCATACCAGCACGCAGGCACCCACCTGTAGAAGGCTACAACCTTCTCTCCTTTACCAGCCTCACCTGGAAGGGAGCTACAACCCCCTGCTCTCGTTTACCAGCCTCTCCTGGAAGGGAGCTACAACCCCTACTCTCATTTACCAGCCTCTCCTGGAAGGGAGCTACAACCCCTGCTCTCATTTACCAGCCTCTCCTGGAAGGGAGCTACTACCCCATGCTCTCGTTTACCAGCTACCACTGGAAGGGAGCTACAACCCCCTCACTGAAGGCTTCGACCCTTAGCACCACCATGGACCACGTTTCATCAATTTTCATACTGGATCCATCAACTTCCATACAACATACCTTTTATGCCACTTTTCATCAGATTTTCAGACTAGACCCACTCCACACATTTAAGCTAAACATTCATCAAACAGAAACTTATAACCCCATCAATTCATTCATTGAATCATCAACCAATCAACCAACAACTTGATCTTTAATCAACAACATAATCAACATTCAAACAACCCAGATCTATATGAATACATCATTGACAGATAGCAGTAAGACAACAAAACAGATCAGAAAATTCATTCCACATACTTCAGCAAACCCTAGATTCCATACGCGCTTTTACTTAACTGAACCTGCGTACATACGCGCTTTCATAGAGACAAACCTACGTATACTTCAGTGCATTTTATTCTTCAAAAACCCTAACTGCCATACGCGCTTTTCTTTAAGAGGATCTGCATATACACGCACTTTTCATGAAATGAACCTGCGTATATATTTGAAAATTTTCAGGACTGTGCAGCTCTTCAGATTAGATAAACAACTCAGATCTCATCCTTTACTTCAACAAAGATTTGCCAGATCACAGATCTAAACATTCCATAAATAGATCTAGAATAGTCATTTTCAAATCTAGTGATCCCTCTTCATCATTTTCTTCATAGGTGCATTATCAATTCAGATCAATAAACTGTTACCTATTCCATGCAGATATACTTCAGAATGAAGTATTCATTAAAACCCAGACCTATGCACACCCTTGCACTATGATCTTCTTCTCCTTATACAGATTTATCCTTTGTCAATACCATGAGTCCAAACCACTCAACCGCTGATGGTATTCCTGGACGGGATCAAATAGATAGTCCAGCGCTCAATACTGTGTGCCAATACCATGGTAAATTCCCCTGGTTTTATAAAATTAGAGCGCAAATAGGAATATGCTACTTTGCACGTAATTTTCCATGTACATACGCTACTTAGCCTTTACAAACCCGCATATTCTTTGTGACATACCATTTTCATCATTGCTCTGGCCCTTACAGGAATTCCTTTCTCGACTACATCTGAACTGCTCTGTAGATACATCAGATTTACATCATTAACAAATAGGACAATTCATTTTCCATCAAGGACAACTTCATCAAGTAGGTTTCCATCAACTTTATCAAGTAGGTTGCCATCAAGGACAACACTTTGCATCATATTGCCAACAATCTCCCCCTTTGGACTTGATGGCAACCATGATGGTGTTTGATCACAACAACAGATAGATAAATTTATTATAACCATTATTCAAACACCATGATACTCTCCCCCTTTGACATCAAGGGAAAAGGGTGGATCAAAACCAAAACAAGGTTTTTCTTCTCATGTAGAAAGAAGAGCTTTGTAAATCTGATGAGTACTGAAGTTACCATGCTCCCCCTGAGTTCATGCTGAATATTCAAACATATGATTTAATGAAGCCACTCTATGACCTTTCCTATCACCAAGGACTCATACTTACATCAGGGATCCAACCAAGTGGATTTACATATGTGACTCAAGTACCGAACCAAGTGGGTTTACACATTTTGACTCAACTACCCAACCAAGTGGGTTTACAAAATTGAAGAAGTCCTTACATGACTGAATATAACAATTTACATCATAGGTCTCAACATGACCTTTTCATCAAATTACAAATATGACTTTGTATTACCAACATCAAAAAGACCTCAAGAGAGAAATCATATTTCAGAACCATCATAATGCCAACAATGCATCCTTTCCACATGACCAATGCTCCCCCTTAGCTTGTGCTCCTGTTCTTGAGCCATATCACTGTTTTCCTTAACAGAAAAGCATACGCTTCTGTCTCCATTTCAACTTGTGTGTATACACGGCTTTAGTTCACAAAACCCGCGTATGGAAAGTGAAATACTGAAAATTTCACAACTTCATCTCCCCCTGAACTTGTACCACCTGTACCTGTCTTCTTCACATCAGATGCACTGTCAGAAATAAACATAGCCAGAATTACCAAAACAACCATGGGAATCACCATATATTGCTCCCCCTGTGAAGATACATTACTAATCCCTAGAATGTATCTCACATTACTCCTGCAGTCACTATGAGAAATAACTTTAGAGGCGGATGATTGCAGTGGGATTATTATCCCCTACGTTTTTGATGGGTCCTCCTTCCTTTTCCAGCTTTGCTTGAAATTTCTCATTGTGTGCTGGAAATTATCCAATTTCTCAGATCTATTCATCCTGCATTATTTTTCTACATGTCCATACTTGTTACAAGCATAACATCTTGCATGACGAGAAAAGTAAGCATAGGGATCATAATGTGTTTTTATATTCTTTCTTCTATTGCAATTAGCTGCTTTATGACCATACTTGCTGCATGAGAAACAATATCCCTTAAAGAAACCTGAGTACCTTTATGTATAGAATCTGTTTGTTTGAGAATGAAATAATCTGCTTCTGCAATTGGCTGCAATATGCCCATAATTATGACATTTAAAGCAGTCAACATTATTGATCAAAGAATGGAATGATTTATTTTGAGAGTTCATGATTGTCGGTTGACCTTATGTTTCTTGCAACACTTCAGGTTTTGCATTGATATCCTTCAAATCTTTAGCACTTCCTTGTGAACTAGATTCTCCTTTAACAGTTTCATGAAAACCAAGACAAAATTTAACAGAAGGAGACCTTTGACTACTAAGAATATTGTCCAGAATCTTAGTGCTATCTTGAAACCTTAAGAGTTTATATTTTTCTTCTAATTTACCTTTTAAAATGTTTACCTCAACCTCCAATATTTGGCATTTCTTCTTCATGCTTTCTTCGACCCTTCTTCCTTATTCTACTTGATCATTCAATTTTAAAATCTCTTCTTTCAACCCATTTTCTTATTCTTCAAAAGTTTTTAATATTTCTTCATTCTTCTTATTTGATTTTTCCAGATCTGTTTTGAGAGAGATGATTTCTGCTTCATGTCTTTCACTTTGATTGGTTACTTTATCCTACAGTCTTTGATATATTTCTATTTTTCCCTTCATTGTTTATATCTGTCCATTCATTCTAGAGATCATATCTTGGTAGATAGATTCCTTCCTTTTAAGTGGATCTTCATCATTGATTTTGAGATTTGCTTCTAGACTTATACTGTTACTATCTTCACCATTGCATGCACAAGAAAGTGAATCACAAGAACAACAATCAATACCAGTTTCATCTTCTTCATTTTCTACTGCACATGTTTTCTGAGGTATCTCCTTTCTTTGAGTAGCCTTTTTCTTTTGATTCCTTGCCATGAGCACTTGCAGATCTTGGTCAGAATCTTCTTCATCCTCATTTGACATTTCATCATTATCTTCATTTGTACAATAACTCTTTCCCTTTTCAAAATGTTTCCCTTTATCATGATTTTCTTCATAAGGAAATTTAGCAGCATAATGACCAACTCTTCCACAAGTAAAACACTTGAAGGGAAGCTTACCTCTGAATCTTCCAGTACCTGGTTGGAGTCTTCTCACAAAATTTTCTTCTTCTTCTTCTTCTGATATATAACTTGATTCCTTGACAACTTCATTTTCCTTTCCTTTTACACATGCCTTAAAGGAAACTTCTTTGATTTGAGAGGGACCTTCTTTTCTCATTTCAAAAGCAGTTAGAATACCATGTAGTTGAACAATAGTAAGAGTTTGCAGATCTTGCCTTTCTTCAATCGCTGATACTTTTGACTCAAATTTTGAAGTCAAAGATCTTAAGAATTTTTCCACCAGATTAGTATCGGTTATGATTTCACCCAAGTTTCTCATACGATTTACAATATCATCTAGACGTAAAAAGAAACTGGCAATACTCTCATCACTATGCATCCTTAAATTTTCATATTCAATTCTGAGAGTTTGGAGTTTTGCACTTTTTACCTTTGTATCTCCTTCATAGCTTAGAATGATTTTGTCCCATACTTCTTTTGCTGAATTTAGCTGCATCACTTTAAAAAATTATGATTCATACATGCTTCCTAATAAAACATTGACTGCTTTGGCATTGATTTTATATTTCTTCCTTTGTGCTGCATCAGTAGGAATAATTGCAGGATACTGATAACCTTCTTCCACGGTTGCCCATACTTCTGCACCAAGACTTTGCAAATATGATTTTGTTTGTATCTTCCAGAATAACATATTACTTCCATTGAATAGAGGTGGCCTTAGAGAAAGTACTCCTTCATGACTTCCCATTGCGATGGATCTCCTTCAAGCGATCAAGCTTCTGCGGAAGGACATCCTCTCATACCAATTGTTGGGAAAAATACTGAGGGGGGGGTGAATCAGTATTTAGGGCTGACTGAATTTTTTTTACTTTTTCTTTCTCTAAAATCCATACATTACTTTACTCAAGCCAACTCGCGTATACACGCAGATATCCTTAATAAAATTTGCGTATTACCAGAGATCTCATTATGCAGATAATTCTTTACTTAGATCATTGCATCATTCATTCATTAGATGTTTAGTAAGCAGTAAACTTGTGCAGTAAGAACAGAATAAATCATCACACATAAGAAACACACATGAACACCAGGATTTAAGGTGGAAACCCAATTCGGGGAGAAAACCATAGGCCTAACTGTCGTATATGCTCTTCAATATTTATTATAAAGAAAACTTCTTACAACCATGTCTTAATTCTTGATGCAGAGACTCTGTTCATGTTGACAGGCACCCACTGCGAGGAAGGCTACAACCTTCTCTCATTTGCCGAAACCTCTTGTGAGAAGAGGCTTCTGACCCCTTGGTCTCATTTACCAGCCTCTCACGGAAGAGAGCTACTACCCCACACTCTCATTTACCAGCCTCTCCTGGAAGGAAGCTTCTACCCCCTGCTCTCGTTTACCGGCTACCACTGGAAGGGAGCTACAACCCCCTCACTGAAGGCTTCGACCCTCAGCACCATTGCGGACCACGTTTCATCAATTTTCATACTGGATCCAACAACTTCCATACAACACATCTTGTAGGCCACTTTTCATCATATTTTCAGACTGTACCCACTCCACACATTTAAGCTCAACATACGTCAAACTGAAACTTATAACCCCATCAATTCATTCATTCAATCATCAACCAATCAACCAACAACTTGATCTATAATCAACAACATAATCAACATTCAAACAACCCAGATCTGTATGAATACATCATTGACAGATAGCAGTAAAACAGCAGAATAGATCAGACATATCAATCCACATACTTCAGAAAAACCCTAGATTCCATACGCGCTTTTACCTCACTGAACCTGCGTATATACGCGCTTTCACAGAAACAAACCTGCGTATACATCTGCACATATTTTAGAACTAATCTCAAATTCCATACGCGCTTTTACTGAAACTAACCTGCGTATGCAAGCACCTTTTATGAAGCGAAGCTGCGTATAGATCTTCAAAGTTTGTAGGGCTGCGCAACTCTTCAGAACAGATAAATAGCTCAGATCTTACCCTTCACTTCAGAAAATATTCGCCTCATCTCAGATCTAAACATTCCATAAACAGATCTAGAAAATACATAGTCATTTCAGATCTAGAGCACCCTCTTCATCATTTTCTTCATAGGTGCATTATTAATTCAGATCAATAAATTGTTTCCCATTCCATGCAGATATACTTCAAAGTGAAGTATTCATTAAAACCCAGACATATGCACACACTTGCACTATGATCTTCTTCTCCTTATATAGAGTTAACCTTTGTCAATACCATGAGCCAAAACCACACAACTTCTGTTGGTATTCCTAGATGGGATCAAATATATAATCCAGTGCTCAATACTGTGAGCCAATACCATGGTAATGTCCCGTGGTTTTATAAATTTAGAGCACAAATAGGCATATGCTACTTGGTACGTAATTTTCCACGTACATATGCTACTTCACCTTTACAAACCCGCGTATTCTTTGTGACATACCATTTTAATCATTGCTCTGGCCCTTACAGGAATTCCTTTCTCCATTACATCTTCACTGCTCTATAGATACATCATATTTACATCATTAACAAATAGGACAAGTCAGTTTCCATCAAGGACAACTTCATCAAGTAGGTTTCCATCAACTTTATCAAGTAGGTTGCCATCAAGGACAACACTCTGCATCATATTGCCAACATGGATCCAACCAAGATCCAAGTCATTGAATTGGCCAGCCCCAACCACTATAACAGAGCTTCGCAGCTTTCTGGGTCTTGCTAATTTCTACCGTAGGTTCGTGTTGGGATTCTCTCATATCACTTGGCCCTTGAGTCAAGTCACCAAGGGAGGAGTGAGAGCAAAATTATTTTGGTCAGAACCTCAATAGAAGGTGTCACGGAATTGAAAAATCACCTCTGTTCCGCCCCAGTGCTCACATTACCAAACTTGCAACAACCATTTGAGATCGAGACAGATTCCTTTGACTATGCTATTGAGGCAGTTCTTACTCAACAGGGACATCCAGTGGCATATCACAGTGAGACATTGTCTGACACAGTTCGCAAGTATCCCACTTATGAAAAAGAAATGTATTCCATTGTGCAAGCTTGTCGACAATGAAAGAATCACATTTTGGGGAAGGAAACAATCATCCATATAGACCACTAGCCCCTACAGTTCATACGGACACAAGGGAAGTTGCAGAATTATCGCCATCAGAAGTTGTCCACATATCTGCAATAGTTTCATCTTAATATCAAGTACAAGAAGGGTAGCACCAATAATGTTGTAGACTACCTCAGCTGACCACCGATCATGGCGCTCACCACCATTCTCAACTCTTGTGGGCACGAGACTTCTGATTGGCTACTTCTCTACGAGAGTGACCCAGAATTTGGCCACACTTACAAGGCACTCCTGGGGGGTACGCAAGTTCCAAATTTTCACCTCCAAGATGCACTTTTATGTCACCTGGGACACATTTGTGTTCCTTCAAGTGAGCGTGCCAAGATGATATGGGAAGCACACTATAGTCGAGTCACTGGGCATTTCAGGGTCGAGAAAATAGTAGCAGTACTACAGAAGTATTTCTATTGGCCGAACCTTCGAAAGGATATCGGGAAGCACATCAGATCCTGCACTGCTTGTGCCATTGCCAAACTGACCATCAAGAAGAAAGGCCTATATACTCCACTACCTACCCCTAGTCGACCTTGGGAATCCATCTCCATGGATTAAATGTCGGGCCTGCCTTCTACTAAGCATGGAAATGAATGTGTTTTCATGGTCATCGATAGATTCTCGAAGATGGCCATTATGGTGGTCTGCAAGAAGAATATCACAGCAAAAGCCACTGCTAAACTCTTCTTTGAACGAGTGTGGGTGCACTTTGGGATCCCACAGTCTATCATATCAGATTGGGATAGCAGGTTCCTCAGCACATTTTGGTCCAGCCTCTGGTCAATGCTGGACACCAAGCTCACCAATTCCCCAGCTTTCCATCCCCAAACAGATGGCCAGACAAAGGTCATCAACAGAATGATTGTACACATTATGCTCATGTACAATTCAAAGCATCCACGCACATGGGACGAGAGACTCCCCTATGTAAAAAATAGTTATAACTGGGCTCTCCACAGTTCAATCGGCCATAGCCCCTTTCAGGTGGGCTTGGGATTCCAGCCACTATGTCCCATTGACGTAGCCATGCCATTTGTGGCTACTCAGGCCGATTCGGCTCATGTCCAGTCTAAATTTGACAAAGAAAATAGCTTCATCGATCGCATTCAACACATCTGCCAACAATTTCATGAAATATTGGACAGAGCCAATGCCAAGTACAAGCAACGCCATGATCAACATTGGGTGCCACAAAAATTCTAGGTGGGCAATAAACTATGGCTACATTTGCAGAAGGAGTGCCTCATTGGACCCCACCGTAAGCTTCGCCTGCTCTAATACGAGCCGTACACCATCACCAAGGCTGTAGGGAACAATGCCTTCGAGCTCAGTATTCCACCATTCCTTGGTCTGCACCCAGTATTCAATGTGGACTTCCTTCTTCCTTACTTCCCACCTCTACTGGACACCTTTGACATTGTAGAACAACTCACACCAACAAAGTTAAACCCAGACTGCATAGAACAGGCCACCACAGATTTTATAATGGACATGCAAATCAAGAACACTCGCCAACATAAGATCCAACTGTATCGGGTTGTCAAAGCTAGCCAACTCCGACACCAAGGAATGTGGTTCACCAGGGACCATGTTCAGCAGAAATTTCCTCATCTCATGGAGGAACTTAATGAAATGGGGACCATTGCTTCTTAAGGGGAGAGGAATGATACAGGTGGATATCGGTGGTCACCCGCCTATTCCAATAGGGGCCCCACCATAGTCTCTTTCAGTCTTTCAGTTTCGGCACAACTTACTATTTTTAGCAGTTTTTCGGGTCCTGAACTTCCAGAGCCGTTTTGAGGCCCTAAACGACATTTTTTGGGAAAAACAGGAGCAATATGGGTCCATGGACTGATGTTTCTCACTCAAAATTTGTATCTCTCGGATAGATATTTCTAACGAGTTATGGTTCGCGTAAAATGGATATTGTATGGCAAAGCTACGTCCCTGGGAAGTTGAAACACCAATTTACCCAAACAGGGCCCATAGTTTTGGCGCTTCATCTCCTAGGGTTAGGTTTTTGGATGTTTAGGGTTCCCCATTGTTTCTCAATAATAAATAGGCCCTCGAGCCTCATTGTAACTCAGTTCAGAGGCCTGTAGCCGCCACATCTCTTCTCAGAGATAGCTACCAGCGCCCTAGCTAGTTTTATTTCCATTCTGTCTGTAAGCAAATTTCAGTTCTTTGATATTAATGAAATGAAGTGTTATTTCCGTTGCATCTTTGTATTTATGGTTATATGTTTATTCTGTTCCATTCTTGCATAAATTCGAATCAATTTTCATGAAATTTCTCTATCAGGTATAGGTGTAACCACCTTTTAATTAATTTTCCTCTAAAATACTTGACCTAGAGTCATATAGGAAGGCCAAATCCCCTTCTTGAAAAATATTCTCCTTAATATTCGTATCATGCCAAACCATCCTTTTCAATTGTATAAATTCAGTGTGTAGGAGGGCCTGTATTCTAAACTCATGCAAACCATTTAGTTGGAGCAACATTTCTTATTGTTGTTTTGTGATATCTAAGTCAAATTGCGTTTCCATTCTCAGAGTGTTATATTCAAACTCAATAGAAAGCAAAGCTTTCTTCCCATAAACCAAATCATATGGAGTAAACACAGTAGTTTTCTTAGATGTGGTGTTATAGGCCCAAGTGGACTCCACTAATATATTTTCCCAATCCTTCTTGCTATTGATCACAACCTTGGTGAGGATGCTCTCCAATGCCCTATCGGTAACCTCTACTTTCCCATTTGATTTAGGGTGATAGGAAATATAGGTTTTGTGCTTGATATTATGCTACATTGGGAGATTCTCAATCAAATGTGATGTGAATTGAACTCCCTGATCAATGAATATCTCCCTTGGATACCCAAATTTGTACCAAACATTTTCCTTTAAGAACTCAACCACTTTTTCCTCCGTTCCTGCTTTAACAACCTTTGTCCTGGCCCACTTTTTCAAATAGTCGGTGCACATTATAATGTATTTCCTTTTTCCTGATGGTGGATCAATTGGCCGAATTAAATCCAGGCCCCACTTTTCAAATGGCTCTAAGGCCACTTGAGGTTGTAGAGGCATCTCATTCGTGGGTGTGGGTTTTCCCATCCTCTAACATTGATCACATATGCTAGTATACCTTTTGCATATTGATGGAAAGTGAGCCAATAGTAGCCAGGTTGTAAGGCTTTGAAATTTGTCCTCTTTGCACCAAAATGAACCCCACAGGGCCCATCATATCATTTTCATAGGATTTCAAAGACCTCCCCTTCCTTGACACATCTCATTAAAATTTGATATGGTCCCAAATTTATATTTCCACCAATCCAAGTGAAAGGGATGCTCTTTCTCACAATTTTTCTCTTCTCCCTGGATGACATATTTGGAGGAAATCTCCCAGAAACCAGGTAGTTGGCTATATCATCAAATCATGGAGAGAGAACTGAGCTTGCAAATAGATGCTCATCTAGAAATTGACCATCAACCATTCCTTCATCATCTGCAGGAAAAGTGAGTCTAGAAAAAAAAAATTCAACTACATTTTATTTTCTTGGCTTGTCAATGATAGTCAAATCAAATTTTTGTAATAAAAACCACCTAATATTTCTAGCATTAACATCAAGTTTTTTCATCAAATATTTAATACATGCATGATCAGTATGCACAAAATTCTGATACCCAATGATATAGTGCGTGAACATTTTTAAGGAGTGTACAACAACTAAGAGTTCTTTCTTACTGAAAATGTAGTCCAATTCAGCATTAGACAGATTTTTACAGATGAAATAAATGGCACAGGGTAACTTATCATATATTTTTTCCAAGGTTGCCCCCAAAACTTTGTATGATGCATCAGTATGGATATGGAAAGGAATGGCCCAATTGGACCTCTAAGTATGGGGGCAGTGGTCAATTTCTCTTTTAATATTTCAAGGGCCTCTTCACAACTACTTGATAAGTAGGATTATGAGTCCTTGTCCATCAATGCAAATAAATATGAATCCACTTTAATAAAATCCTTGATTAATATTATATAATAACCAGATAATCCCAATAAACTCCTAACACCCCTCTACTTTTTAGGGGTAATGACACTTTTGATGATGAAAATCTTGTTTGGGTAAACCTGAATCCCTTCCTAAGATATGGAATGGCCAAGGATAGTCCCTGCATTCATTAATAATTCACATTTCTCACGACCCATTGAGAGGTTCATTTCAATGTATTTTCTTAGGACTTTATCTAGATTAGATAGAGCTTCCAGGAAGTAAAATCCATAGGGAGTGAAGTCATTCATGTATATCTCCATATATTCATGAACAAGCTTGGCAAAGATTCTCAATACTACCCTCTAAAAAGTGGCATGGACATTGCATAAGTTAAATGGGAGGACTCTGTCAGAAAATGTACCCCAAGGACATGTAAATGTAGTCTTGTATTGGTCTTCAGGGTCAATCTAGATCTAACTGTAACCACTAAATCCATACAAGAAAGAGAATAGTTTCTTTCCTGCAAGACCATATAAGACTTGGTAAATCAAAGTCAAAGGGGAATGGTCTTTCTTTGTGGATTTTTTCAGTTCTCTATGGTTAACACAAATCCTCCATTTCCCAATCTTCTTTGGGACTAAAACTAGAGGGGACACACATTCACTATTTGAGATGGGGTATATGAACCATGCATCCAACAACTTTTGTAACTCTTCCTTCACTATGTCCTTAAGGGTTGGGTTAATTCTCCTATCATGTTGGGGCACAATTTTGTATCCCTATTTGATGTAGATGTGATGAGTACAGACTGAGGGATGCACCCCTTTCATTTATTTATAGTCCCAACAAAAAACATCTAAGTGCTCTCTCAACATCTTGCACAATTGTTCTTCTTGTTTGGATGAGAGATATTGAAAGATCTTTAAGATTCTATATGGGCCAAACTCTACATTTTTGACATGTTAATGGCTTGAGTCAACCAATCATGGCTCAGTCAAATATTTTCTTCCATATTATCTCACAAGTTCACCAAGTGGAATGTTAGTGGGGGGTTGGGGGTCATATTCATCAGGTTTCCCCCCTCCTATAACAACATCTAAGGTACAGATTGGGTATGATGTTGCATGATACACTTCATATTATTCCTCATTCTTTAGCCACAAAGGTAGATCATGTTCAATATAAGGCTAAGCAGGAGGATATAATATCAGTTTCTTTGATAAGGGTTCATTTTTTATGGCCATATTCCTACCCGTAAAATTAATATAGGCATCAGCAATGGCCAACCAAGGTCTTCCTAAGATAAGAGTATAACCATTAAATTTGGTTTTGATTCTAACCACTAGGGAGTCATCGGGATACTCCCAAAAGTCAATGGAGACCATGAGATCCTCAACAAATTCCTCAGGAACTATTGTGGATATTTATGAAAGTTGCAACACTGTAGTGGTATTTATCAAGGCTCCTTGTAGGTTTAGCTTCAACATGGTTTCTTTAGTCATTACATTTATGACAGCCCCAAGATTAATCAATGTATGAGGGAAAATGATACCAGTAATGTGAACATACACTACTGGACTTCCAGGGTCTAGGTACTTCTATAAAATCACTCTCCCTAGCATCAAATTAGATAATTGACCACCAAAATTGATGGTGGGGGTGTCTCTCTTCTTTCTCCTAGGATTTTTTAAACATTTCTCCTTAATAATATTATTATAGATGGGAACATCCTTAATATCCTGGAGAAGGGGTATCTTAACACACATGTTCTTCAATTCTCTTAGAAGTTCCATCTCCTCTAGGGTGTGTTGGCTAGGGTGGATCAATCTCTTAGGAAAAGGAGGCAGATTCACTTGAGGGGAACTCTATACCTTTTCCTCTTCAATTTCTTCAGGTGGAGAAGGTGGATGGTTATCCAGAAGTACATTTCCATACCAAATTTTGATCTCTTGGATCTCCATAACATAGACATGATAAGATGTCTCTCCACTGTAGACTTTTTTTACCTATTTTTCATTCGGGTTCGGGTTGGGTTGAGCAGGCATCTGAATTTTCTTAGGTGGAGCTGGATGAGTTAGTTGTGATTGAATTTGGGGTGGAGGCAGTAAATCATGAGGGTTAATTTGAGGCCTACAATCTTGTGATGGTCTGCTCCATTGAGGAGGCTAGGAACGATATGGCTGAAACAGATGGTTGGCATGTTGAGGAGGATATGGATGAGAATAAGGCCAAGAAGGAGGTGTGGGCCATGGTGGATGAGTGGAAGATTAACAAGGTTGCAAAAGTGCACTTTGATTTTAATTGTAATAATACTAACATGAACCTTTCATGCCTTGTTGGTATGGTTGAGGTCCTTGAGGCCTCATATGATTGATGAAGAAAAGTTTATTTGGCCCATATTCCACCCCTTGGTATACAAATTTTAGGCTTGGTAAGGAAGGGAATTTTTCTATTGCATGGTTTTCCTCATAGACTTAGCAGACTTCTATGGCATTCATTGGGAATTCATTCCTAGGATGTCTGCTATTGCATCTAGGGAAAAAGATAGATAGGGATATCTTTGACTCCTCTTGTTTCCTCTTGTTATACATGGTATCCATTTGCAATGCTAAGATATGCAACATTTCACTTTTGAAATATTCCAACTTGTTCCCTATATCATTTTTTATGGATAATGTGGAGGAAGAGGTATCGACCAAACCTTCGTTACTTCTACCCTTCTTCCTGGATGACCTAGAGTGGTTTTTGAACATAGTTTTGATGTCATCATAGGAAAATTGATAGATATCCCCTCCAGATAGCATGTTGAGGTTCTCCAACACTTCCTCCCTAATCCCCTGCAGAATAAATAACTTGAATGATCCAGGATCAAGGGTCTTGTCAGCGCTCCTCTAGTTAAGTTGAAACCTTTCCTCATAGTATTCTAAAGATTCATCAGGAACTAGTGTCACCCTAAATATTTCTTCCTTGGTTTCATTGGAACTACAATAATCTCTATACTTTCTATTTAAGGACTCCTCCATTTGGGCCCAGGTAGTGATGTTTCCCCTAGATTGACCCATCAACCAGCACAAGGTTGCATCCTTAAGGGTAGAGAGGGACAAATTCATCTTTTTTTCATTTGAGGAATATTCATATGTCCTACAAAAAAAAAATTCAAACATGAAGGTATTAGTGTCCTCAGAGGTTATTCCATAGAAGTGTGGGAGGGTAGCAGGGTTAATGTTCTTCATCCTGGCCTCCCCATTGGTTTCTCTGATGTGAAATTTCTCATTGTTTTTGTTCTCAACCATAGCTTCGATAGGTGAAGTAGGTTATTCTTCTTCCCCATTAGGTTCTTCAAAAAATCCAGGGTGCTTACCTAGAGGGTATTCTAACTCCCCTGCAATCATAGAGGGAAGCTCATAGTGACTAAAGAAGGGTGAAGGTTGACTATGTGAGGTTGTGGGGGTTTTTGGTAGATATTTTCCTTGGTTATCCCTACTCCTATGAGGCATGAAAGAAAAAATAAATTGTGGTTTTTTCTAAATTTTTCAAAACCATAGGCAAAATAAAAAGCAAAAAAAATGCTTAAGCAGAAACATTCATCTACTTAGTCACCTCCTTGGAAATGATGCCAAAAAGTGGTGACCCCTGGTATTTCACTAAGAGTGTTGCAAATTCCAAGGGCTACTCAACTCTATTTATCAACTCAGGGTTCGTACAAACTTCGAGGTGACAATTTTATATGCACAATAGATGGATTATACTCATGCCCCCCTTAACTATGTCCTTTGATCAATAGTGTTTCAATGGCATTCCTCCTAGTGAGTTAGAGTGAAACTAGCTAATGTAGATGCAATGTGTAAACTACTTATAACTAATAAAATGGAAATGCTACGAACTTCAAGTTGAAAATTCTATTGAAACTAATCATGAATAGGAAAAGGCTAACCTACTTGTAGAAAGGAAATTACACTATCTTGCAATCGTCTATCTAGTTATCAAACCTATTTACAAAAAAGGAACTACTTTATCTTGCATAACCTATCAAACCATAAGTCAATATTCTATCACACTTTCATATAAATCATTGTTCTATAAATTTTTGTTAAAAATACTAATGTTATTACGTTTTTGCAGTAAATGAAAAGGAGAGTTTTAAGTGGCCTAGGAGTCTCTGCTAGTCATGAAAGCACAGTTGGGGGTCAATAACATCAAACCTAAGTTCAAGTTTCAGCAAGGATCAAAATTAGATAAAGAATGAGAACCTATAGGTATGCTGCGTGAGGCTGTTATAGGAGCCATGTATTTCTATAGGAAACCCTACAATGCTACGGGAAGGTTGTCGAGAGGGTTTAAGAGGTGAAGAAGATGGTTGGAAGGTGTGGGAAGGTGAATGGAAGTGAAGGAAAATTGGTGAAATTTTACCAACACCTCTAGCCAAGCTCAGAGCCCCTTGAGGGTCTCTTTTTCACTAGAAGAGATGCTCTCAGTGATCATGGCAAAATGATCTCATAAAACAGAATTTTGATGACAAAATTTGGAGTTTAGAAGAGGAAGTGACAGATTCCAATGTGGAGGTGGTGAAGGTGCCTTTTCTTTCAGATTCAAACAACCATGCAATCATTGCATGCCTACACTAATTTATCATTGAAAAAACATAACAACTAGTAGTGGAAAAGATGAGATAAATGGGAATGCTCTCTAATCTATGCCAGAATTATGATTTAATCGATCAAGTAACTTCTAAGCTACAACACACATGTGAAAAATAAGATAAATACACTAATATTCTTCCACGAAATCATAAACACATTGTTTTGGGGTTATGGTTGGAGGTCCTTCTAGTCATGCTCCCATGAGAGAGATGAGGCAGAGGTTGTAATCAAAGAATTTAATGGAGTATTCTTCTACTGAGATGCAAGAAACTATAAATTTTTTTGAAACTCAAAAGAAATATACAAGTACATAAGAGGAACCTATGCCACTAGGTTAGGCCAAAACCCAATATCCTCATCCATCTAAAACTAACTTAGTAATGAATTAAATATCAGCTTCTCATTATCATTGAATCAAGGTCTAATACATCACATAACAGTAAAAAAATAACAATGTTTGAGCTCAATATATATCTAGCTGAAAACAAAAGTTGAATCCTAATGAGCTCGTGTACACGTTTATTTATACAAGAGGGTAGCTACCAACAACTCCCTAGAAAATAGGAATATTGTCTCTTAAAACTTCAGAAGAGTGGAGCTTGGATCCTTGTGACTTTCACTTGCTTGGCTACCAATGACCTCGATCTGATGAGAGAGATCTTAATGTGATATTGGGATGATTGAGGGATTTTAAACATTAGGGTAATTTTGAGGTCTAAAATGGGCCTCCTAAGGAAATTATAAAATAATAGAGGAAATAACAAAATAATATTAAATTACATCATCAAATTTTAGAGGAAAAAAGAAAAAACGACTTTTTCAACTCGTATTTTCAACTTATCTCCTTATGGGTTTACTCAATTTTCGAGCAGAAACACTCATTGGATGCAGAATTTGATTCCTCATCACGTTTTTCATGTATTTCTCATTTTTCAGGTAGTAGGGCACATCGAAAGTATGCAATATGGGTAATCCTTAGATGAAGAATTAAATTTTGCATCCAATGAGTACTCCCGAACAAAATTTGAGTAAAACCTTAGGGAGATCAATTGAAAATACAAGTTGAAAAAAGTAGTTCTATTATTTTATTAACTTTTAATATTTTTTACCTTTTTACTCCAAAAATGGTGAATCATCCCCCATGGTTGACATCATCATATTGAATCCTATTGGTTCTTTTAAAGTTTATTTTTGTGATACACTTTTCTTAAGAGGCCCATTTTAGACCTGAAAATTCCCCCAATGGGAGGTGGAGAACCCCCTATATTCTCTACTTGTTGTCTACTCTGAGCCCCTACATAGAAATTTTCTAAAAAATTTCTCCATTTCCTGCAATAAAACCATAGTAGGCTACATGATATGACAAACATCTTTCACCCTTCTCACTAAGCACAATATGACAAGAAAATGTAAATAAATGTGAGAAAGAGATAGTTCTAAAGCTGGAGGATAGAATTAGGACCCTTTATAGTGTACCTATTGATGAGACTCATCCCTTAATATGTCATTACTATTATTTGTTTCCTTCATGATCCAAGTATCAAAAATTCACTAGAGTCCCTCATTTCAAAAGGATTAAATGCCAAAGTTGAGCTCTTTATAGACATGATAGAAAGAAATCAAGTTAAAAAATAATACCATTTTTTTCATTTCTTTAAATAAAGGACTTAGAACTATATTACCCAAATTGAACCTCCCATCAATCCAACTAATTACTAATGAATAATCCCCTAAAACATCAATTTCCACACCTTTATCTATTACAAGTTTTATAAGAAACTTCAAAGCTAATATTTTACTTAATTTGCTTGATCCCCCTCCTAAGCCTATCTTGAAAATTATGGCGTGCACTTCATTGAGGAATATGATGCCCCTTGCACAACACATAGGTGGATTTCCTTCACAAACACAATAAAAACATCCTAATTTTCTTGACTTATCAATAGTTTCATGAACCAATTTCTTTTTATTATTCACTATCGAATTGACCTTAAAGAGAGAAAAAAAAAAAAAATCTTATTTGAGAAGCACCTGAAAAATAATAATTAACCTATACTCAAAATGATTAGTGTTTCTAGCAAGATAGATACCATAGGGAAAATTATCAAAAAAAGAGCCTCATATTCTTTTAACTTGACTCTATTCTTAACTTTTGCAACAATATTAAATATGCTCCTCATGCCAAAATCCTCTAATTCTTGTCAAATTATACATTTCTAGCCATACCTTACAAATGTATGTACCTGATATTAAGTGTATATTAACAAGTGGCTTAACATATTATATACACTTAAAAGAATATCATGCCAATTTAAGGAATCATCCTTAAATATGATGATGTTCTCCTATGATGGCCAAGTATAGTGACCGATATTGAATACAATAAAGAGAAAAGGGAAAAAAAAATATCTCATGCAAATTAAGTACATCATGACCCTCTATAATAAAAACATGAAAATTTAACTCAAATTTTGTATTTGATTGATAGAGAGAAATTTTAAAATCTTATCTTTATAATTTTGTTAATAATTTTTTTGGGTTTCATTTGAAGCTTATGATACTTGTCTAGTGTTTTTGGGGGACTCTTGAGCAGATAATTATATTTTGAAAGAAAATGCGGACAACTCTTACATATTGATAAGTAGGTATATTATTTACGATTTTATTAACCTTATTTTCAAAAAGGGCTCTTCTTTGTTCTTCCCCACTTCATGTTGAGATGTTCGAGAGTAGGATGCATTTTCAAAATTTTCCACTCTAATGCCTTCATAGTCTACCAATTCTAAGGAGAAACCTAACACATTTTCTATTTACTGTATAATTGAATTGAAATTTTACATTTATGATCATTAATTATTTCTCCCAACTTTAGACAACAGAATCCAATATTTTATTTTTATTTTTGGTAAATGGACATTTATTAAGGAAGTGGGATCTACTTTTCTTACCAAAGGTATGAATGCCAAAATATGCCTTCAAGTATTCTTGAAACCAAGTTTGAACCACTTTATCACGACCCATTTGAGTAGCATCATATTATATTGGCATCAGGTCCACAAAATTCTATGATTAGATTCGTAACTAAATAATGAAAATGCTCTCATCAAGGTCACTCATAAGATTTACGAATGTTTGCAAGCTACTTTGAGCTGCATTCCAATGTGTATTATAAAAAACAAGATGTTCAGTGACAAACATCTTTCACCCTTCTCACTAAGCACAATATGACAAGAAAATGTAAATAAATGTGAGAAAGAGATAGTTCTAAAGCTGGAGGATAGAATTAGGACCCTTTATAGTGTACCTATTGATGAGACTCATCCCTTAATATGTCATTACTATTATTTGTTTCCTTCATGATCCAAGTATCAAAAATTCACTAGAGTCCCTCATTTCAAAAGGATTAAATGCCAATGTTGAGCTCTTTATAGACATGATAGAAAGAAATAAAGTTAAAAAATAATACCATTTTTTTCATTTCTTTAAATAAAGGACTTAGAACTATATTACCCAAATTGAACCTCCCATCAATCCAACTAATTACTAATGAATAATCCCCTAAAACATCAATTTCCACACCTTTATCTATTACAAGTTTTATAAGAAACTTCAAAGCTAATATTTTACTTAATTTGCTTGATCCCCCTCCTAAGCCTATCTTGAAAATTATGGCGTGCACTTCATTGAGGAATATGATGCCCCTTGCACAACACATAGGTGGATTTCCTTCACAAACACAATAAAAACATCCTAATTTTCTTGACTTATCAATAGTTTCATGAACCAATTTCTTTTTATTATTCACTATCGAATTGACCTTAAAGAGAGAAAAAAAAAAAAAATCTTATTTGAGAAGCACCACAGAGAAAATAACCTATATAGAAGACAGATTAGTGTTTCTAAAGATAGATACCATAGGGAAAATTATCAAAAAAAAAAAAGCCTGTATTCTTTCTTTTAACAGCTCTATTCTTAACTTTTGCAACAATATATTAAATGTGCTCCTCATGTCAAATCATAATTCTTTATCAAATTATACATTTCTATGTACACTTACAAATGTATGTACACGATATTAAGTGTATAATATAGTGGCTTAACATATTATATACACTTAAAGAATATCATGCCAATTGAGGCTCCATCCTTAAATATGATGATGTTACTCTATGATGGCAAGTAGTGACAGTGTGAACCAGTAAAGAAAAGGAAAAAAACCATGCAAATTAGTACATCCATGACCCTCATATAATAAAACATGAAAATTTAACTCAAAATTTTATGTTGATTGATAGAGAGAAATTTTAAAATCTTATCTTTATAATTTTGTTAATATTTTTTGGAGTTTCATTTAAACCATAGATACTTGTCTAGTGTTTTTGGGGGACTATAGGCAGATAATTATATTTTGAAAGAAAATGGACAACTCATATTAGTGATAGGGTATATAATTTACGATTTTATTAACCTTATTTTCTTAAAAAAGAACCCTTCTTTGTTCTTACACTTCATGTTGAGATGTTTCGAAATTAAGATACACAGTAAAATTTTCCACTCTAATGCCTTCATAGTCTACCAATTCTAAGGAGAAACCTAACACATTTTCTATTTACTGTATAATTGAATTGAAATTTTACATTTATGATCATTAATTATTTCTCCCAAATTTAGACAACAGAATCCAATATTTTATTTTTATTTTTGGTAAATGGACATTTATTAAGGAAGTGGGATCTACTTTTCTTACCAAAGGTATGAATGCCAAAATATGCCTTCAAGTATTCTTGAAACCAAGTTTGAACCACTTTATCACGACCCATTTGAGTAGCATCATATTATATTGGCATCAGGTCCACAAAATTCTATGATTAGATTCGTAACTAAATAATGAAAATGCTCTCATCAAGGTCACTCATAAGATTTACGAATGTTTGCAAGCTACTTTGAGCTGCATTCCAATGTGTATTATAAAAAACAATATGTTCAGTGATTTGAGTCTCTTGATTTTTAGATTAGGCCAAATTTTATTGTTGTTATTGTGGGGTTTGATTCTTGATAACTAAATTTATTCCATACAAAATTTTGTTTACAAGCATACTAAATTCAACCATAGCCATTTCAGAAGTGACTAGGGTATGCTCTTTCTTCTCGATCCTAGAGGATTTTCTAATCTCCCAATCCACATTGATAACATGGTTTTATGATTCAGGGCCTTTGAACTTAGCAAACTAAAAATAAATAAATTATTCTATGTACTTATTGACTATAATTTCACCTTTGCAAGTCCTAAATATACATATAGTATAAAGCCTGAACCAAGCCCTTATTTTTGTGTAGGTTGGTTTTTCTCTAAATTATAAAGAATCATGAAATCTCCAATCTATATTCATGGTTATTGTTTAAATATCAAACAAGTGACGATAAAGGAATAATCCTAAAGAGATGTTAAATTTGAATTTAGGAAGACAAAACTATAGTAAGCCACTAAGAGAAATAGATGATCTTGAAAATGCAATTAATGCTTATCCTTGAGAAAACATTTATACTTAAGCTAACTTATTTTTTTGGTAAGAATAAGCATTTTCTTGTTGGCTAAAATAGAAAACCCATTATTCCAACAATATTTACATATACAATGTAAAAGTAAAATCTCATATATAGTTATGTCTAATCAACTTCAAGCAAACATGGAAGACCATATTCTTTGGAAAAGTTTAAATGAATCATACTCAGTGAAATAAGGACATGCCATTATATGGAAATTACAGAATATAATCAAGATTTATGGCTACAATTAAATATTAAAATTGTTAAAATGTGTCATACCAAAAAGTAAATGCCATTGTTTATGTTATTGGGTAATAAAAATTGTTAATTGTAGAAATTCTCTCAAAGATTATTCATGGGTCCTCTAAAGTATGGACTTGTATTAGATGAAATTACTATGATATATAAATAAATTTATGAATGCCAAGTAAAAAGAGAGAACTTATTTTATTATATTTGTTGTATCATTAATATTCCTTAAACCTAGCCTTTATTAGTCCCTTCCAAAGTGGGACTCTAAAAATCTATTTTCTTATTGACAAAAATTAGTTTAGCATTGACCAATGCAACTTATCATGTTTAACTTTGAAAAATAAATATGTACTTTTCTATATATATATATATATATATATATATATATATATATATATATATAATGCAAACATTCAATTGGACCATAAATTGAAACATTAGTTACTACCCACCATAATTTAAGCAAGCATTTTCATAAAATGGATAGGAATCAGATAAATAAATTTTGTGTAATCTAAATAATAAACGAAATGGCCCATTTGAGGGCAATTGTTTTGGATAATTTTAACCAAAATCCAAAAAATATTTTAAAAACTTGAGTTTAAGTTGTTTAATCCATATAATTTGAGTTTCTTATGTGTTTTTTAAGGTTTTGAATACATTTATGCATTAAAAATGCATTTTAAACAAAACAAAAAAACAATATTTAATTAAATTGTATTGTTAGATTCTAGTGAAAATGGTCATTTCATCTATAAGTACACCAATAAATATACTTACCAGCAATTATTTCCCACCCTTATCTATGCTTTCCTTGGGCACTTATGGTGAAGTAACACTGTAAATGTGTAGACTTACTAGTAGTTACTATCCACTAAAATTTATGCTTGAGTCAATTTATCCACTTCACATCTCAATTTATTAGTTATTTTCAAAACAAGACTATATGATATTGAATTTTATATGCAATAGCGCAGTAGAATACGACATAGTTCTTCTAGGTGATTAATTTATGCAATAGTGCAGTAGAATACGACATAGTTCTTCTAGGTGTAAATGTGTAGACTTACTAGTAGTTACTATCCACTAAAATTTATGCTTGAGTCAATTTATCCACTTCACATCTCAATTTATTAGTTCTTTTCAAAACAAGACTATATGATATTGAATTTTATATGCAATAGCGCAGTAGAATACGACATAGTTCTTCTAGGTGTAAATGTGTAGACTTACTAGTAGTTACTATCCACTAAAATTTATGCTTGAGTCAATTTATCCACTTCACATCTCAATTTATTAGTTCTTTTCAAAACAAGACTATATGATATTGAATTTTATATGCAATAGCGCAGTAGAATACGACATAGTTCTTCTAGGTGATTAATTTCTAATTATTTTTAGTTAGTGCTTCTATCATTGAATAATTACACTTCAAAAAATCTCAATAGTAAATGTAGCAGAAACAATAAATATCATAGATCAACAACCATGCACAAAAGAGAATATTTTTTCTCTCTTGTTATTTTCTTTCCACACAGGGCAAAGCAGGAGTGCGCACATCATTGTTATTGAGATACAACACCCATAGTTTTGCTACACCAAGAAAACCTCTCAGTGCTTACAAAATTTTTCAATGCATCTGCAACATCTTCAAAGTGTCCACCTTTACCGGAAACACCTTTTTTCTTCAACCATATCCATCACAAAGTGATATTAAACATCAATATTCTTTTTATTCAACTAATAAGAAGGGTTATTTTCAAAGAAAAATTCACTTTGGTTTTCCCATTCTATCCTGATAGCTCATTTTACCAACCCCATACTTGAACGCAATATATGCAACGAAATTTCTTCCTTGCTTTCATGAGTGGCTTCCATGTATTCAACCTCTATAGTTGAAAGTGCCACTACAAATTGTCTCTTGCTCATCCAACTGACTCCTCCTCCATATAGGCTAAACACATACCCACATATAGATCTTCTATTATCCAAGTCTCTAGCCAAATATTCATCAATGAAGCCATGTATTTCCAACACTTTTTCCAATCCTGGTCTTCCTTGGTATCAAAAACCATAATCACTAGTGCCACATAAATACCTGAAAACCCACTTCATTGTTGTCCAATGCTCCTTCCCTAGTTTTGACATAACCCTGCTCAATACTCCCACTTAATTTGAAATGTATGGTATGGTACATATCATTTCATACATTAAACTACCAACTACACTCACATATGGAACACAAGACGTGTCCTCTTCCTCTTCCGGTGTCTTGGGACAATTTTTAGCAGATAAATTTACTCCTACAGGAATAGGAACCTTCACTAGTTTTATATCTTGCATATTAAACCTCTGCAATGTTTTCTCAACATAATTCCTCTAATTTAAATAGAGCTTCCTTTTTTCCCTTTCTCATTTAATTTCCATTACCAAAATATAGCTTGCAACGCCAAGATCCTTCATGTCTAATTTAGAGGACACCTGGGTCTTCAAATCCTGGATAATGTCTTTGTTATTTCTAATTAGAAAAATATCATTCACATACAAGAACAAATAAATAATATGGCCACCAATTATTTTAAAATATACACAATGATATTATTTTCTCCTTGTGAAGCCAAGTCCCCATATATATGTATCAAATTTTTGATACCACGTCCTTGGTGATTGTTTTAACCCATACATATACTTTTTTAACCTACATATTAGTTCTTTCTTACTCTTCACCACAAATCCTTTTTGTTTCTTCATGGAGATCTCTTCTTCTAGATCCCCATGAAGAATTATTGTCTTCACATCCATCTATTCTACCTCAATATAAAAAGCATAAAAAAAAAAAAGTAATCAAATGGAATCTAACTTGGCAACCAGTGTAAAAATATCACCAAAATCAATTCCCAACACATGGGAATAACCTTTTTCTACCAATAAAGTTTTTTTATTTCTCCGCCTTTCCTTCTGCATTCATATTCTTCTTAAATATCCATTTGTTTACAATGGGTTTCCTTCCAGCAAGTAACTCCATTAGATCCCACGCCTCTTTTTTGTCTAGAGATTCCATTTCTTCAACCATGGCCTCCTTCTAGATTTTTTCATCCTATAAATCCACTACATCCTTGATATATTTGGGATAATCATCAGTAATAGATAAAGAAAAATGTGAACAGAAAGAAAATGGAATATACCTCTCTGGTTGGCTTCTCTCTCGAATTGATCTCCCCAAATATGGAGTGTGTGGCTCTTCCTCTTCTGATTCATGTTCTATTTTAGAGTTTGATTCTTCCTCCTTCAGTTCAAACTCTATCTTCTTAGGTTACTTTTCCTTTGGTAGGACTTCATTTTTAATAACGTCTTTAACCTCTCTAAACACCATATCTTAACAATACACAATCTTCCTTGTTTCTAGTTTCCAAATATTGTAACCTTTTAAACCATCCTTATACCCAATAAAGATGTTCCTTTCTGATTTACTATCCAACTTGGTTATTTTCTCCTTTGGAACATGTATATATGAATCAAAACCAAATACCTTGAGATTTGAGAGAGAGATATTTTCTTACCAGTTCATACCTTATGTGGAGTCTTATCCTCCAACTTTGATGAAGGTGATCTGTTAAACAAATAGCATTCCATGTCCATTGCCTCTCCCCATAATTCTTGTCCTAACCTAACGCCATTAAGCATGCACCTTTCCTTTTCCATCAATGTCATATTCATTCTTTCTACAACCCCATTATGTAGAGGTGTGTATGGATTAGTATTCTACCGTGCTATACCACACTTCTTATAGAACACTTCAAATTACTTCTTCTGAAACTCTCCACTATTATTTTTTTTGAACACCTTGATCTTATTCTCTAATTGACTTTCCACCAGAGCCTCAAATTATTTAAAGGCTCGGGATTTGATATGGAAGATGCTCGAGATTTGGAGTGGGTCCAGATTTTTGAGTGGGTCTTAGATCAGGCTAGCCTAATATTTTATAAAAACAAACAAATTTAAATCTTATAGAGAGAGCCCTCTTTGAACCCTAGGAAGGATAGATCCTAGAGTTTAAAATTTGGTCTGTGGTTACCTCTAGAATTCTTTGATTAAAAACCAAAATCCCACAACTTTAGAAATACTAGAGTGATAACATTACTAATAATGTTATCACTCTAGTAATTATAAAGTTGTGGGATTTTGGTTTTTAGTCAAAGAATTCTAGACATAACCACAAACCAACTTCAAACTCTAGGATCTAGCCTTCCTAGGGTTTAGAGAGGGCTCTCTCTTTAAAATTTAACTTTGTTTCAATTTGTAAATATTAGGCTATTTATGAAAGTGCAGCTTTGGTTTTGGTTTTGGTAGATTTGGTGGGAAAAATCACTTGAAAGGAAGGATAGTGGGAAATCTATTTGTACATTGGGCTAAGGAGTCTAAATCAAGTAAACAGAACTGGGATCAAAGCCAAAAGGTCAAATTTTTTCAGCGCAAGATATATAACCCTTGGAGATCTTGGAAAATTGTTTTTATGAGGTGGTATGATCGGGATAAAGGGAAATTAAGAATCCTTTGATCCGGAAAAGGAAGTAGTAGGAAGAGGTCAAACGAGAGAGGGAGAAATTAAGGGTTCCCTACACTAGAAATCAGAGGAAAACATATAAATGATAACTAGTTAAAAACAGGGTGCTTTTAACAAATCCTGTAGTAATGCTCCTAATTATACATTCAGATTTAGAAAAAACATAGATGGATGCATGTACCAAAGATAGATAACAATGAAAAGTAAGGAAATACTTCACTCCAAATAGCACATCACAAGAATCCTGAAGTATGATGCCAATTTGTTTTGATCCATCCTGCTACTTGAATTTTGACACACAAAAAGCTTTTAAGTCCAAGAAGAAATGACTATAATAATCCCAACAATTTTATTCCACCCAAAATACTTCTAAAGATGAATTATTTATACATAATTTTTTACAAAATATCCTAGAAGACTTCTAGGAATTATCTTAGGAAAATAAAATATCTTTACAACAATAATAGAGACAATTTCTTAACAAATCAGCAGCTGTCCTATTTTATCCAAAAGAAATAGAAACTGTTTTGAGGATAAGAAGCAGCTGGCTGGCTTGGTGTCCTCCTTGCTAGCTTTTAGATGTTTTTTGTAATCTAATCTGCCTTGTCTGATACTCTTTATCTGATTTTCTTTATTCATTGATACTCTCTAAACTGATACTCTTTAACCTTTAGTCAAAAATTGTTTAGTGCTGTAAAATCTATTTTGAGTGTAATTCAAAAACTTAGTTTAGTCCTCTTTTCATCTGTCTGTCTTTTATTCTTCATAATAAATTTGTAAGTTCTTGCCACTCCTCATCTTTAGAAATTTGTATTTTCTTTAATTTCCTAAAGTTTTCATCAGCTTTAGTATATCTAGAAAAGGTTGGCTTGATGACAAACAAGTTCTTTATCTCAGGTTGCAAGTAGAATAAGTCTTCAAAACTCTTGAGTAACAGTTTTCCAGTTGGAATGCCTTGTCCTTGTGGCTTATTTACCTGTTCCTTGGAAAATTCTCTTATCTTCTTATCATAGTAATTTTTAGGCATCAACTTATCATTAATTACCATAATTTCAAGCAGACCTTTTTGTCTCCAACTTGTGAACTTAACCATAAACCTAGTTATGGCAGTATTCATACTTTCACACTTTTCTTCCAGTTGACTCATCAATTTTTTCTTTGTTGTGACTTTCCTAATTTCCAGGATAGTTGCAGTTTTGTCTGTGATTTTGAATTCTTCCAACTCCTGTCTGTTTTTACTATTGAGGAAGGTGATTAGCCTTAAAGCTTTCTCTGGTTTGTCAGCCAGTTCAGTTTGAGTCTTTTGAATTTCTGCTTGAGCTTTCAGTAATAATTCTCTTTGCTAAAAAATTACCTGAATTGAAGGCCACACATCATGGATGGCTTCAATGACAATGTTCCAAAGGTGATTTTTGATGTATGATATTTTCTCCTTTAATGTCAATTCCTTTTTCAATTTCTTCAAATCTTCATTCAGTCTAATGGCATTTTTTTCATGTGTCTTTGCATTTATCTAAGCTAATTTATTTGAATTCTCAATATTTTCTACCATCTTTTTCAATCTATTAATCTCATTTGTCTTTAAAGACATTTCTTCCATTGCTTTCACTATTTTGTTGGCCTCATCTGTAGGTTGTACTGTCGTTGTGGATGATTCAGTAACTGTGTAATATTCCTACTTAGCCTAAGCTAAGAGGAACATGCAATTTTGTCTCATTTTATGTTGCATGAATAATTGAATAAAGGAGGACATGTAAAACTCCTAAAATAATGAATAAATCAATGTCCATATGAACATGGATAAATCTGGGCCATGTAAATAAATAATTGCAGGTGTGAAAGGGGTTTGAGCTATGAGACTGGGTCAACCTTGAAAAATTCTATAGCGTTGTCTAGATTCAATGTACCTCATGAAGGGACAGCGCAGTTCTAGAAGGAGGCCCCTCATGTGAAAGGAGCTAACTCATCAAGGTGGTTTAGGGTTTGCAAAGGCTCTCATATTATAAAAGGAAGGGGAAGGCAGCAAGAGAAGGTTGTTGATTATCTATATTTCTAAGTATCTTGTATTTTTGGACAAATACCATTCTCTGTTGTTCAGTGGAGAATAGTGCTACTTAGCACTTGGAGTTCCTATGCAGGGATTTCACCTCTTCCATTGAGAATTCTTGGAGGAGTCTTATTGATTTGATCCACTATCAGGCTTTCGGCCAAGCTCTACCTCCATCTGCAACGCAGATCCAGTGAGGGCTTGTTTTCTTTTGTAGGCTACAACAAGTGGAACTCTAGATATGTTCATATCTAGCTTGTATTAGAGCCTCTTCTCAATGAGTGTGTCTTTTAACCTCCTAGAAGAGTGCATCCACTATTTGAGCTTTAGATTTGTATCTTGGCATCAGGCCATCTCTGTTCTTCAAGCTACAATGTAGTTTCCCTTGAGGGACTGCGTTATTTTCAGTGGAGGTTTTGTAGGGTGTTTTGACCCCATTTTTTATGAGAGATATCTGGTGCTGGGCTTTGCCTTTCACTTTGGTGATCCATGGATTAGCTTGCTGATCCATGTTCTGTTTGGATCTGATCTATTTTAATGTAAAGTCATCTTCAGAAATTACTGAATCATTTTGCAGATCTGCAACTCAAAACTCAGATCTACTCTTTGTAATGCATCATTTGGTCAAAACCCCAAGGGGATCTTGTAATAGAGTCTTTGTAGTGCACATATCTGAAATAGATATGATATTTTATCCAAATATCTATCCTATATCTTAAGTGTAACATTCAACTGTTGCAGCTCCTTAAAATAATGTTGCTAAGCCATTTTGCAGTTTATAAATGTGTTGCAGCCTTATTTTCTAAAGATTTCTTGCTATATTGTCTCCTGTATTCTACTGTATAATGTAAGAGCATCATTGTAATTATGATTTATTGTTGTATATTCACAAGTTGATCTTATTTGATGGCCTCCTGCACATGCTTTCCAATACTGCATTTTTTTTTGAAGCAATTTCTTGTGCATAGCTGCAACCCCTCTTGTAGGGTGTTTTTCAGCTAGACTAGGTGGTGGGAGATATGTTTACCACACCTATTCTGATTTTTTTTTGCTCCAATTTTGGATATAGACTCCAGATCTTCTGATCGAAGGGTTCCAAGGGTTGCAAACTCATTTCTATGCATAGATCTCTCTGGAATGTGTTATTTCAGTAGACTTGATGTGCAATCCCAATTTTGGGATATTACAGTGGTATCAGAGGTCCTTTCTTGGCACAGCCTGTGCTTTCCTTGGAGCACCACAGCCATGGTGAATTCATAAGAATATGAACCTCTTACTGAGAGGGAGAAGATGTATCAGAACATAAGTCACAAGAAGTTTGATTACACTACTGATGATCAAGACAAGGGAAAAGCCCCTGAAACTGCAAGTGATAAAGAAGGAGAAGAGTTTACAAGAACTCTTTTGGTATCCATGCAAGATATTTCTATAGAGATCAAAGAAATGAGGATGGAAAGAATGAGGGAATATCTTGGGAGATTTCATCCTGAGGAAAGCTCTGACATGTCTCACCACTAGACTAGTCAACCAGTGAACCAGCCACAAGCCCCAGAAGCTCCACAACGCTCCACTATGCCTACCTTTTTGGCTGTGGAGAATGAAGGACCACAAGGGCAAGAATCCCTTGAAGAATACTTTGTGGAATATGAATCTCAAAATTAGAGATTCAGATACCACTTGAGTTTCCAAGAGTTTTGTCACCTCAAGGACAAAAGAAGGCCAATGTAGTAATATAGAGATGGTGGGTTCTTCCATAATCATGATAGACACCACTCTATGGGCAGATTATTTTTGCCCAAGTTTGATGGGTCATCCACTAGTTCTGCCAAGGCATGGGTAGAAAAGCTGGATATCTACTATCAGTTGAAAAAAGTCCCTGAGATCGAAGCCATCAAGATTGCAGTGCTGCACTTTGAGGGTGAAGCACACAATTGGTGGTTCCATGGGTTGTCTACATTGGGCCATGCCAATGTGACGGCCTAATCTGATTTCACTAGAATACTGGTGGAGAGGTTTGATAGGAAGGATCCAGAATCACCTTTCATGAGCCTTGCAAAGTTAAAGCAATCGGGAAATGCAGAAACTTATATCTCTGAGTTTCTGAGATTATCTGTTATGGTTCCTGATATGCCTGCAGCAAGGAGGGTGTACATGTTCATCGATGGCTTGGATTAACCTTTGCATGGGTTGGTTAAATATACCAAGCCCATCACTTTTCCTGATGCCATTGAGAGGGCTAGAGACCTCCAAGATGTCTTGCCAAAAGCAAAGGCAACTTTCCAGAGCAAGGCCCCTCACTTTTCTAAAGGGAAGGAAGAAAAATTTTCTCCTTCTAAGGAGATCTCATTCAAGAAGCCTCTTGATATTGAACTCGGGAGAGATCTGAGAAAAAAGAGACTATGTTTCACTTTCCAAGAGTCATGGGCACCTGGACATAGATGTGCTACTGGGAAAGCACACTAAATAGAAGTCTTCTCAGATTTTGAGGAGGAATATGAAGATGATGACCCAAGGAGGGGTCACAGCGCTGATAATGATGAGGGAGATCCAACACCATCTGGGGATGGGGATGGAGCCTTTGCTCCAATAGGTGGAAATTTTGCATCTTTGAGAGGAGTGCCTAAGTACTTGACCCTAAGAGTACAAGGGTCAATCATGAATCAGAGGGTATCTGTACTGATTGATAGTGGGGCAACCCACAAATTTATTAATGGTCATTTTGTGTAGAGGAGAGAAATCCCCACTGATACTTTTGAGGGATTCTATGTTTTGGTCCCAGGAGATAGGACAATGCAATGCATGCAATATGTCCCATCACTCTCAGTCACTATGGGGTCCTACACTTTGGTGGATCACTTTTTTGTAGTTGACATACCAAACACCAATATCATTTTGGGTGTCCAATGGTTGATTACATTGGGGAAGGTCACCACTGATTGGAAAGCTTTGCAGATGGAGTGGGTGGACATGAAGAGTGGTAAACCCCAAATGATCCAAGGCATGCATACTTATCCCTCACCTAGAACATCCACCCAAACAACAAAGTTGGATTTGCACAGTGGAAGCAAGGATATCACAATCCCTTCTCTTATGTTCATGAGGATTTTGTAAGGGACATTCCTATCTAGTGGCAAACCACCTGAGAGGCCACTAGATTTAGATATTGTGGGGGAGGCCTCAAAAAGTGTTATTCCAAATCTAGATCCAGGAGGGATTGGAGCAATGGGAGACCAAGATACATCATTGGAGGGCTTGGAACAACTCAAGAGTGAGGGGAATCTTCTTCTTGCATCACTATCACCCTCTCTCTTTCCTAGATCTGCACTTTGGGAGGAGAAGAATGGGAGGAACAACCTTCCAACACACAAATTTAGCATGAGAGATGTTGTGTAACCATCTCCAAAAGTAGAAGAAATAAGATATCAACGCCTTAGAAATAAGCCACTTCGAGGGGGCAACCTCCAATACATTACATAAATGAACAATTCTTGGATGATACAAATTAACAAAACCTCCTTCTATATATAGGAGTCCATAGGGCCACAATATAATCCTAGTGGGGCCATAATGTAATCCTAGCTGACCTACCAATAATAATGTAAGGGCACAATAATAAAAATATGGGGGTTACAGGGGTAGAATAATAACAATAAGGGGGGCTACACTAACATAATAAGGGGCTATACTATTAATATAGGGACTTAACATGCCCCTCTCCTTCAAACAAGTGTTGTCCTCAACGCTTGATTATTTCTTGATGCTTCTGTATAAAATTCTCATCCTCCCATGTGAAATATTCTACAGGAAAGTTCTTCCACTTGTTGAGATACTCTAAAATTTATCGTACTTGTCGAGTTCTTGTTTCTATGATTGCTTCATAACTTCTTTCGATGTGATGTTGATCTTCCTGTTGTTTCATTAGATTCTGCACCAAAGTTGGGTTATCCTTTGAGAGTTGGAGAACTTGTTGTTGATGCTCGATGTGATCTTCCATTAATTTATCATCCATATTTGCTATTATTTGATCCTTCAAACCATCCAACTTAGCCTCCATTTATGCTTTTAAACCATCTATTTCATCTTCAATTGCTCTTCGTAAGATTGAAACTTCTTGCACTTGGTACCGTAATTTTGATATCTCATACTGCAATTCTTCCACTTCATGCATCATAGTATATATTTCTGAGGGCTTAGTGGGTGTTGAATTCTTTTTATGAGGCATTTCAGAATGAAATACTGAAATATATGCTCAATAGGCCCTTGGAATCACTTCAAACTAATTTTTCAAACAAGATTTATGCAATTCGGGAAAAAAAATACACACCTTTTACTTGATTTTGAGGAGCTCGATATTGAAATTGAATTATCTCTGTGATTGCGGATCTTCAATATCTGAAATTCAGCACTAAAGTCACCCTCTAAATTCTATTTTGAATGCCACAGGTCTGACCTGATTTGGATTCTCCAAGACAAAGTTGTGTCCAATCTCCCACAATGACCTAATTATGGATTGGTTCAGTAGAGCGAACTTGTATGACTTGCCACGTGTCACTTTTTCGTCTTTTGTCTCTGAAATTGATAGCAAAGAAACTACTATCTATTTAATTGTGACCACTTTTTACGGCACTCAAATCCGATGCCCAGAGAAAGAGTTATTGAACTTTTCCCATGATCACCTCTTTGAGATGAAATTCAGGAGCCTGAAAAAGCACTAACTTCCACAGATCATATCTCCAAAAATATTGTGAACCAAGATCTGAAATTTTTTGATGAATTTCCTTAGGATTTCAGCTTCGCACCATACAAATTTTAGACTCTGAACCTTCGTACAAAAAAATGTATAGCAAAAATTCCACGATGACCTGTTTAGGAGCCTGAAAAAAGGCCTAACTTCCACAGATGATATCTCCGTAAATATTACGAACCAAGCTCTAAAATTTTTAGAAAATATTCCTTAGGATTTCTTCTTCACACCATAAAAATTTCCGCTTCTAAAACTTCACAGAAAAAAAGTTATAGCGAAAATGCCACGATGACCTGTTTGGAGTAGTGAACCCCTAGAATCCAAAGCTCTGATACCAAATGTTGTGTAACCAGATCCAAAAGTAGAAGAAAAGAGATCAGCAACATGACAGAAACTTCCATGGATGTATCATCAACAATTTCATTATTGAACAGTGTGGATCTGTATTGGAAATCTCAGATGCTTGTAGAATATTCCAAAGATCTCCACACAAATATGATACTAGATGACATGTAGCAAGAAGAGGGCTACTTATTCTAAGGGGGGGTCATCTATGATCATGGTAAGGTCTTCTTGGCTAAAGCTTAGAAGCTCAAGCAGAAGATAACACAAGGGGCACATAAAGAATTCTTTCTCAGCCATATGCATTCAATGGAGATCTATACCCCGATCATCAGGGGCTTTGGTTGGGAAGGCTTGAGAGAGGAACTACATCAGCACTTTCAAGATTGCATGAGCTATGTGGAGTTGGGACAACCAATGGACCCTATGCAAGGGTCATTTCATCCATTCCTTCCTTCTTTTGAGAGAAGGGAAATTCCCATGCAGAACTCCATGTGTATGAGGAACTTTGATGGTGAAAGATCTGATCATGTAGAGCAAGCTTTATCTTCTGATTTGTCATATTCTTTTACCATGTTTTTGCAGGATATGACTCATAAAGGGAGTGAGAGATCATGTGGATCTCATGAATTTTGGTGGGCCACTAGAAATGTTGAACTTGGCCACTCCCTTGTTGTGCCAAGGGAGATTCCTTCTCATGATGGGTGCTTTCCAAAGGCACCAAACTTATCTAACATATTCAGCCATGTTAAGATGACTCATGCAGCAAATGTAGGGTGGGAATGCCACTTCCCACACCTTGATCTAATGCAGGCAGGACATGCTCTACAATGGCATCACATGTGGGATTTTGACCCACCTCCTCAAGCTCAGATTTCTATTTGCATATATGTAGTCTTGCTTCCATACTTGGATGATATAGTTGTACTATTTATGGGATTGTATGGAGGGAGGATGGGCAGTTTGTATGTACCACATGGACTGGAACTTCCCCCTGCACCTCATGCTACATGTTTTAGATGGAGCATTGCTCCAGACATGTTTATTTCTGTTGAATTTTTCACTCCTGGTGGGATGGACTATGCACATCTTATGTTGACATTGGAGGAACAATTCCTGATGTATTGGCTTGATGAGCACATGGCTTATGATGAGGACTTGATCATTGATTATGTCATCAATGGAGGAGGGGAAGTACTACAGATCTCACCCTATTATTTGATTGAAGACAAGAAACATTTTGGAGGGGAGGACTATAATATTCCTACTTAGCCTAATCTAAGAGGAATATGCAATTTTGTCTCATTTTTTGTTGCATGAATAATTGAATAAAGGAGGACATGTAAAACTCCTAAAAGAATGAATAAATCAATGCCCATATGAACATGGATAAATCTGGGCCATGTAAATAAATCATTGCAAGTGTGAAAGGGGTTTGAGCTATGAGAGTGGGTCAACCTTGACCAAATCTACATCGATATCTAGATTCAATGTACCTCATGAAGGGAAAAAACAGTTCTAGAAGGAGACCCCTCATGTGAAAGGAGATAACTCATCAAGGTGGTTTATGGTTTTCAAAGGCTCTCATCCTATAAAAGGAAGGGGAAGGCAACAAGAGAAGGTTATAGATTTGTTTGGTCTCAATCTAGTCTCCTAAATTGAGCACATTTAATTGTCAACCAGGGTTGGTAAACTGCTGAAGTGAAGTGTACTGTATGTACCTAGGTGTTTGTTTCTTAATGCGTTGTGTGTAGTGTTTTATGATGTTTTTGGTCTTTTGTGATGATTTATGATGTTTTTGGTCATTTGGTAGTTTTATGTTCACAAGGAAAATGACTAGACTTAAATGACTAATTAGTCATTTAAGTTAGTCGTTTTTAGTTTGGTCACTTAAAATTGTTCAAATTTGGTAGTAATTCACTTGAAGTAATTGCGGTGACTATCTTTTTTAGTCACCTAGTCACTAATTTCATCATTTTCCACCGGTGCACGTGGCATCGACTAGGTGATTGATGAATTCCTAGAGGACTTACACCAAATTAATCATGGAGGTTAAAACTACAATTGAAAAAAGAACATTACCACACACGTGATAATTCACACTAGAATTCATCCTCTCATAGTCAAGAGTTGATGAATAAAATGTTAATTCTTTGATGAAGCCAATGAAACCAAGAAGATACTTATCAACCCTTACTTAATTATGAAGTTAAGAAAATCTTCACAAGGAGGATATGTATTTCATCCAATTAAATATTGAAAGACATGCTCTTTTTTATTTCAAGGAAAACTTTATGGAGAAACATGAGATCAACAACTCATTAGAGTGACTTGAGCTACACTTGAGATGAACTAAAATGATTTCCATTGTAACCCAAGAGTATATTCAATATGTTGCAAGTCCATAATAATAACATACAATTCAACGAGGGTCGAGACATCTCTAAATACACTTGTGGGGTGGTCACACTGCTTAGGGAAACTACCATTCTAGATCGAAAGTCATGTTCTTTTTCACTTCTAGGGAAATTTTATAGAGAAACCAAACAATGGTAATTAGTCAAAGTGGTTTGAGGTACAATTGAGATGAAATGGAATGATTGCCAATATAACCCAAAAGTATATCCAATATGTTGATATTATATATTAATAACTTTTGATTTAGTAAGAATGATCAAGACGTTTGGACATACACTTGCGAGGTGGTCCTACTCCTTGGAGGCTTCTACCTTTCAAGTGTTATAAAGATAGGAAAAATGTCTTATCAGGAATTTGAACCTAGGTAGAAAAATTAAAAAAATAAACAAATATTATAACATTAATAATAAAAAAATTAAACCAACCAACCTATTAATATTTTTCCCTTAATAATCCTTTTTACCCTAATTTATTACCCCTCTTATCAAAATTTCTCCACAAAATTCTTTGAAAAACCCCTTATCATGGAATTTTTTCTACTATAAATTTTACCCTTCCTTATATATCTAAATTGATTGTCTCTCTTTACACCTATAAAGTTTAATTTTCCACATCACTCAAAATTAAAATACGCATTCAAATTTTGTTCCAGAAAATAATAAATGATAAACATTTTTGAAAATAGGACAAATAAAGACCGTCAACATTATTTTTCAAAGCCACTAGAGAATTTAATATCTTTCAAAATTGGAGCCTCAATTCCCGCCTTAAGCAGAAATCACACCATAGCTTTCAAAATTGAAGCCTCAATTCCCGCCTTAAGCAGCAAACACAGCATCACACAGTGAGTTTAACAGATTTCAGAACTGGCGCCCTAATTTGTGCCTTATGAAGCCGTAATCGCACCATCACACAGAGAGTCTAGTAGCTTTCAAAACTGGCGCCCTAATTCATGCCTTATGAAGCTGCAATCACATTCAAAAATTTGAGGAAGGTTCAACCCACTATCTCTATGGAGAGTGGCAGGAAGAATGAGGGCAATGGCATGCTGATGATGAACAATTCAGGAGATAATGCAGTGGTATTTGAGAAGACTATTTTTCTTCTGCGAAAGAACAGATGAACACATGCCCTACTTCGTGCCTTATGAAGCCGCAATCACATTCAAAAGTTTGAAGAAGGTTCAACCCACTACCTCTATGGAGAGTGGCGGGAAGAATGAGGGCAATGGCATGCCTACGATGCACAGTTCAGGAGACAACACAGTGGTATTTGAGAAGACTATTTTTCTTTTGCTAAAGAACTGATGAGACTAAATGGTACAATGAAATCACCCATTGAAAATCATTCCAGCGAGTCCATAGTAAAAGGAATGACCATTAGGGCTTTCGGGGTTGAGGATCAGTTATTGAAGAAGAACATAGACATTATTGACAAAAATTCGAGCCCCTTTTTCTACAGTTTCTGAGCCATTGAATGGTTGATTCAGCATCTAGAGGTGTTAAATGCAACTCTTCTTTCCTCCTCTGCTCTTGTTATGGTTCTACTCCCACTGGGCAGCTTCAATCTTGGTATGAACAATGAAATTAAATGTCAACTGTTGGTGATTTCTGCTATTGTTGAATGTTTTTATGTATAAGATTATCATTTCTAAAAATTTGAACTGGTGCAAGTTTCATTGGGATGACCTTCTCTTATGGTCTATCATTGAATAGATCGTTTGTTGAAAGTATACATAACAAATTTACACTTGCAAACTACATTGTTTCTTTATAACACATCAAACCATACATGCGCATTCCTAGTGAGGCCCCAGCTGTTATAGAAGATCGCAGAGCACCGGATAATGGATAAATTAGTGGCAAGATGGAGTACCTAGCACACACTGCCCCATACTTTTCCTTGTTTTGGACCATGAGCACAAATATTGATGAAAAAAATAGGATGCTTAGCACTAAGAAACTTTTCCTTGTTTTGGACCATGATTACACACTTCTAAATTCAACGAAGGTGTCATAAAAATATAAACCATCTTGTTATAATTTTGGTAATTCCTAGGCAAAGAGGGATATGAAGTAAATAAACTGATTCATGATAATGTGAGTATATAAATGTTTCTAATTCATGATTATTTTTTTCCAACAATTTATTGAAATAGATCATGTGCACAAGGAAATGCGAAGGAAGCAGGAGCAAGACCAAGAGAAACCTCAACATCAATTTTTTCGCTTTCCTTATATAGGAATGTGGACTAAATTGTGGCCTAGCATCTGAAATTATTTGGACAAGGTTAGTATAATTTGGGTTGAACTATTTTTTTTTTACAGTAACGGTTATGGAGTATTATATTAAACTTGGCCTGAATGCCGAAAATCTGGTTACATTGAGGATGTCTAAATCATGCTGCACCTCACCGCTAAGGTTGAGAATGCAGCTAAAGCTTGGATACTTCCTCCTTGATGAGGTAACTATAGATTCAATTTCAGAGATTTTCCCCAACTTGAAGATACATACAAATTGATTTAAGAGTAAGCAGTAATACATGACAAAAATTCAGCTTATGGAATGGATTCCCATGATTCTTCTTCGTCTTTCATCTTGACCCCAGCAGAGAGGAGGGCATCTTTGTTGGCTTCCAAGTCCGCCTCTTTATTATGAGTTCTTAGCACATGATAGTAATTCAACTTTTGAAAATTGTTTTCCAAGCACTTAATTCTGGCTATCAGCCTTGCAAGTTTAAGGTCCAAAGCTGGAGAGTTGGAGACCATTGCATTTATGATGATCTGGGAATCACCAATAACATTTGCTTCACTTATGTTTAAATCTTCGAAAAGCTTGAGACCTTGAAAGAGAGCCAAAGCCTCAGCTTGAATGCTGGTTGAATGACCTAGCCCCCAAGCAAAAGAATGAATTTTTTCCCCAACTGGGTTTACAACAACGCCTCCTGCACCAGCTTTGCCCAGATTGCCCTTTGCTGCCCCATCAAAAAAGAGGGAGTGTCTTGAATGTGATGTAAGCCAGTCTTGAAAGTCTGTTTCAGATTTTCTTATTTGCCAGTATTTGGGAAGAGGGATGTTCCTAACTGTTGTTTGAAATTGCAAATCAAGAAAAGAACCCCAAGCAATGTCCTGTTGGCTGAGATTAGAATCATCTCGTATATCAATCAAGCACTCTTTTAGGTGACATTTAATCTTGATTTCTAATGCCTTGTGATTCTGTTCAATATTTATGAAGATTCTTCTATTTCGTTCAAGCCAGATCTACCAGCAAATTACCTTTGGGAGGACAGACCATGCAGCTTTGATTATTTGGTTTTTAGGTGGAGGACCAGGATACCTGTTCACCCATTTAGAAAATAGATCAACAGTGGAGCAAGATCGCGAAATGCTGGAATCCAGATTGTGAATGAAGGTGGACCAAATCTGCATAGAGAATCTGCATTCAAGCATTAAGTGGACAGCACTCTCTGCATTTTCATTACACAGCGAACATTTGGAGGGGCCGTGGAACCCTTTCTTCTGCAGGATGTCAAACGTGAGGATTTTGCCATGACATAGAAGCCAAGCAAAGAAGTCTACTTTAGGCCACGAAGGAAAACGCCAGACACCATGCCAAGGTGCTGGGTCAGGGGGAACGAAAGGTCTCTCTCTTAGCTTAGCATATCCCATGGAGACAGCGTACCCTCTGGTATTCGGCCCCCAGCCTCTCGAATCTCTTTTCCTTATGTGCGAAGGCGCCAAACCATGAAGGAGATCAAGCAGCGTGGTCCATTCGTTATGCAGGTGAGCCGACACGGCAATACATTTCCAGCCTGCCCAATCAGAATTGCTCCACAGCGAGATATCCCACAACGAGCGCAGCCCCTCTCCTTCCATCCAGCAACGCAGTGCTCTAATGGGGGCTCTGTCTTCAATGGGATCCATATTCATAATTTTTTCTGTCCATATGTTTATCTTTTTACCATTTCCTGGAATCCAGAAGGAGTGCGCATTGCCTAGAGGAGCAACTTTAGCATACAGTTTGAGGAAGGACGAGTTAGGCCTATGGATCAAGTTGTCCAAACAGCTAGAACGAGGACCTCTGAAATATTTTTTCCAGAGAGCCAATTGAGCCCGGCCTGGCTTGGGCGCAATGATCTTCCAAATTACCTTCTCTCCCATAGCTATATTCTGCTGACAGAGGTTTTTGAAATTCAAACCACCCTCCCACAATGGCTTGGAAATGGTTTCCCAATTGACAAGGGGAAGTTTGTTTTCATTCTGTTTGCCTCCCTTCCAAAAGAACCTCCGAATGTACTCCTCCATTTTTTTTAAGATGCTTGCCGGAGCGAGAAGCACAGCAAATTGAAATAGAGGGAGACTGGTGAGCACAGATTTTATTAGGACAGATTTACCAGCCATGTTGAGCCAGGAGTATCCCCAGGCTTGGATCCTGGTCTTGAATTTTTCAAGTTGTGGAAGCCAGTCCTTACTTACAGATCTTTTATGATAAACAGGGAGGCCCAAGTATTTGAAAGAGGTCCAAGAAGAGGAGGCTGCAAAGCCTAAACATCTAGAAATAGCAGAGATAAATCTGGGCGATGTGTTCCAACTGTAGATGTGACATTTGTTCTTGTTTAAGACACTGCCTGAGGCCTCATAGAATTCATCCAGGACTGCTTTAAATTTGATGGCTGAGGAAAGAGTAGCAGCTCCCAATAACAGGGTGTCATCCGCAAATAGGGCGTGATTTATGTTCTTGACCCCTCTTGCTATACACAGTCCATTAATATCTTGATCTTTCATCTTTTTGTCTAAAAGAAAACTGAGGACAGAGGCTTGGATGACAAAGAGCAGAGGGGAGAGAGGGCACCCCTACCTAAGCCCTCTTGAAGCTTTAAAAAAATCTGTGGCTCTGCCATTTACTAGAGGTGCAATCCATGGCTCCGAGATGCATGCCCGGGTCCATTTAATGAAGTTTACTCCAAAACCAAACTTGCTCATGACTTTTAACAGAAAGCTATGATTTACTCGATCAAAAGCATTTGCTAAGTCAAGTTTGATAACCATACCTTGTTCTTTTCGATGCAGACTTGAGTGAATTGCCTCTTGTACAAGGGTGAAGTTGTCCACGATCTGCCTGCCTTGGATGAAGCCTCCTTGGTTCTCCGGAATGATTTTGGGAAGGATGAGCTTCAGTCTATTTGCAATTACTTTGGTGATTAGCTTGTACCCTGTATTGCATAAGGAGATTGGACGGAATCTGTTGAAATTGTTGGCGCCTTTCTCCTTGGGGATGATGGCTAAGAAAGCTGAGTTTGTGCTGCCTCCGATTTTCTGACTATCTTGTGATTTTTGGACCATTTTGAATAGGTCCTTTTCAACTATCAGCCAACAAACTTGTAGGAACCTGGCAGTAAAGCCATCCGGTCCAGGGGCCTTATCCGGATCCATGGCAAAAAGGGCATTTTTAACTTCTTTTTGGAAACTTTGGCCTCAAGAATCTCATTCATACGAGGAGAGATTGAAGATGGAACAATGTCTAACAGATCTGAATATTGGTCCGGATCCATGTCCTCACTATACAAGTTTTGAAAATGAGAAAAGGCTGCTTTCTTGATGTCCTCAAATTCCTTGTGGGTAACGTTATCCTCCTTGATCTCAGATATCGTGTTGAAGCATTTCCTGGCCTGGGCTTGTTTATGGAAGAAAGAAGAATTCCTGTCCCCTACTTTGAGCCAAAGATTTCGAGATTTTAATCTCCAGTATTCTTCTTCGACTAAACAGGCCTTATGAAGACTCTGCTGCAGCTGAGCCTCTTGATCTAGAAGCTCCTCCGTGACTATAGCGTTCTCCATTTGAAGTTGATGAGAGGCTAGAGAAGCTTTGATGGTTTTCCTTTCTGAAGCAGGATTGGACATGGTTTTGGCCCATCGTTTTAGAGCTCCTTTCACCCTTCTAAGCTTTTCCTCCCAGAAAAAGAAAGGAGATCCTTTGACTGGCTGTCTCCAACAGTCCTTGACTAATTGCATGAAATCTGGCTCCTTGACCCAGAGGGGAATAAATCTGAAAGGAATAGGGCCCAGATCTAGATGAGACAGTAGTTCTAGCTTTATGGGCTTATGGTCCGAGATGCTGTTTGTGAGAATGTGCATTCTAGGTTCTAATCCTAGTAACAGAAAGGAGCTTTGGATGAAAAATCTATCTAATCTGGCAGCAATATGACCTAGACCAGCTCTTTTGTTAGACCAAGAGTACTTACCGGAGGAAGGTTTGATATCCAGCAACTCCCATTCCTGCATAAGATCCTCCGCCCATTCCCTTGCCGGATCTCGGACTACGGTGCCTCCTCTTTTTTCAGACAAGTGAAGAGTGAGGTTGAGATCTCCAACAATAATTATATTTTCCAGGTTTTCCAAGTCTGCTTGCTGCCTTATAGAATCCCAACAGTCCTTTTTTTCCCCAACATTGACTGGAGAGTAAACATTGAAAAGGCAAAAAAATTCTTTGGTGTCCAAATTTTGCATTTTAAGCAGCAACCAATGAGTGTTGCTAGCCTCATAGATGACTGCAAATTTGATGGCATTCCATAGAGTGCCAAGCCCTCCCGAGGCTCCCCGGGCAAAGATTGCTCTTGCTTCGCTTTTAATCCAAAGTTTCTTACTTGCATGCAGGAAGACTGCGTCTTCCAGCTTGGTCTCCTGGACGAGAAGTATGTCTGGAGATTCTATTCTTATTAAGCTTCTAATGGCTTCTTCCTTAACTTTGCTCCCCATAACTCTACAGTTCTAGGAGATGACCTTCATTATTTATGTTTCTGATGGGCTCCCTTGGAGCCTTGAGGCTGATTTTTCGTCATCCTAGGCTTTGAGGCTAGCAGTTTTTCTAGAGTTGGCTGGCTGCCCTGTAGCTTGTCTTTGTAAGTCTCTTGCTCTCTTTTTTCCCTATCAGTTTTGTGACCTCTTGTGGATATCCTTACCGAGGTTTGAGACTCCTATTTCTCCTTCCTCCTCTGACTTGTACATTTCCTGTTTTTCTTCCTCATCTTCTATAGTCATGCCTTTGGGATATTCAGCGCTTGTTCCTTTAGGGGAGGTTGAGGGAGTGCCTTTGCTTGGAGAGACTGGTTTTTGGGTCTCAATCTCCTGAATTGCTTCTGTTTGCTGGCTTAGAGGATCGAACTTATTTTCTTGTGCCTTTTTGCGAGGGGGGCGTTGAGCATTGGCCTGAAGAGGGCCTTTTCCATTGGGTCCTCCCGGTTTTTGACCTTTGTGATTGATCTTTGTACGCTTGACTTGATTCCAAACCTCTTCATTTCCTTTCTCTGGCTCTGCGTTGGATGGACAGTTTCTAGCAAAGTGTCCATGAACATGGCATTTCCTGCATTTGAATGGCAGCTGCTCATAATCCAAGATCTGCAGATGAGACCAGTTGCCGACATTGATTTTGATTGCCTCTGGGAGGCCCACCTCTAGATCTACCTCTACGCAGATTCTAGCGCTGTCATACTGGTCCTTGTTGTTTGCCCAATCTATGAATTTCCCAAGAGCGTTGCTGATGTGTTTCAAGGAGTCCTAGTTCCAGCAATGAACTGGGAGATTCGGGTGCTGAACCCACACCGGGACAGCCTTGGGAACATCGACTGCCGGATCAAAATCCAGAGTCCATTTGTTCAGATAGAGGCCCTAAGGGCCCATGAAATATGGCCCATTTTGGAAGATCAAATCTTTGTCTTCTTTGGAAGAGAATTCGAAGAGGAAGAACCCTCGCCTGAGAAAGTAAGATGTAACACTTTGCATGATCAGAGCAGCCCAGTTCCTGTTGACCCATTGCTCAGTAGTTTTCGAAGAAGGCCAAAGCCCTGTGAATTGGCCAATGAGACCACGATCAGCCAGAGACAAAGCTACTTGGATGGGGGTCTCTGGAGGCAAAGAGATCTCTGGGATATCTTCGAGCTTCTTAACGAATTTAGTTGCTTCACTTTTTTTCTTCAGGGGCAAACCAGCCAGAAGCTGATTAAATGCATCAATAGCAGGGGAAGAAGGCGAAAGTGGGGGCTCCTTGGGAGAGCCTTGCGTCTCCATGGGATTGGGCCTTAGGCAGGCCGCCGCAGGGGGCAGCCACACTGCTCAGTAACTTGACCTAGCAGCGCAACTCAAAAACGTGCAACAAAAAACAATGTAGTCCTCTTTTCTTAATATTTGGGTTGAACTATTAATATCCTTGCAAACTGTAGTTCTTATAGGAAACATTCGATTTACAATGTGGTATTGACAACTTGTGTATGCTAATAGATGAATCTATTATTTCATTCTTTGATATTTTATGTTGTAGGAAAGAAAGTTGTATGAAATACATGTTTATACAATATGCAACAAAGTTTATGCCACAAAGATGGCCAAAGTACTTGATCCCACATGAACTTTATTTGCAGAATGTGTTATTTTGAATGGTGATGAGGCTGATCTAGATGGAGATGATAGGCCACCTAAAAGTAAATATCTAGATGGTGTTTTTGGAATGGAATCTGTAGTAGTAATTATTGATGATTCTGCAAGGGTTTGACCTAATCATAGATATAATTTAATTGTGGTCGAAAGGTAAGTTCATTTCAATTCTTTTTTAGTGTCCAATCAAGACCTTACAATTGTTAATTTTTGTCTTTCAAAAGTGGTGGTTAAAGATATATGTTATTGTTCCTAAAATTGAAATACTACCATGTATAAATACATGTGTTCTCCCTATAGTAGGTGCCAATTTGGATTTCTAGGGTTGTCACTGTTAGAAGTAGATGTTGATGAGAAGCTAGAGGATGGAACACTGGCATCTTCTTTAGCAGTGAGATGCTAAAAATAATCTCTAACACACAGTGTGTTTGTGACACCTCAAAATTTAGAGAAATTTCCTGAGTTTTCACTGTATGGTTGCTTTTATAATACATATACCCTTTAATTCAAACATAGGTGATTGAGAAAATTAACCATAATTTTTTCTCAAACAAATAGTTGCATGAAGTGGATGTTTGGGATTTCTTGCAGTTGAACAACAAAAAGTTTTCAAAAATTGTAAAGTGGTTTTCAATAGGGTTTGTCCAGTTCGAGAAGTGTAGCTGCATCTTCACCCTTTGTGGCATATGACTGAACAATTTGGTGCAGTATGCACAACAAAAAATGATGGTAAAGTGAATCATGTTGTAACCCTTTCCCCTAGGACTGACAAGCTATGCATTTTACCTTCTGTCTAGTATGCAAGTCTTGGCATGCATTTTTTCCCCAATAAAAATCGTAATTTTATTAATGAAAACAAAATTACATGTTTTAGATGCTTGCAAAGCATTCCATCAAGCCAGTCAAGACTAGTGATCATAGAGCCAATAAATAAACTACTTTAATATGAAGAGAAATAGGCTACCCTTTTCTCCATTTCTTCTTTTCTACTTTCTACCATTCTCCTTGAGATGGGGTGGTTGATACAAGTGCCAGCTGGTTCTCTACATATTTTCTTTGATTTTCCTTATATGAGTCCGAGCTTTTAGATGCATGGTGACGTTTGATACCCCATAGCTCCTTTTCTTTTGGAATCCTCTTCGGCTGCACTATTGGGTGTGGGTATTCTGCCGCTTCATGATTTGATTCCTCCTTTTCTACACTTTCTTGTGGATTCTTCACTTCTTCATTGGTAAAGGGGTCCGTTTCTTCTTCTTCCTCTTCATCCTCAGGCAAATGCAGTGGAAATTGCTATCCTTTGGGTTGTTTTCTGGGTTTCTTCTTCCTTCGTGGCTCTTTCTTGGCATCAAGAAATGTATTTTGAAGATGACCCATCTGTTGACATATTCAACATTTGAAGGTCGTGTTCTCAAAATCAAGGAACTATGTTTGACATCGCTTGTTGTGTGTTAAAAGGATGTGATCTAGCAGTCCTTTGCTAAGGTCCACCTCCACACAAATTCTAGCAAAAGTGTAGATCCCCTCTTTAAGTCTTTGTGTATCTGTTTTTATGTATCACCCTAAGAGGTTCCCAATGCCTTCTAGTACTTATGATGCCAGAAGTGTAGGGGAATATTATGCAACTTGACCTACACGGGCATTCTTGAGACTACCATTGTGTTTGCATCAAAATATGGAAACCATGGGGTAACAAAAAGTCTTGTAGATCCCCAAAACCATGGGCCTTCTCGCAAAATATATTCTCGTTCCTTTGATGATGAAAAATTTACTATGAAGAATCCTTTGGAGCAGAGGTGGATCTCACAATTTATCGTCCAATTTGTGAAGATCCAATGAAAGAGATCCATCGGTTTTGGCCACAAACTATTGAATTTGTTGATTTTCCATGACCTTGGGTATAGGATAGAGTCTTAAAAATCTCTGATGCTACCAAACCAAGAGTCTAAACATAACTAATTTTCACAGCAGAATATAAACAATAGTAGATAACATATGCACAAAATATATACAAATTTTTACAAATTTTCAACCCAACTTCATTATATTAAACAACATATAGTACAACAATCTATGGCTCCCGTACCTAGGATAATAACCCTCATAAATCCACTAGTATAAGATACAAAATAAGATACTCTGACCATCTGGTTGTAGATGCTCTCACGGCTCCTCTCGGTCGTACCTTATACCTGCCTTGTCCTTCGGCTCCCGATCTGCAACTCTTGCCTCTATCAATGCTCCAATTCCATCTAGCTGCTGAAGGTCATCTGTCAATCTACTCACTAGTTTTTCCTTAGTCCATCAAGGGCATAACACATCGAGACTCATGTTGAGTTGTGAACAACTCCAGTTGTGAACAACTCTCAATTTTCCCACAGTTTCTCCTCAACTACTCAGGGACTTCAACCCACTATGGTCTTCCTGCGTTGTCCAATGAAGACCAACATAGGGCACGAAGGGCTTCCACCCATTGCTGCAAGATGTCCATCTCCCACAATGAACACGGCCTAGGAAAACTGCCGATCATCTGTTGTAGAAGTAATTCTCCACACACAAGTCTCGGACTCCACAAACTGCTCTTGGCTGATTAGAACCTTCAGCTTCAACAACTGCCTCTCTAGCAACTACCTTTGTCCATCAAGGTGTTTCACACTGGGTTCCAACATGGACACTATCACGCTGTCCTCCAACAGACCCTAAATGCCCAATCCACGTTCACACTTGGTCCACTCTCATGTTGCCCTCCAATAGTCCATGAGTGACCAAGTCCACGTTGTAGCATCTGTACCTAGTTAGGGCATCCTTACACCTAGGATACCCTTACACATGGCTTCCAATAGACTTCACCAATCTGCCCTTTGCTCTGCAATAGACGAGCTATTGCACAAATGTAGGAGCCAATCTTCACTGTGGAAACTGCCCACTAGTTAGGGCTTCTAACATGCCATGTCAACCCTACCTCCTCGGCTTCCACAGGCTGCAACAACTTTGTCCACACTAGGACACCTAAATCACTCCATAGCGGGATCTTCTCCTAGTTGGAGTTCCTTCATGCCCAAGGAAACTCCAACAAATGGCTCCCAACAATCAACAATGTAGACTGATCCAAACTGATCCTTCAAAACACCACAAAACCTACCTTTCTTCATTTCTGGATTGATGTTCCTGTTGTCACCTTAGCTGCCTGGTTAGGGCTTCCTAACAGTCCTTGTTAGGCTCCTCCAAACAGCTCCTAAGGCCTCCTATAGCTTCTCATCAACTGATCCAACACTGGTCACTACAATGACCCAACATAAATGATAAGACAATAAAATTAATAGCTAAGATTACCATATCAAACATATTTACAACCTTGAACATGATTGATGGACCTGCACATGATATTTCAATGCCTTCCTTAATGGAATTGTCTAGTATGGTGTTTGAATAATTTAAGTGAAAGCCTTTTATCTTCTTAGAGGGAATAATTTTGGAAATATTGTAATGCTAGCTCATGCACAAACTATGATGGATGAGCTCTGTAGAAGGGAAAAGACTCATGAATCTTGTAAGCTTTTGGGTATTATGAAACATGCCTTTATCTCGTAACTTTTTGGTTTCTCTAATAAGATTTCTACACCAGTCTTGTAATATTTGGTGTTTATGAGTGCAAATATTTTTTTGTGTACATCCTTTGTGAAGGTATTAAGCATGCTAGTGTAGATGCTTAAATTTCTCTCTCAGCATAGATGATGCACACTTTCCCCATTCTATTGTCATGTTTGTTAACACTTGATTTTCAGGCAAGAGATGTTGTAAGAAGAGTGTATGAAAATAAGTGTCTTCAACTAAGCCACCAGGAATCCAAGTGAGAATGTTTTGAAGTGATGGATAAGACAAGGGATACAATAAAATATCTTCACTCAAGACTCAAGAGTCACGTTTTCCATTGAGACAGTTGACTCAGTTTCAAGGAGAATCCAAAGATTGAGGGATGAGGAATTACAACCATAATTTATGGAGTTAATAAAAAGGTAATTGTGGTTGTTTTTACTTATTAAATTTCATCTTATGTTTTGTATGGTTTTGTTCTTGGTATATAAATGATAGCACAGTAGATAAAGGAATGGTTAGTGGTGTAAGTTTCCATGAGAACGTGTTTGTACAATTGGTACGTATCACTTGCAAGGAGTGTTCATGATTGTGTATTTAGAAAACGTATTTTTTTAAAGACCTTGTTCTGCTCATGTCATCATATAATGTACTCTATTAGGTTACCATGCCACCATTCTTCCAATTAGGGTTTTCCAACCAGGGTCTACAGATAATTCAGAAACCATTAGAGGCTTTAGTATTGGTTTAAGGAACATATTTAGGTTATCCTGGAACAATCCATGGCCATTGGTTCCAAGCAGTAGACTGGGAAAATATTGGCAAATCAATTTGGTCATTTGATCTCAACAATCTCTACTTAGATTGAGACTTGTGGAAATACCATGCTGCACATGATATCCTTTTCAAAAACAATAAGCTTAGGTGTAAAGGTTGCATCATTTCAAAATTCATATAGATATCTGAAGGTTGATCTCTTTCTTGGTTCCCACATGTATTTCTTCTACTATACATATGTTCTTATGTTATACTTATGTTGTTTTCTTGCTTTGTATTATTTTTGACACTTTATAGGAGTTGCACTAGCACTCCCACATTGTATTCATGTTGGTTGTACTCCTCATTCCCATTGCCCTATTTTTGTGGTCATTTGTTGGACATTAGTAACATTATATTATCTTATATAAGAATTGCAAAAGTTCATGATTACCTTGTATGTAGATTCCAATTTACTCCTTTTGGAATAGAGTCTACTATTTACCTCCTTTAATTATAGTCAGCCATTTATTATGCATTTTTAAGTCCCATGGTGTTTGCTTTAGATGTAACTCTTAGTGCCATTAACCTACTTTGTGGTCATTTGTTAGACACTGTTAAAATTATCCTATCCGGTGCCTAGCTTCTGCTTTCTCCAATAGCATGGACTTCTTTCATCCATATTTCTCTGTTCATTTTTAGCTCTGCACTTATGATTAGGGTGTCATCGTTTTGGAATTTGCTCAAACTATAGTGGGAAAAAAGATCACAGGCTACCCATCAGCAAGTATTCACTTGAAAGTCAAGTTTGCTCCAAATAAAACACATTTAAAGGTTACATAATCCACTATTGGTGCTACGTACTTCACAGCTGCAGTCATCCATAGGAAGCTGATTCTGACATGTTATATTTCTACATCGTTTGTAGCCAAAGATCTCAAGGAGGACTGCTTGAGTGACACTGATATCTGTATGCAAAAATTATTGAATACTTCTAACTAATTCTGTGTGCCCTGGAGTCAGGTGTAATATCCCTACTTCCTTGTACAAACTTTGCAAGAGGGCAAATTCTTCCTCACATTTAAGACTTGTTGTGCCTTCAATGATTGTTGTCCTCTTTGAAATTTGAATCTGACTACTGTCTTCTGTGATCTCATACTTAAAGGATTCAAAATAAACAATCCTTGTTATTTGTTACTGATTTTCTCTATTGTTGATGAATAGAGCTACCTTGTTAACTCCATGGGATCAGCCAACTATGAAAATACATGAAGTAGAACCCTTATTTCCTTCATTTTCATATTCTGGAATTTTTGTGCAAACCCCAATATAAACTAGTGGATAGCAGGCCTCACCCATGGGATTCAAAATTGGAACCTACTGGCATGAAACTAGCAAAATGCCTAGTAAAATTGGAAATGACCAGTTATGCCAACTCTTTGAGCTTGAAAATGCAAGAGGCATATTCAAGCTTGTAAAATAGGCCTAGAAGAGGTTGTGTCATCTATTCAAAAGCTATAAAATTTTTATATCCTATATTCTCCAATGAGGAAAGTAAGGGAAACTCTTAAGGCTAGTATAAATATGCATGTGGCCCCGGCCCATTCATGCTGGAGCCTTCCCAGATGTCCATGAGAGCCACTTTTCCTAACCCAAATCAGCAACCCCAACTGATTCAATGAGATTATCCTCCTAGAAATGGCATTATGAAATAACATTCTGACAAAATAAGAAATACAGTAAGTGTCTAAGTCCTTAGGAGCCATGTCTATCTAAGTTTCAACTGTGTTATCATGAGTCCTTCCCTTCTTTCCCCTGGGACACTTGGCTAAAGATCCCTGGCAGTGCAATGATTATTGAAACTTGGGTAACTCACGGTAAGTTGAGCTTGATTAAGTGAAATGATTGAATCCATACTAGTTATAACACACATAGAGCTCAGAGTAATGAGTTCCCATGCATGACAGAAGAGGATAAACCCCTCACAATATTGTATGGTACAGTACAGAGTTGACACTGAGGCAAACTGCCTGCTGATCGATTCAAACTTCATTGCATCTACAAATCAGGTTTTATTATAATTTAGATAGCTAAAAGTAAACTTACTCGTATGGAATCTAGATCCTGAACATGGGGGGTCATCATCAGTTATTTGGATTGCTGCCAGATCATAGCCCCACCATGGACATTACTCATGGCCTGTGGGAGAATACTTTTTGTAATTCCTAATTTGTTTTTATAATGTGCCCCATTGGAAAATTCAGTGACAATAGCATAGGATTTGAAACATTGAAGTGTGTCAGATGCTCTTCTTGCCCACAATTTATATTTGTTTGGACTGCTTGAGTGACAGTGATATATGTATGCAAAAATTATTGAATACTTCTAACTAATTCTGTGTGCCCTGGAGTCAGCTGTAATATCCCTCCTGCCTTGTACAAAATTTTGAAAAAGTACAAATTCTTCCGCACATTTAAGACTTGTTGTGCCTTCAATGATTTTTGTCCTCTTTAAAATTTGAATCTGACTACTGTATTCTGTGATGTCATACTTAAAAGATTCAAAATAAACAATCCTTGTTATTTGTCACTGATTTTCTCTATTTTTGATGAATTGAGCTTCCCTGTTAACTCCATGGAATCAGCTAACTGTGAAAATACATGAACCCTTATTTCCTTCATTTTCATATTGTGGAATTTTTGTGCAAACCCCAATATAAACTAGTGGATAACACGCCTCACCCATGGGATTCAAAATTGGAACCTAATGCCATGAAACTAGCAAAATGCCTAGTAAAATTGGAAATGACCAGTTATGCCAACTCTTTGAGCTTGAAAATGCAAGAGGCATATTCAATCTTGGAAAATAGGCCTAGAAGAGGTCGTGTCATCTATTGAAAAGCTATAACAATTTTATATCCTATTTTCTCCAATGAGGAAAGCAAGGGAAACGCTTAAGGCTAGTATAAATATGCATGTGTGCCCAGGACATCCATGCTGGAGCCTTCCCAGATGTCCATGACAGCCACTTTTCCTATCCCAACCCAGCAACCCCAACTGATTCAATGATATTATCCTCCCAGAAATGGCATTCTGACAAAATAAGAAAGCCAATAAGTGTATAAGTCCTTAGGAGCCATGTCTGTCTAAGTTTCAACTATGTTGCCATGATTCCATCCCTCCTTTCCCCTGGGACACTTGGCCAAAGAGTCCTGGTAGTGCAATGATTATTCAAACTTGGGTAACTCACTGTAAGCTGAGCTTGATTAAGTGAAATGACTGAATCCATACTAGTTATAACACACATAGAGCTCAGCGTAATGAGTTCCCATGCATGACAGAAGAGGATATACCCCTCACAATACTGTATGGTACAGTACAGAGTCGACAATGTGAGGAACACTACCTGCTGATCGATTCAAACTTCATTGCATCTACAAATCAGGTTTTAGTATAAGTTAGATAGCTAAAAGTACCCTTACTCATATGCCATCTAGATCCTAAACCTGTGGGCTCATCATCAGTTCTTTGTCTTGCTGCCAGATCACAGCCCCACCATGGACATTACTCATGGCCTGTGGGAGAATACTTTTTGTAATTGCTAATTTGTTTTTATAATGTTCCCCATGGGAAAATTTAGTGACAATAGCATATGATTTGAAACATTGTGTCAGATGCTCTTCTTGCCCACAATTTATAGTTGTTTGGACTACTTGAGTGACACTG
>CM076581.1:1514661145-1514834865 GCA_034641835.2 Pinus albicaulis
CAGTCAGTATCTGCATCCTTTGTCAAAGAGTTGCCATCAAGGACAATCAATTCAATATAATAGGGTACCAAAAACATATTTCCAATAGGCAGTAGAGGGGGTTTTATTTTCTTCAATAATATGATAGGATTCATGGGTCTTAGGAGCACCCTCGCTGGTAAGATCAATGCCACCAGAGGAATTAGGCTTTGGATTTGGATGACGTGACCCATGGGAAATAGTAGTTGAAGTAATGTACATGGGAAGGGTTTCAGCGATGGTACGTTCAACAAAAAAAATGGGATTAATAATGGAGACACGAGTATTAGAGTATACCATAGAACCTACCTTGGACACAATGTTGTATACTAATGAAACACACTCCCTGGCTTTCTTTAGCAACAACTGGAGGTCCTTCTCAAAATATGATGCACGTTTTTTGGAGGACAATTAAGTTTCTTCCTAATACCACATGACATCATTCCCTTGAAAGAGTAGATGCGTTCACCCTCTGTCACCATAGCCTGGACCCCTAGCTAGGAAATTAATTTAGTTTGGAATGCCTTTTCATTCATATAGAAGGGAAATTTCTACATAGAGAAGTTTTTTATATTTACAATATATGGATGGACATGGGAGTTGTTATGGCCAATACCAAAACATATCTGGAGAGCATATTTGTCGAGAAAAAGAAGTGGCACCTTGGATACATGGTGTATAACATCGACCATATTATTGTACCATTTTGAAAATTCTTTCTCATTATACTCCTTATTAGCTAAATTGATGATAGTCCTATAAGGAGCATACACATAAGCATAGGGATCACCATCTGCAACTTCAGTGAATTTTTGACCTTTTGGGGGTGGACACCATCTCATCATAGATAAGGGGATAACTAAGTAGCCAAGGATAAAATATGTGGCATGAATATAAACATCTTCACATGCCTCAGAGCTCATTTAACATGAAACTTGAACAATTAATTTTTGCACCATTTTGAAAGACTTCGGCGATAGAGATATCATCCAAAGAACATTCCCATTTTATGCAATGTCACATAAGCTTACTGGAAATAATATAGGAGGAAACCTTAATATTCGTATTATTAATCAAATTAATTAGTGCTCCATGCCATTTGCATTAGGTGTCATATTTTGTATAAATATTGTTATCAGTTGTCTTCTTGTCGTGCTTTCAAAATACTCTGAAAAGTTGTAGAAACATGCTTACCATAGGGTGATATTCCCATAATATGATAGATATCATCAAAATGATTTGGGTATTCCCTATCTAGACATAAGGAAACCCCATGAAGTCTACTGATCAATAATTTGGGGCAGCGGGTAACCTCACCTGCAATACCAAATATAGGTAGGTCCCATAGTATCATCAAGTTTTATAGGTTCAGAGGGAGGAAGTATGGTTTAATATTGTGGGAAGAACAAGCACCTCATCAAGAATTTGTTTGCATAAAAACATCAGAGTGGAGTGAAGCAAAGGGGACATGGTCAACCAAATCATTATTTACCAAAGTAGCCTTCTCATAGTTTCTGAAAATTTCATCTGTGAGGTGGATACGAGAGTGAAAATTGAATAGGGGAATGAAAAGTTTTGCAGAACTACCCATTAAGGAAAAGTGATAGGTGTAAACAATGTGAACAAGGGGTAAACAATGACATGGATACAAATATGCATAAGACACAAGATCTAGCCTTGGAATCTTGATGAAAACAAAAAATGTGGTGATAATGAAATTATGAGTGGCGAGAGCTATATAGAACATGTTATCACCAAAATAGGACCTGATGGGCTGCTCATCAAGTGGACTTTGAGTAACTATTTCTTACCAATCTTTTGGCTAAGGCTTAGCCTCCTCAGCCTGAGCGGGCTCTCTCAAGGGTTAATGATATTGATTAATGATAAGGATAGATGGCTAACTCTATGACTTATGTCTAGGTTTTGCATATTTGTAGGTTGAAAATATGAAGCCTTGCTACCATTGGGTTATGGAGCCAGTGATAGGGATACAGATGACAAAGGCTCTCCTTGTGGAAGCTGAGGCTTGTATATACTTCAATGAAAGAATAACACATTCAATAAAATCCCAATAACTTGAGGTTCAAAGGAAGTTAGAGCATGTAGCACATGATTTTTGAGTAATGAGACATCAAGGTATTGAAAGAAAAATTACTGAAAGAGATTTCACCATAGATAAATACTTAAATGAAGTCAGAGCATGAAAAATCATGAATTTTGAATAATAAGCACTTGAACTATGGAAGAAAAACATTTCAGATGATAGGACATAAACTCATTGAAATACAATAAGAATCTTAGGTGAAAGGAAAGTGGTATTGTTACTGTATATATCAGTCAATCCCAAGATTTACAAAGTGGTATGCTTAGATAACATTTTCCAACTTGTAGGTTGAAACTAAAATCAGCATGTATACATTGTACTGAATAAGTCAAATCAATCTCATAAAATCAGTGAATCTAATTGACATGGAAGTTGAGGCATATTAGGGTTTTTAGTCATGAGACACACACTTGAAACATGTAAAAACATAGTCAGTCCATTTATAAAGGAAGTCAGAGAATCCTGAAGATGAGTTTTGAGTAATATAGATGAACACCACTACAAATAAGATATATAAGAAGTACTGATAGAGTAGGAAAATACTAAACACCCCCTCTGAATCTCAAGTTGGTCAAGTAGAAGCTCTCTACATTAGCTGAAACAGTGTTTTTACAATATGCACCAATTTTTCCAAAAATTCTCCAACCTCTTGTATTTCGACCTCATGATTCTTTATAGATCATTTACAAAATAGGATTTTCTTATCCTCCACTAGAGAATTCGAATTCATAGTGTTTGACACCTTTCCTAATCTTAAACATGTTATTAATTACAAAATGACAGCTATACTGCCTTTGAAAAGTCCTAATTCTAATAGGACTGAAACTCCTAAATATGCTTCTAACAACCTTATCTAGTATTTAATTCATCCTTTGACACCTGCTATCCCATGAATTTGAATTTTGATGCTGACCATTCACTGAAAGTCACCCTGCTGCTGATGATAATGTTCTCCTAGAATATAGGAAACATGTTTTCCTGTTTTTAGGCTTAGGATACTTTTAGTTTCTTGAAATATTTTGACCACATCTAACTGATAAATTCGAGGTTGATTTATGTTAGGAAAATAATTATCATAATTCCTAAGTCATCTCTTCATGCTAGTTGTGCAAAATCCACTTTAAACTTCTCAAAACAGTGAAAACAGATATGTGCTACGAAAGTAGCATAGTTTCATAGTGCAGTGTTTTAACTCCTTTCTTCAACATATTTCAATATTTTTCTTTCATGATAGCCTTTATATTCACTTGACACATTCCCAAAATAATTTTCAAAACCAAACTCACAAAAATTCCTTCAAAATTTGCTGTGAAAAATTATGAAAAAACTGCTTCAGCAAATTATTCCTATTTCTTTCCTGAAAATTAGGTCTTGGAATAGAGCCTATATATTCTAATCCATAATGTATTTGGAGAAACTGAAGGATTTTTTTTTATTTAATTCCATATTGAATAAAAACCTCTCTTGGTTTTTTGAAATACCTCTCCTGCTGTCCATCAACTGTCTTTGAAGAACATGTGTAAAACAACAAAACTTTGTTTTGTGAAAATAGGACTTCAAATAAAGCCTCGCATATCCCAACTGATAACACTTGTGAAGAAAATGAGAGAGGTTTTTTTACTTAGTTATGTTAGGAATAAAAACCTCTTTAATTTTTCAAACATTCGCTTTTAGTTTCCCAGAAACCCTCTTGTAAGTTGACTACTAAAACCAAAAAACTGAGTTTTTCTCTTCATGGTGAAAAAGTTGCTTCAGCAGTTTCGTAGCACATTTGATCAAATTTGCACTAGCTATGCTACAAAACTACTGTGTAGGTAGTTTTGTTGAAATTTCTTCAAAATTTGTAATTTGGAGATACTTAAACCTTAAGGGTATTAGTACCATTTCAAAAATACAACAATATGACCCTGAAAATACAATCTTCATCAAATTTTACCTTTATTTTGATCAAAGATTGTCTTGTGGATTTATCATTTTGTTTCACTGCCCTTTTAACCTTTCTTAATATTTTTCAACTGTATCTCTAGATCTTCCACCTGTCTTTTTAACCTTCTATTTTTAGGTTCATATCTCAGACAATGACCCCCTCTATGGATCTTTTTCTCCTCAGCCATGTTTCTTTCAAAAAAAACCCTGTTAGTTTCTTTAGAAATCTGTAAAACAACCTCGCTTGCAAACAGCCTCTCTTGATTACAACCTTTCTTGATTTAATATAGCAGCCTCGCTTGAATATAGTGAAATTTGTCTATATATATAGCAACCAATGACTAATTGTCACCGTTTCAGAGCTCATGCAGTTGCTTTGGAGATAAATGAACCGAGGATAGCTCAATTAGGAAAAGAATTTGAATTTGAGATATTCCTTCATAACCAAATGATGCTTTCTTGAATTCCTATCATGATTATGATGAGTGTAGGACAAGTGGGTACAATGGATTTGATGACTAACTATACTCCTATACTATCATTCCCAAATGAATCTAATAGTTTTTTGGCTTATTTGACATGGCAACTAAGAAACCGTGCTTTTGTAGCACACTTAGTGTAAAATTTGCATTTTGTGCTATGAAAGTTGCAGTGCTTTTGTAGCGCATTTCCTGATTTTGGAACTGGCTGCGCTACGAAACTGCGGATTCCTGGATAAATGTAGAATTCAACTCGAAACTTCATGGCATGACCCCTAAATGAAAAATATGACTTTTTTATCATGAAATGAGCCTAAAGGACTTTATTTGAACTTGAAAGATGACCTTTAAAACTTATAAAACTATGACCTACCCTTTACCAAGACTTAAAATGACCTTTAGACCTACTTGAAAACATGACCAAAAATGTAGATACAATGATGTTTTTAGAATTTTTGAGTGATAAAAAAACACATGGTGGACTTCAAAAATATTAAACCATTACCTGATTGAAGAAGTACATGACCAAATCAATGTGAATATGAAAATCTGCACGAAGGCCAATAAAATCACTCATATTTCCTAGGAAATTTAAACTATTGACTGATAAGAAAAGGATGTGAACTAAATTATATTCAAAAATATTATTAAATGCGAAGGTGATCTAGGTGGATATTGGTGGCCACCCACCTATTCCACTTGGACCCCCACCATTGCTTCTTTTGGTTTTTCAGTTTTTGCACAATTTACTATTTTTAGCAGTTTTTCGGGTCTTGAACTTCTGAAGCCGTTTTGAGGCCTTAAACAATGTTTTTTTGGAAAAAACGGATAAAAATGGAAGATCATTGGATGCTTCTCACACCAAAATTTGTAGTCCTGAAATGGATATTTCTAATGAGGTATTGAGCACATCAAACGAAGATCATATGCCAAAGTTACGTCCCCAGGAAGTATATCAACACCCTAGCTAGTTTATTTCCATTATGTCTGTAAGCGTATTTATGTTATATGATATTATTGAAATGAATTTTTATTTCCAGTGAATCTTTATGTCTATGTTTATTTCTGTATATTATTGTGTTTCTACATAAATCTGAATCAGTGGAATCATAGTGGTCTGCTCTTTTTTCTTTTTCTTTTCTTTGCATGTCCCCAACGAGGTCAAGGTGTAAGGAATTAGGGATCGATCTGGTTGAACCCTTGCAAGATTAGCCTCACAAACCCCGATGACCTCCCATGGTGGAAGAAAATAAAGACTAGGGAGCGAGAGATCCTATCAAACTATTGCTCAAGGAGGCCCTAAATAAATAGAGAAACGCGATGATGGATAAATTTTCCCAGATCCTTCAATGGCTGCTCACCGGCGGGGCATCTACATCCAACAACCACTCTGGAGGCGACACTCCTTTCAAGGTACAAGTTGAATTCGAAATTCCTGTATTTGAAATCTAGATAGATGCAAATGTCATAGATAGATGGTTGAATTTGTTAGAAGGGTATTTATCAGTCCATGATTTCTCCAACTGAGAAAATATTATTTTTTCACTCCTCAGAGCCGCCCCCATGTCAAAAACAAGTGGGAAACCTATTATGAGAAAAATGATGAGAGGGAAACCTCTCTATTCTAGGCTGCACCCACTTGGAATTCTTTCTGAGACAACATAAAGGAACAATATTACCCTGTCGGGAGCTACGAGGACAAGTACATCCAATGGAACACGTTGCAGCAGCACAAGGAGCAAGATGTGCATGAACTGACGAATTTGTTCCAAACCTTGCGTGCAAAGTTGGGTATTAAAGATTCAGTGAGACATTTGGTGCTAAAGTACCGTAGTTGTTTGCACATATACATTCAGGAGGAAATGGAGTTCCTCAACATTACCTCTCTTGGCATGACATATCGCTATGCCTCCAAGATCGAGCATACATTTAAGCAGATGAGGCAAGACTTTAGATCCGTGAATCCCAAGCTAGGGAAAGGCACCCCCAAACCCCAGAATAAGGGGCAAAACCAAAGCGAGACGACTTAGAACAACACTAAAAATCCAAAGAAGTACACGGGGAAGTGGTGTGAATTTCATAACAACCCCACTCATAGCGCAAAGGAGTGTTGGGCCAAACAGTCGTTGGTGGCTGAAATGAAGGCACCTGAATCACATGCATGTTTTGATCCTGAGTTAGAACCCGACAAGGGTGATGAAAAATAGAAGCAGATCATTAATGCGAATCCAAGTGCCATTGTTTCAACCACCAAGCTCCACAGGGAGGATCCAGAGGATCCAGAGGAGGGGGAATGCATCTTCCCTTCGTAGATGTGGGTGAAGATTTCTCCACTACAATTCCTTGTCGATAGTGGAAGCAAAAAGAACCTCATTTCAGCAGAGGTCGTGAAGTAGCTTGATCTACTGACCATAGCACACCCGCAACTGTATACCATTGGGTGGCTTCACCAAGGAATATATCTCCGCTTCCTCCAGTGATGTCGCCTTCCGTACATCATCAAGTCATTCACAAATGAGGTACTATGTGATGTTTCTCCTCTTGATGTGTCTGATGTATTTTTAGGCTAACCATACTTGTGGAAGTGACATGTTGTGTATGAGGCCTCGTTCTATTTTTATTACTTTGGGAAATAAATTTTACAAGATATCGGAGGTAGTGCCGCCTCCTGCCATCTCTTTGAATACTACAAAACAACACAGTAAGATTGTTTCCCAAACTAGGAAATTATTTTTATTACAATTCACCCACAGGGAAAAAATAATATTGTAGCCACAACCTCCAAACAGGGCTCCCCTGCATGACAGTAGTAGCTGGAAAAAGTCATGGAGGAATACGAGGAAATTTTGTCCTCAGCAACAAAGGCTCTTCTACACTGTTAGGTCAAGCACTCCATTGATATGACCCCAAGTGCGCCGCTGCCTGATGTTTCCATACCTAACGCGACCACATAGAAATAATCCACACATGTATTTTCTAAGGCTGATAAAGAAACCAAATTTATTGAACGCATCCTGCACGTCTGCCAGCAGGTCCATGACATCTCAGAAAAATCCAATGCCAAGTACAAGAAACACCATTATCTATTCTTAGAGATAAGCCTACCAACACCCTAGCTAGTTTATTTCCATTATGTCTGTAAGCATATTTCTATTATATGATATTAATGAAATGAAGTTTTATTTCTGCTGCATATCTATATTTATGTTTATTTTTGTATATTATTGCATTCTAGCATAAATCCGAATCAGAACTACAACTATTATAGGAAGGACAATAATCAATGAAAAAAAAGACACATATTTATGACTTTCACAAACTGGACATGATGACACCTCCACGACCACAATGAGTTATGGTGGGGCACAACTCAACGAAAGTAATTTTATTGAAGCAACTAAAAAAAATCAAGTAAAATAGATAATATGACTAATATTGTCGCAACTAACTAAAATCTAAACCTAACTAATACTCCCTTTATAGAGAGCATTCAAAATCAAAATCAGTTTATAATCCATAGTAGGGCTTCAGGCGTGCGCCATTCATCCGACCAGGTAAAAGGATACCATCCAACTAAGCAAGCTTCACAACTCCAGAATCTCGAATATTCACAAAATAAAATGGTCCAAGCCAATGCATTTATAATTTACCTGGATGCTTATATATTTGTTGTCATAAAGTAGTGCTTGGTTGCCAAATAAAAATGATTTCTTATTAATTTTCATGTTGTGCCAAGATTTTTCCCTTTATTTTTCAATAGTTTGATGAAAGTTTGCAAGGAACCACTGCTCATCCACTTTCCATAAATATTGTAATAATTCCATAATAGAGTCATAATCGGACATCCTGGTGGTGTGAGTAACGAAAATATTGGGGACTATGAATTTTATCGGAACCATTGCTTCCCATACATAAACAAGTTGAAATGATGTATATCTATGCAATTGCTTAACTATAGTGTGATAATACGATAAAGTTGTTGGAACTCACTCATCCCAGTCATCCCTATTCATGAAAGAAAATTTAATGAGACCCTTCTCTAGTATTATATTAAATGATTCAACAGTTCCATTCGCTCGCAGATAATAAGTGATTTTTTTTTTGTGCTGAATCATAAATTTGTAGGTCAACAAATTGTCTATCTCATTAATAAAATGTCAACCTTGGTCACTAGTGAGACTTCTAGGACAACCAAATCTAGTAATAATTTTTTAAAATATGAATTAGGTAGAAGTATTAGCAGTGAAATCCTTAACATGTGAAGTCTCCGCCCAACGCGTCAAGTAATCTATTGTGGCGATGATGTACCTAGCATGCGAGTGTTGTGTAGGTGGATTGATTGGCCCTACAAAAGAAACAACACATTTTTCAAATGATTCGAGTGCTATGAATCGATTAAGAGGGAGATCATCTTGTTAATATGGTTGACCAAATATTTGATAAATATCACACCTTAGCATATTCTTTAGCATCCTTAAATAGTGTTGGCCACCACAGACTAGCTTGCAAGAATTTGCAAGAAGTTTATTTTCCTCCAACATGGGCTCTCACAACTTCCACATGGAATTCCCATGAAATTTTATCCCTTTCATGGTCCAAAACACACCAACACAATATTTTATTGAGCCCCATTTTATATACCTACCTTGCAATAAGTTGATTATTGACAACTCAGGCAACCATACGCTGATTTTGAGTGGTTTTATAATCATGATCTGGGAACTTACAAGATGTGAAGAAAAATGTAATATACTCCAAATAATATGAGACTGCTTTAACACTGAATAAATGTGCATTTGGTAATTGGTCATCGACTGATCTGCTAAATTCACCTTATTCCAATCAGGATAAGTGATCCAGACCCACATTCCAGCATTTTGGCTTATTAACCAAATACTTCGAAGCATAATGATCTGTAAAAAACTTAAAGGGACCACCGAATAGATAATGTCTGAACTTCTGTAATGAATACACCATGGAAAGGGCCTCATGTTCCGTACTTGTATATTTCTTTTTTGTAGTAGAAAAGTTTTGTACTGGAGAAATAAATTGGATGGTCTAAATTACCTTGAGTCAAGATAGATCCCAAAGCAATCCTTGACGCATCTATATGGACATGAAATTATTTATTTCAGTCTGGATAATCTAATATTGGCACACATACAAGTTTCTTCTTTAGGGTATCAAATGTGGAGTCACATTTAATAGTCTAAGTAAATTTCTCATACTTTTTCAATAATTTCTCTAGTGGTGTAGTAATGAGAGCATAATTATGGATCAGCCTATGATAGTATTCGGTATGACCCAAAGTGGATCTTAACTGTTTAACACTATTGGTGGTGGAATATTCAATATTACCACAACCTTAGCAGGATCTACACGTACTCCTTCCTTTCAAAATATATGTCTAAGAAATGTTCCAAAAGGGACAACAAAAATACACTTCTTTAAGTTTAGTGAATTTTGTAACTACCTGCAACAATCAATCATGACCCCAATCATAATAGAATGATTCTTCAAAAAGATATAAACCTTCTAATAATTCATATATACTTCAAGAAAGTTATGAATAAAATCATGAAATGCAGCAATCACAATCCTCAAAAACAAAATAGAAGCATTCTTCAGGCCAAAGGGCATACTATTATAAGCACAGGAACCTAATTCCATCGTGAAGGTGGTTTTCTTCTTATCTTCTTCTACAATACATAATTGGTAATAACCATAGAACCCATCAATGAAGGAATAAGCTTCATTAACCACAATGTTATCCAAGACCTCATGACTAAAAGGAGTAGAAAATGCATCATGGACACAAGCATTATTGAGGCTCCAATAGTCCACATAGACTCATATCTCCTGTGAATATTTCTTATCTTGGATTACAATGGGACTAATCCACTCTACTTCATCAACGATAAATATGAGTCCTACATCCAACATCTTATCGAACTACTTATTCACCTTTTCTTTGACTCATGGATTTAATCAATATGGTCGATGCTTAATCGGATTTGCATTAGGTTTCAAGACCATATTCATCTCACCCAAGTATCCTTTAAACCCCTTAAGCTCCAAGGATTATGCAGGGAACAAATATTCATACTCCTTTAACAAGTCAAAAATCTCCTTGGTGGTTTGTTGATCCCAATAATCACTAATAAAGACTATTTTGGGTTTCTCATGAGTTCCTATGTTCAATTTATGTAGCTTGAGTGGTTTCATATTAGGGGAATCCTTTACAGGATCCTCCTTTATCCTTATCTCCCCCTCATATTCTTCAAAATATAGATTCCGTAACTCTTCTAAGCCATCATGAAGTTATTTATCATTTTTTCCACAATCTATATCCTCAAGAAAACCTGAGTTATATTGATGAGAAAAATCTGCACACTTGCTAAATTCCTCAACGAATTTCCCAAAAGGGGACACAACCCTTTTAATATATTTTAAGGCTACAATTATCCTTGTGTTTGTATCTAAAAATGAGAAATATTTACAAAAATGGGTTGTCAACATATTCCAATCCACCATCTGCATCTTCATTTCCTCTTTCAAATACTAGACTTGCGCAAAATTTCCCAACATATGAATGAACTAGTGTGTCCATATCACAACTGGAAAGCAAATTTCTAACCAAAAAAAATTATAATTTTGTATATGCTTTTGTGGACTGGTATATCCATCACATATAGGAATTATATTAAAGGGACTCTCTCAAGTAGAAAATATACACATCATGGTAAACTTAATAGTTTCCCAATCATGGAGGTGGTCACGATGGGATCCCCGCCATCTCACAGGGGTGTCTTGCAAATAAACATTCATTAAGGGGATATTTTTTCCTTCAATTGTAGAATCAATTTCTTTAAGAAAATTTACAACATATTCAATACCATTAAAAGTAGGATATTCCTGTACCTTTATACTAATCCATCAAACACATTGAATAGTTGCATATTTCCAAGAATGAATCTGATGATATCCCTGCTGCCAATCATCCATTGCAACATCTGAGCCAACCTTAGCACTTTCAATGCTTCTCTAGCTAATATAACCAAAAACCTCCTGATTGATGTAGTCTTCCCTCTTCCCAATAGTATGTTGATATAGTTGATCCAATAAGTTAGGCTACTCCAAATCATCCACAAAATTTGTAAATCTTGGACCTTGGTAAGGTTCTAAAGGTTGTATAACTCAGACTCCATCTACTTCAAAAGTCATAGTTTCACTCTTCAAGTGAATAACTACATAGTTCTCAAATTCCCAATTAATTCTCAACAAGGATAGATACAGATCATAATGTATATCACCTCGAAGTTTGCATATGTTTTAACACCCGCAATATCAACATCAACGTCCTCTAGTATACCAATAGGCAAGATGTAGTACTAGTTTTCCATTCATAGCTAGATTGGATACAAAAATAGTTTTTTCCTTCCCAATGCCTCCCAAATTTTCCTTGGAAAAATATTTACATCTGACCTAATATCTAGCATAGAATCTTGAATTTGGTAACCTACAATCTGGGCATCCACTCAAAATTCCCTTCTTGTTCTCTTTTTATTTTTATTTTTTCCCGAACTATTCTAGCATGTCTTTTAGGTAAATTAGCATAAATAGTCTTCTCAGAGAGTGGGTGCTATTGCGCAATTTCCTTCAGTTTCTTGTGCAACTGGCTAGTCAGTTTCTCGTCGTTCATAATCTGCAAGAATTAGGGGATCCATTCTAGAATAGTTTGAGATGTTTCCTACAAAAATTTGGGACTCTTAGCCTGCACATTTTCTCACTGCTCTGCATGAGGGATGTGAGAAGAAACCAACTGTTTGTTTCAGTTGCATCCTTATAGTATTTTTTGTTGTTGATTATGGTCATAAGACCTTTTAGGTGACACGAAATTTATAACAAAAGGTTTCTCAGGAGTTCCAGCATTAGTTCCAACCATTTTTCCTCCCCGAGTAACAATATTGATGTAAGGATGAACAAATTACTCTGGCTCTCGTGGTTCAAAATTGATTAAAATTTCCCCTTTTATCCAATTGCGCTCCTCCCATCGAGCAATGAATTATTAAAAATCCTAAGTGACATGTATATTTACCCAAAAGTGCGAACACCAAGTCCTCCTCGGTATCGTAAAATATCTCACAACATGACCCTCTTGTTCATAGTTAAAACATTTGATTGGACCTCATCCTCTAGTCCACCCTCCACTTAGCGCACCTCCTCCTCGACCATGAGGAGTTTCATTAAATCTAAATATTGTACGATTAATATGATCGGCCAGAGGATCTAAATATATACACTGAATACTTCTACAAAATAGGACATATACATGGATAATGACCATAATGTCTACAAATTTCATAATACTCATTCATAGACATACCTTGGTGATTAGGCAACACCTAGTACTAAGTGTGCACTTGGAATGACATGGCTAAAGAACAACCCCAACATTGTGCGGTGACAGAGGTATTCCCATAGATATAGTAGTTGATCCTATACCCCTTAACCATGGACATTTTTTCGCATGATGTCCCTCCACTTAACTATTGTTACACCATATGTGAGGCCTCATCGATCGCACAAGCATAAGATCCTTTAGTTTTTCTGTCAAAGTAGCAATTTTATTTTGGAGTCCCATTAATGGAAAGGTTAGTAGAGGTACTTCTTGGTTGATAGTCGTGCGAGTATCTCACTATTTTCTTAATTTGAATTGCTTGCTCTAAATCATCTTGTAAAGATTCAATCTTTTGATGCGACAAAATAACCCTGGTCATTAGTAACAAAGCTTTAATAAAGAAATCTCTTTCATGATGGGGGTCGATTGGATAAGATAATTTACTAATTGAATCTTAAAATCATTGCATGCATTTCCAAGTATATTCTCCTTCTCTCTGCCTAATATCCAACAACTTTGCTAAAATTTGTTGATTTGTCTAAGGGAGTTTAACTTCTTGAAGAAAATATTGTTTAACTTGGTCCATCGTGGGATTTGGATTCAATTCGAACCATTTAATGAACCATCACAAAATGTGATCTCGCAAAGTCTTGTGAAATTCAATGAGATCAGTGGTGTCAAGAGTCTGCCTTTCCCTCCAAACTAGTTCACATAAGTACCAATGTTGCTCAACATCTTCACCAGCTCATACTGAAAACTATGGATAACAGGTAATTGATCCTTCGATATTTCCATCCATAGTTGTTTGCCCTGACTGAACTATTAAAAATCCTTGGGAACCTAGTCGAGAACAAATACTTGACCTTGACTGAGAAATAATACCAGGACTATTTTCTCCACTAGAACTGCCTGCTGCGTATCTAAAGTGAAATTGTTGAAATTTTAAAGTCTTGGACAATTTAGAAATGAAATTACTAGGATCTTGACACAATACAAGGGGAAGGTTAGGGAGAGGATTAACTGTGCCACCAAATTTTGGACTGTTACTTACAAGGACCAACTCCTCCTCAAATAATAGTATCCTTATTACAAAATTCATGTCATTGCCTGTTGGAATATGCTCATCACTCAACATAATCATCTGTTTCACTAGTTTGGGCATATGAAATATTCCTGAATCCGGGTGGGTTCTATCACTTCCAATCAAAATTCCCAGAGCACTTCTCTTGGCACCTCCTATTACTTCAGAATGATATCCTTCACTTTCTCCTTTCTCTCGCAACCCTGTACTATCCATTCCTTCTCTTTCTAATGATGGACTTGTCACTACTTCTCCTATCCTCTGCAATTATAATCTTATAACCCTAATTTCCTGAAACTTTCTCTCCCTCCACTCCTCATATATCCATGCCCTTCGTATCACTCTAAAGTCTCAATATTTTTATAACTACTCTTGATCCATCACAAAAACCCCTCATCTTTTGCAACTATGAAACATTCCTCCTCCTAGATTTGACCCATAACATGAAGCATTTTAAGTGACCATTATATTTTCTTGGAACGACAATAGGTTTTATTTTTCCATTAGAATTTTGATCCATGGTGGAATTTCCTTCAACAATCTTCCCTGCAACCCATATTTAAATACTTCTTCAGCCTTAGAAAAATATTATGATTTTTAGCTGCAAACTCAAGAATGTACCCTTCTATGGTTGCATGAACCCAAAGATCAAGAACTCTTGTTGCTTTATTATATAACCTATGCATCTTAGCCATATCAGTCATAGTCCAATCTCTGTGAAGCCTAAGGTGATTCCCTTATCTGGATTTAACTTGTAGCCTCCCCAACCAATTCTACAATTCTTTAGGGAACATGCACCAAAAAATTTTGTATTGATTGCAAGCATGTTTCACATACAAAAAAATTTCTTAACCTAATCTAGATTATTTTTTCATAGTTGATCCTGTTGAAAAATAAAGTGATCAATATTCTCACCCCACCAATCCCGAATGTCTCCACTAAGAATCCTTGACAACATGATCTAGATCACTTCTAAAATTTCCACGAGTACTGACAACGAAACTATTTGTTGGCATACATTTTAATTATTAGAGACCCAGGGTTCAACCTTAGGTTGCCAACAAAAATAATCATCGTATTCTAGCTTATCGTTGACATTTTCACTCCTCTTTGGGGAAAAAAGAGTGTCTCACCTGAGGTGTACCGAAACAAAAAGGGACGAGGGATTTAGAATGGTGGTGAAGAAGTTTTATTTGTTACATTATGCATGCATTCTGAACATTATATTAATGAGCGCAACAGAGCCAACATGCAGTTTAAAAATCCATAACTAAAACAATGAAATATATTGAGAAGACAAATAAAATTTTAAAGGGGCATACAATCATCAACCATTAATTCACAATTCATTCTTGAAACAACTCCTTTATTCATTAGGAAAATAATTAAAAACACATAAATTCGTGCATGTTGTGAGATATTAATACTATGGACTACATCACGTTACGGGAACATAACTTAACTTCAAAGAAATAAAAGACTCATATTCTAAAGAGTTGTTATAGAATAGAAAACTAACAAAACTTCAACTCTTCAGCCAACTACGAATCAATTTTGTAGCTAACAACTAACAACTGACAACAACTCTATTTGTGCATCTTTGGCCCCTTTTATAGATCACACTCAACTGGTCTAGTCCAATCTAATCATCATGCAACTTCCTTGATCCCAATCTCGATCAGGTCCACTTTGACAGGTTCTGGTACATTTTTCCTTATCATCTTGGATTCTTTCAAAATATGGCATGCACTTCCTTCTTTCACGGCTTCGAAAATCCCTACATAACTGACTTTTAACTTCTCTATTGCTTCCCAATTTTCGATGGTTGCTTTTAGAAAGTTTGGCCATTGTTTCTCCCCAACTTCTTTTCAATCATATAGTTCAAAATTCTTCCAAAAAAAACAAAGGACCCAACATTTTTCATACCTCCCAAGGCTTGGCTTGTGCTAAATCTAATCATCTCCTCATGTTATTCATTCATTTCCTCTCAGCACTATCATTTTCACTTGGATTTTCTAGGTTTTTGCTTGCTCTATCTATTGCCTCTTCTGAGAAACCATACAATTCATTGCAAGGGCACTAGATATCCCATTTTTGTGTGGTTTGACTAGACATAGTCCTCTCGCTCTTGCATTTAGATTTCAATTACTCGATTAGAAATTTCATTTCCCACCAGTTGGAGACTCAGAGATGTCGTGAATTTGGTTTTATGGCATATTATTCTGACGTCATTATTTCCTTCTACATCTCAAATTGCAGTGCATGCAACAACTTTTGAAGATTTTTTTTTAGTGTAGGGTTGTGTAAAATTATTCTGGGTGTCAGATATCCTTGGCAGTAATCTTCGTCATCTCTAGTTCACACTCCCTCTATGGTATTTCTTTCATTTATGTGTATATTCCTTTTTCAAAATTTCATGTTGCCACTCCTTTGACTGAGTGCTCTTCATGTAGCTCTCATTTAGCTCCCCTGAACACGATTGTATTCCCCAACTCACCTCCTGTAGACTTGAGTGTCTTTTGGTTTACCACTTTAGACGATATCGACCTCTCTCTTTATCCTATTTCTCTCCCTCTGTGTGCTTGGCTATATTCTCCTTCCTCCCTTAATCCTCATCTTTATCTGACTTCCTACCTTCTACTCCTTTCTCCTTGCCACGTGGTTTATCCCTCTTGGATGCCACTTGTTACCCTCTCCCTCTGACTTTTTGGTTTTTTCTTTGAGTCACAACCTTCCCCATGCCTCATTAATGTACACATGTCCATCAAGTGGTGCCATATTATTAGTAGTGGGCTTCTCGATGTCACTATCATAGCCAAAACCAATTAGAAGAAATGGCCAGGTTTCGGGACCTTACTCTAGGCTCCATTCAGGAAGAGATAGTTCAGATGGAACATAAAGAGCCTCAGTGCAATAAAAAAATTTTGATATTGAGGTCGTCGTCATGCTAGCTCACTAGGTGTCAGATGTGGGTCGCACAAGAGGCCACTTTAGCCAATATATGTATACTATTGACTTATACTAGCACCTACATTTTCTCCTTGTCCTCATTTTAATGGATCAGTTTCAGCACAAAGTTGAAATCCTCCACTCTTGGGAGCATTTCCACCATCATTTGATGGACCTGGACTATCATTTGGATCACATTGAGTGACACTTGGGAATCCCTCCTATGACCAGTAGTAATTATGGCAACAATGAAGCTCCAATTAAGGTTTCCACCACTGATTTTGATTCATATGCTTAGTTTATGTCACGCCCCTACATTTTTTTAATTTTGATCTGATCGTCTATCTTGCTGGCCTGTCTAGTATAGTGTTTAGTTTGTATCTCAATCTTTTAGTCTTTTTGAATATTTTGATATTCTATGCCTCTCTGCGAAGGGTGAAATTTTTTGTTGTGGTTGGTCTTCCTAGTGAAATATTGACCTAATATACTCAACTATTTTATGTACATTCTAGTTTAGAAGGAAATAAAATATTTACCCCACAAAACAAAGTTATAATTTACTTAATTCTTATTTTTTTTTCCAATTTTAGCAACTTGAGATGTATGAAGTAGCTACTTTGGTGCTTACCATGAATTGATGCCTATTATAATTTACTATACATTTAATAAATATGGTTGCACTAGTTATATGTTATTGAGAAAGTCTTAGTGAAAAAAATTCCTTTTTCTTCTCCACTTTCTAAATAACCATTTTAATAAATTTTCAAATAATACTATAAAGAAAAAAAAAGGATCTTATGGACTTAATATTTTCTCTCATGGTATGAATTACTATCCTAATCTAATATCCATTCAAGTGTATCAAACAAACTTCCTTTATAGCCCTAAATTTTGACTCAATGGATTTCATATTCATACAATGTGCAAAATGTATTCCATAACATTGCGTATTGATTCTTTGTTGTGAAAGGTGTAATAACGATTCATCTATAAAGTGGGCAAGGAGTCCTTGTCCTATTTTATGGAGAATCAAATATCCCATTAAAAATTTACTTGCCATCACATAATATATGTCAAAAGCCATAATATATGTCAAAATAGGCCCATGTCTTTTGATTTTAATTTGATAATGGAAGGTTATGTCAATGCTTTTGCAAGAATTATTAACACCAAGATGATGTCCCATTCGAACTTGTCATAAGTAGTTATCTACATATTTCTAGTCAACCATTTTTAATCTTTACAATGTTATCGAAACAACCATTTACAATAGTTCCTTCAGTGGATTAAAGGGAAAAAAGATTTCCGTGAAATTGAATATTTACCTTTGTTGTATGAATGACCATCCTTGGTCTAATATCTATTCAAGAATATTACATGTACTTTGCATGTAGCATTTCATCACATATACATTGCATGTAGCATTTAATTTCGGCCTTGTGGACTTTAGTTCTCTACATTGCAAAAATAGTTTGGTTACAATGGATAGCATTATCCATTAGTTGTTTCACTTCATGGATGGTGAAGAAAAAAATCATCAATAATGTTTCATTGGCATGTTTCTTAACCCTTGACTTGGGAAACAAGGAATCGTTTTAATGGGCCTTTACCCCATTTTATTAGTAATTAAATAGTCCATTAAAACATTATGGACCATCACATATAAGTAACATACTTTATATATGAAAAAAAAGAGTTCCATGCGTTTTGATTTTCATTTGTAAATGGAAATTTTTGGTGATATTTGTATTTCCTAAGAAGAAACTACCAAAGCCAACACCTTAAGCATCCACAAAATGGTTCCATGCGTTTTGATTTTCATTTGTAAATGGAAAATTTTGGTGATATTTGTGTTTCCTAAGAAGAAACTACCAAAGCCAACACCTTAAGTATCCACAAAATGATGGTCCGTTCGAACTTGAGATAACTTGGTCCAAAATATATATTTGAATAAATGGAGTTTGAAAGACTAAGCATTTGTGTAATATCTTCCAATATTTGTATAGATGGAGTTTGAAAGACTAAGCATTTGTGAAATATTTTCCAATATTTGAATAAATGGAGTTTGAAAGACTAAGTATTTGTGTAATCTTTTCTAGTAAATATTAATTATATATTAATTATAGGTTAAAAAAATATGATTTTTAAATTCTATCTACTTCTAATAATAGGTTTAGGCGATATGTGGGTTTCTATCATCATTGTGACTTTCACTTTTATTGATACTTTGTATGATACAATCAAGAATGATTTGTTAAAAAATAATATGATTTTCAAATTCTATCTATTTCTAATAAATAATCATGGTTATGAGTTTGATTGATACTTTTTATGATACAATCAAAAAATGAAAAATGACCAATTGGTAATGAGTTCAAGTTCCCTTCCATATGAGTTTGAGTTCCTTTTGATTAATAGTGAACATTATAATATTTTTTTTATATATTTTTTTATTTAAATAATGTTTTTAATTAAATTTTTATTATTTTTTTCAAAATAATGTCTTCTAATTAATTTTTTATCCATCAAAAGTATGGACCAATAAGATACCATGTTACTTTGTATAATTTAAATAATCTAGAGTATTTTTATTTAACCACATTTAGTAAATGTATTATCAACTCATCCAAAATCAATACTACTCTTATGTCTTTGTCTAAAACTTTAAAATATTAGAGGAAAACACATCTATGCATGTTTTCACAGTAGCTTTACGCCTTTCACTAAGGATAATGATAAAATAAACAAATAAATCATTAACTATTTTATGGTTGGAAATGAAAAAACATATTTTCAATAATTTTTTTACGTAGAAATCTTCCCATTGGGTTATCCCTTGGGAATTTCTTTAGATACACTTCTATGTTGATCTAAAATAAAGTAAATATTCACATGGAGTGAAATACACCTATCAACCAACAATAATTGATTTTTTTTTGTGATAAAAAGAAATTGATACATCAATAACTTAATGTTAACTTAATTGATAATTTATATGTGAATGTTGAATTCATGTTAAGGGTTTAACATCATTGTCTATTTCATAGAGGTTAATTGGTGTTTCATAGAGAATATTAGATTTATCACATAAAGGCAACATGGATATACATGATAGAAAAGTGACATCATTTCAATATTGGATTGTGGAAGTCATGTCAAATCAATATTGGTGGTGGATGAAGCCTTTGGGTTGCCATGCTTGAATGATATGTCATACACATCAAAGTATTGTTAGATCTAAGACATTTGTTATCCAATATTCATCAAAGTATTGTTGAGAATTCATCTAAGTAATGTCCAATCAATGTTGATAAGAAGTGGGTTATTAGACTTTGATGAACATTTAATTAGAAAGTAAAAGAGCTTGTTATTATCACAATATTGATGTTGTACACAATGTTAGTGACATTGAATAAGCGACACCATACCAATAATAGGTTATGGATGTTTAGGCTAGTCATTCACTAGTATGAAAATTAATAATTGTATCTCATGTTGAAATTTACCTTAAATGTAGTAGTTTCAAGTGGAGATTTAAGAAGACCAGGTGTCCAAACTTTTATAAAGTAATACTTATAATCACATATATAGTATTATGATAGTAAAATTAGGTTAATATGAATTATGTGATATGTTTAATATTGTAATGAATACATAGTACCAACTAATAAATGAAGGGTTAATAAGAATTAAAGGTATTGAATCTTTAATCTTAATTTGAAAATAAAAATAAATGACTTTTAAACATTTAATTTTGACATTCATGGACTTCCCTAAATAAATAATTACTAAAATATTTAAAATATCTAATTTATAAAATTATTTAGCTTTCTTTGTGATATCAAAATTTTTAACTAAAATATTATTTCCATCACTTTTTACATGTTCCAACTTACCCATAAGAATATTGTTCCAACTCACATTCTCCATCATTTCCAAGAATATTGTTCCAAGTGACATTCTCCATCATTTCCAAAGTCTTCCCCCTGCATATCCTTAAAATATAATATAGCATCTTTCACATTCCATTGTATATATGTTTCAACCATTGAATTAAATTAAAGCTGTAGTAATTGGAACCCCATAGAATTTTTGATCATCAGAACTCCACAAATAAATCAAAAGTGTAGCAATCAGAGTCCATTTCTCATGAGATTCGAATCCAATAACTTTTTTAAACAACATCAGAAGTCTACCATGATACACAATCTAGATTCTGATGAAATATTTAAACGTCATCAGATACACATACATACATCAAAAGAGTTCCACCAAATACAAATTCTATAATTTTCTAAAATTTTCAAACGTTATCTGATACACATTCAGTATCTGGTGAAACTTTGCCAAAAAATTGTAATTCATTTTAAATCAATCCACGTCATCAAAAAGATCCATCAAAGTTTCAGAGTGCTGCACGTTTAGTAAACTTCAAAAAAAAGAAAACGACCGATGAATCATCCGCAATCTCAGAGGGAGGGGAATCTCGATGAAACTGAAGAAAATCGGGCTCATATCAAATAAAAAATGCGTGCCACATACGATACATAGACTACTACTCAGCGCCACTGTAACCAATCAATGGATCTCTCAACTCTCTCACTGTCAGTGTCCGCCTTCTTTTCTTTATTCGTGTTGGTTGAAGGACTGAATATTCAGCGAGGAAATTGAATTCCCTGCAACTTGTATTACAGTCAAGTCAAAATTAAATATAAATGTCATTTCCATTCTTTATAATCCGGTCAAACTTAAGTTTGTTTACATTACACGAGAAAAAGATTTCCACATCTGCGCACATCTCATTAATGGAAACAAGCAGCAAAAATTGAAGACTGATGGAGTTGTGCGTTTTTGGTAAATGGATCTTTGACTTTTAAAATATTAAAATTCAAGAAATACCCGAGACTAATCAGGTGTTTATCAGTAATATACACTATCATAATTATAATAACATAGAAAATTTTTTGAGTATTCATAACAACATAGAAAACTTTTTGAGAATTCGGGACATGTCTGAACATTTGCATAACTTTTTTTGAGTTGACTAATTGTTCAACATCTTTTGGATCCATGCCTTATTGCTCTTGTGGCCTCTTTTTTTTGGCTTCTTTGATAGGGACCACATTTGAATCCATCATTTGAACCCGAAAAGTAGATTGTGCGGAACTCAAGCCCAATTACTTTCTTCGAAAATAGGCCTTATACATAATCCTAGCCTCATGAGTTGACATGTTCATCACATCTTTACAATGTCATTCTTTCGCAATGGAAATCAGTCGTGGGTCATCCAGATCCATATCCTTCAGTAGGGCTTTTTCGTCAACTTCTTCCAAAGGGGAGCTGATCATTTCTTGTGGTAATGGATTTTGTTGGTGCTCTTCAAGAGACTTTTGCATGACCTCTATAGAGTTATGGGATTTATCCTCTGCTAATTGCATGCTTGATTAAATGTTGACTTTCTCTAGAGACTTCTTCATAGATGAGAGAGACTCGAAACTTTTTTCAAATCTAGGGATTTAGTCAGGATTTGAGGTACCCTAAGAACTCAATTTTTTTCTTCTTTGTGGGACTTTTCCCAAATCAATTGACTCTTTTTTAGGAGGGGTTTCTTTAAATGATTCCTTGATATTCATCAGATGGTCACTTTTAAGATGCTCGTATTCATGATAACATCAACATATGAAGGGGACTTCTTCATAATCTAGAGAATGCTTTCAAACATTATCCTAATAATAAATATCTATGGACGCTGGAAGAGACTGGGGGATATTCATGTAAACAAAAATATGTGCATATGAAGTGTACCTCCATCTCTTGGTACCCTCCAAACCTTGACAAAGTTACCGATGATGTTGCCAATGCCTTCAAGGGTTTCCTCTTCCCAATATTCCTTTGCAAGAGAAAAGAGATGAACCCATACTGGGGTTACAAGGAAATCCTTCTACTCTAGATTATACTGCTCCTTCAAGAATTGCATGAAGAGACTTGCATTGTTGAGAAAAATATGACCATCCTTCAAAGACCCCCGATCTATCCTCCAGGCTGGAGAAAATATCTGTAAAAAAACCGTCAACCCCTAACTCCAAATCTATTTGACCCTAGGGGCTCCATTTATTTCAGATCCACGCAATCGAAGCCTTTTCAAAAGGCCATAATTCAATAAATTTGTAGATCAAAGCGTGATCGCACATGCATTGGATATATTCTCCGATCTTACTAGATTTAACCTCATATTTTGAATCTTTCACTACTTTTGGCGGGAAATTTCTCGGATTTTTAGCTTGCCGGGATGCATGTAGTGGAAGGTTTGCTACAAAACCTTTCTCTATGAAAAGGATGTTGAAGATGAGGAGATTGACAGAGAATACCAGTAGATTCATTATGGATTCCTGAAACAATCTAGCTAAACTAGGGGAAGAGCCCCCTCTAGCGGAGTGAAGCATAAACTACACGTAGAAGAAACCCTCATATTTGCAAAGCAACACTGACAATAAAAAATAAAAAATAAAAAATTACCATCTTAAAATTGAAACCAATGGAGTTGCTTTAAATAAATGGAATTTTTTGAATTATATAATATGTACAATTTCAATGTGTGAAAGGTTTTTTTTACAAAGTTGAATTTATTTATGTATTGAAAAATGCATTTTAAAGAATGAAAATTTACAATTTTATTAAAAAAATTATCACTAAATTATTAAAAATAAATAAAAATTATGTATTCATTACAAAGAAAAGTAGTATTTGAAATGATCAATAATAATAAAGAAAGTATTTCTAGTTAATATTGTCAAAAACAAATTTACTTCAAACATATTATCATTAGATATTCAGAAGAATGGTTGAAATGATAAATCTTAATTAGCTCGATTATACAATTTAGGTGTAATGGTAGAGATCTAAAGAGACTATCATAATATGCATGTCCTATGTTTTCATTTTTTTAGTATATTATTAGTTTATTTCTATCTTAACTATGTAAGAATTTGTTGGAATTGAAATTTTGAATTATTGAGTTTGTACAATCCCAATACCTTAAAAGTTTTTAGGTCATTAATGAAATTGAATCCACATCTACATTTAAGAAGATACTCAATCTCACTAAAAATTGTATCACCTTATTCCAAAGAAACAACCAAAACATAAGACATTTAAAGTTGGCCTAATGATAACACATTTTAACTACATTCCTAGGATTTTCTCTCCTAGGATTTTCTCCTGAACTTGAATCACCCTCGTCAGGTTGACGACAATCGACCGTCTCAATCTCCAAGGTTATCTGAGAACCTTATTACACTTGGATCTTTTGCAACATAGAGTCCCATGAGTGGTCCCTCACCTAGGCGATGTGGGGGGGGTGTCCTTGCATAAAGATGTTGCAACCTGAATGTCGTTCGTCCAGGGTTCTAGACCAGGGGCCGGAGGCCCCTCCTCCTCTGCAATGGCTTCAAAGACTCTAGTGATGGGGGCGTAGTGGCAAGCTAGGGGTAAAAAATGCCTCCTCTTGAAAGAAGAGAAGATCCCCAAGTTCGTTATCCCGAATAACCGACTCGAAAAATCCATATAATACAAGAAGGATTATGCTATGATCTGCAAGTTTCTCGGTATTTGGTTGAGAGAACAGGACATTCTCCAATGGATCCAGAAAAAATGGGATTTGAGCGGTCAAATCAAACTTAGACTACAAGAAAAAGGCTTCTTCACGATGATTTTCGAAGATTTAGAAGACCGAAAACAGATGCTTGAGAATGGCCCCTACTTTATGAGTATTGCAAGCCTCTTCCTCCTGTATTGGGAGGAATGTTACAACCCCGATAGGGAGGAATTCCAATTAGTGCCAGTTTGGGTAAGGTTGTACTCCTTCTCAGATGATTTCTCGGAGTCAGACATCTTGGAAGGAATAGGAAACTCGATTGGGCAGTTTTTGAAAGTCTCAAAGATAACCAAGTGGAGAATACATGCAACCTATGCTCACATCTATGTGCACATGAGCATCTCCCAACCCTTGTCTGAATCTATAGATCTGGACTACCACAATTCCGCCTAGAGTGAACCCTTGGATTATGAGAATGTCCCCTTCAAGTGTTGTCACTTCCATGAATACAATCACTTGTTCCGTGACTTCCCACTCACTCTGGATGAGGAGGCCACCCAAGTAGCTTTTCAGAGAGAAAAGGAGGGCTTTCAGCAAGTGGGAGGTCGGCTCATGCGCCCATCTAGAACCAATGCAGGCCTCTCAGAGGCATGATCTCAAATTTCCAAGCCACGAGCCATATTAGAAACCAACGATGCCTCATCCTGAGAATTAAGCGCAACCTCTGGGAGATGCCAACCCATTCACCCTTCTTGAAGTCTCTGATCCTGCAGAGGAGCACCCTATCGAGATCATAACTATCTCAAAACCTCAACTCCAAGTCATGGAGGTGGAAAAATTCACCCCTTATCAAGGGTATTGAGTGATAACCAAAAGGAAAACACTGGAATCAACTGAGAATGACCACAGACTAAAGGAGACCCTAACCCAAAAAAGTAAAGTTTTATAGATGGAGGAGAAGAACAACCGATTAGGTCCTGAGGAAAATAAAATGTTGGATATCTTCAAATTGTTGTCAAGATCAGACATCAAAGATACTCCAACAAACCGATTACATAATTTTAGCAAAATATTCAATCAATGGAGCGCCATATATGGGAAACTGGAAATGGATCTCAAACCCCTATGGAGAGAAGGTGGCCCCATAGCTATCACCTATCCCGATCCAAGAGTAGCCAAGAAAGGAAAGAAAGGAAAAAAAACGACCAAGGAAGTAATTAGAGAAGTAGGAAAATTCTTGTTGAACTCAGGCCATATGGGACAACTGACAGATTGTTTTCCTAGATCCATCCCTCATTCTCAATGAAGATCTTCTTATGGAATGTGTGGGGCTTAAATAACAAAGGTAAGATCTGATCTCTTAAGGACAATATTTCTAAGTATAATCTAGATATAATTATGCTATAGGAAACAAAGATAACTGCAGATAAGTTCTAAGAGGCCAAAAAATTTTGCTGGAGACAGAGAAAAGTCATGACAATAGATGCCATAGGAGTGGCAGGATGAATCACTATCCTATGGAACTCGAGCAATGATATATTCAAGGATTGTTCAGGGACTCGTTACTCCTTAACGAGTAGATTCATACTCATAGGCTCTAATTTTTGGATTTGTTAACCACAGTCTATGGTCCGACAATCACCCTGGAGAAGGAAGTGTTCCTTTGGAATCTTCAAGCTATCATCACGACTAGGTTTGACACGAAATGGATCATTGTAGGAGACTTTAATATCATTCAGTCCCTTGAGGAGAAAAGAGGAGGAATAAGAAGACTGGAAGCTGCCTCAGAAGTATTTAACGATCTCATAGAGGAGCTTCGGTTGGATGACATTAGTACTAAATCATGCCTCCACACTTGGAATATTAGGAGAGGAGGTTGGCATCAGATAACCTACCACTTGGATATATTCTTGCTAGTTGAGGATCTATTCCTTAAGGACTTCACCATGGAGGCTTCCATCCTCCCCTCCATGGGGTCATATCACTCACCCATTTGCCTCAATATCTCCTTATATTTCCTCCCCTAAGAACAAACCGTTCTGGTTCGAGAGTTTTTGGTTCAGACACCTGAGTTTCCTTCATAATATTGGCAAGTGGTGGAAGGAACTTTAAGTGGAGCATGGAACCCACATGTAGGTTTTCTAGTGAAAACGTAACGCCCTAAATATGAATATGAAGACTTGGAATGGGGAGGAGTTTGGGTATATATTTTATGAGAAGATAAGGTTAGAGGAACGCATGGAGTGGTGAAAATGCAAATGGTTTGTGGACGACACACATAGGATCTAGTCTCAAAATAAGGGAGATTTATCATGGAATTAGAAAATAGGAGGCTCTATGAAGATTCTTTGTGGTGGTATAAATCCAGAGTCCGATGGCTCAGAGAAGGGGAACGAAAGTCCAAGTTCTTTCACCACTCCATGATAAGTCACAGGTAGAACAATCACATAACCTCTCTTATCTCTGAAGAAGGTACTAGAGTGGAACGACATGAAGATATGAAAAGAGTGTCGATATTCTCATTCTCTTCCTTACTAAAAGAGGAATGGCATGACCAATCAGAGGATATCAGTAAGATCACCCGCCATGTGCCTCAGTTGATCACAACAGAGTAGAATGCAGCACTGCTTCACTTGGTCACCAGTGATGAGGTAGAAGTGGTAGTTAAAAGCATTCCGTCAAATAAGGCAACGGGGTCTGATGGCTTTACAACATTTTTTTTTTAAAGAATGCTCGCTAATCCTGTGGATGGAAATAGTCCAGATGGTGGAGGGGTCCCAGAGGCTCAAACATGTATGGTTTGGTCTCAAAGAAACGTTTATTACGTTTATCCCGAAAACTAAAGAACCGTGCACGTTAAGCGGCTTCAAGACCATTTCCCTTTGTAATGTAATCTACAAGATCTTGTCTTTGGTAATTTTCTGTTGCTTGAAACCCATCCTCCACCATATCATAAGCCTAGAGCAGTTTAGGTTTGTGGAAGGGAGGCAGATCCTGGATGACATCGTCACTTCCCATGTAGTTATTCATTACTTGAATACTCATAAGAAAAGAGGGATGTTGCTCAAGCTAGATCTCTCAAAAGCATATGACAAACTTTGTTGGGACTATCTGCTGTAAATCCTTTGGGATTTTGGATTAGATCATTGATAGCAATGCCCTTCTTCTCCATTCTTTTCAATGGCTCACCCTATCCTACTTTCCATCCTTCTAGGGGCCTCTTTCAGGGGGGCCCATTATCGCCTTTCCTCTTCTTCATTACAGCTGAGGGTCTCAGCCGCCTGATCAACACAGCTAGAATCATCAATGCCATGTATGGCCTCCACTTTCTAGGTACCTCTATTGACATAACCCACCAGAAATTTATCGACGACAATATTCTCTATGGTGATGTGTCTCTCAAGATATCCTTGCAAATCGATGGCATCCTGGGAGAATTTCAGGCCGCTTCAGGTATGCTCCTGAATAAAGACAAATCAAACATTTATTTATTTCATACTCCTTGTTCAGTTCAAGCCTTTCTGGCTAGGGTCCTGAGTTTTTTCTATTGGATCCTTTCCCTCCAAATACCTAGGGGTCCCTCTCTTGCCCAACCCCCTCTGCATTTCCCCTTGGAAATAACTATGTGCCAAAATTATGAAAAATCTCTCAAAATGAACCTTTCACAATTTGAATTTGGCAGGTCAAGCTACCCTCTTTAAATCGGTCCTCTAAGCGATTCCAACGTACCAACCTTCAACTCTCTCGACCCTGAAAATCTCTACAAAGATCTCACAACTATATTCAAAAAATATATATGGAAAGGGGGAACCATGGAAAGGAAATGGCCATTGGTTGCATGGAATAAGCTCTTCCTTCCCAAGTATCTGGGTTGGTTGGGTTTGAGAGATCCAGAGGGCATGAATGCTGCACTGGGTGCTAAAATGTGGTGGAGATAGTTGTAGGGAGGAGAGGAAAAGTGGAAAATCATATGGTCGCATAAGTATGGGCTAGGCTCCACCCATGAAGAGATGTTGAGAAATCCCCCTGAATCTCCTGGCTCTTCAATTTGGAAAATGACTAGACAAAATAGTCATATTATTCGGGATCACTTCTTTTAGGAAATTTAGAACGGTCAATCGACACTCTTGTGGGAGGATTCATGGCAGCAGAACCCTTTCCTAGACTGCAATGCTCAGTTACAGATGATACAAGACAAGCTTTAGGACTGCATCGTTGGGTAGTTTGATGATTACTGGTCAGATGACCAAGGATACAACGATTGGCGAGGTTGGAAAAAGGCTTAAGACTGGCCCATCTGCATTAGTGTCGAAGATTGGGAACCGCTCCAGAATATAATTGCTCAACAAATAATTAGACATTCTGATATCTCAGACAAACTCAGATGGGGGTACATGAAGACAAAAAGTTTATCCCTTCAAGAATCATACCTGATCAAGAAATCGGCCCTCAGACTCCCTCGACAGAAGATTTGGTAGCGAATATGGAACGATAGATCTTGGCCCAAAGTTTCTCACTTATTATCGCTCATGGGCAACAAAAAAATCCTCAGTTGGGAGAGACTAATCAAGCAGTGTTATGAGGGGCCTTCCAGATGTAATATGTGCTTATCCACAAGGGAATCAATGCATCACATTCTGCAGGATTGTTTGTTTGCAAAATATGTGTGGCAGCAAATAACTAATCTCTATGGGCCTAAGAACCAATACAAGGAATACATTTAGGAGACCATCAAGGAGTAGAAAATGCATAGATTCCATAATCCTATTGCTAAAAAAGCCTAGATCTTGACTCTTGGATTCACCCTATGGAACATACAGAAGGAGTGAAATAGAGCCATCTTCCAAAATAAACCCCCCATCGGCTTTGTAGTTGGCAATCAAATCAAAGAAAAATATTCGAGAAACCATCCTCTTGGAAAAATGGGACCATGATGACTAGAAGGAATCCTATAATCAAGCTCACATCCTTTCCACCCTCAACTTTTCCCAGGATCTGGCCCCCCCAGTGCCCCCCTCTTCTAAAGTTCTTGAGGTTGCCTCCCCTTCGGTTTTCTCTAGGCACCTCAAGGAAAAGACCCTCTAGCGGAAGTTTTTGAGGAATACCTTATAAAAATAGCCCAAACATCCATTTGTAGTGGAGGTCACTTGAGGAGGTTGGCAGGTGGAGATTTTTGCGGATGTTTATTTTGCGGCGATTTTGTAATCATAACACACACCCATGCATTTTATGAAAAGTGCACCATTGTGTACTATCAATTGGCATATCGAGACACCGTGACCTCTGTAAAAAATGGCCTGGTGCATCTTATTACTCCAACACAACAGTGCTCTACATACAAACTGGCCCAGTGCATCTTCATAATCCAACACACCATAACGATGTGCGGTGCGCCATTGATAAAACTGCCTGGTGTATCTCATAATCGAGTGCACTGGAAAAGGGTTTATTTGAAAAAAAATTACCGGTCCTAAAAAACCTCATTTTACTTGTTTAGTTCTCTAGATCTCTCAAGAACCGGTGCGAGTTTGTCTTCTCTGAGGCACCCTGCCATCGGTGCTCCCATTGCTCACATTACTTTCGTCCATTGCTCACTGTGTGGAGTTCGATTTTTTGAAAACGTTTGGGAAATTTGGTTTTTAGTATTCGTCAGCAAAGATGCCTCCTCGATGCGCAAATGTGTAGGTAATATACTTGTTTCTCAATAAATTAACCTTTTAGCAGATTAATTTGTCAAATTCACTTAAAATTACCATTAAAAAAAAAAAAAATGTGCGATGTGTTCAAGTCGTTCGGCTTGCACTGTTCGCGGTGTTGCTTGCAAATTTACAGGCTACATCGCGAATGGTATTAACAGAAACCACACTAGGTTCTGGTGTGGTAACAAGAAAACACTTACCATTGTAACATTAAAATAATGTGGTGCGTGTGGGTTTCCAGCCACACCGAGCATATGAAATTTTAAAAAATAATACGGTGGTGCGGTCATTTACAGGATCACATCATTAACTATGTAATGCTGTCGACTAGTGCGTTGACCAAACTAGCCACCCACATTAACCAAACTAACCGCCCTGGGACAGTTACTTTGGTCAACGCACCACACACAAAAAAATCATGTTTGTGTGGTGCGCAAACTTTTTTCATGTGCATTGTGCGTGGTGCATAACTATTTTTTTGGGCACACTGAGGGGTTTTTTTCCAATAAAAATTATATATATATATATATATATATATATATATATATATATATATATATATATATATATATCTATATATATATATATTTAAATAAATTTCTCATCTAATAAAAAAATGTATTTAATATGTGAATCATTCAACGACGTCAACGGAGAGAGAAAAGGGAACAACTAGAGCATATGGAGGACCGTTATAACATGATTCAACAGTGGGAGGCATGGGAGAGGGAGATACTTTTGTACCCTCACCATATTACGACACCCACGCAGTTGATCTTAAGGGAGGTATGCCTCCTCAAGTTATACAAGGAGGCTACATCCCTGAAGGGGCACAATGGGTTATTGGGACAACTAATCTACAGGTGGGATGCCCACCGACATGCTTTCCGGGTCTGCCCTGGCCAGTGGTACGAGCCCACTAAGGAGGAAATCTATTTTATTACTACCTATCTAGGAGAGGGCAGGATTTTCCCCAGTTCCCAGATGTTCCGTCGGTTATAAAACAAGGAGTCAGTTGGCATACTCCCAAAGATACATTAGGGACGATATACTTTCTCCTGCAGATTTTTAGGTGTCTAGTGGTCAGTTACGCATTGCTTCGTTTCATCCACAGGAGGTGAGGTGCCTCTCACTACTACCGACGACCATTTCAAACTATAGTAGTGACGAGCATTGCATTAGTTTCCTGCTTATATTTTGTGTTGATTCTTTATTCCAGACGCCAAGACTTGTGAGATGGTCTGCCATTTTTTTGTGGCATTTTTGTATAGCATTAGATAAATGTCATTCTCAGGCACGTGGGAGGTTGACCTTCCCTTTTGATTCGGAGTTATTTTGTTTATTTTTTGAGAGGTTTCTCGAGACGAGGCCTACTTTTGTTTGGTAACCTCATAGGCCGATGTTGCATGTACGAATGCAGATGCGGGGCCAGATGATTCCCAAGAGGGGCCTGTTCGACTATCCGACCAGGATATCTAGTGATGTACTGGAGTTGCTAGCGAGTGTTGATGATCACTTATTCGTGATGGTGTCGTGTCTGTACACGGGTTTGGATTGGCCAGGGTGTACCAACATCCTCATCACATAGGATGAGCCACTAGATGCTAGAGGTAATATTAGTGTTTTATTTCAATTAATATAGTTTCATTTTATTTTATTAATTAATTTATTAGAATAAAATTTATTCTAACACATTCTTTAACTTGTTTTATTAAATTGTTTAATGAAATTGTCTAATTATTGTTATGTACTATATATTTTGAAGATATTGGCACATTCGTTAGGGACATGATTCCACCCCCACCAGATGATCCTGGTGTAGATCATGATGAGGAGATGACAGAGGCGGTGGATTAGGGTGACAAACCTGATCCTCTGGTGCAGATACCAGCTAGGATGTGGCGTAGGGCGGACATCCTATTCAGGACGGAGTTGGGCGACCGACTGTATCAAATCTTAGCTGATGAGGGAGTCTACCCTACTACAATTAGAGAGATCCAAGCTGATCGTAGGTTCACAGAGCTCTGGAGAGACATGCCCCACGATATGATGACCCTTATGCATCATATCATTGGAGCTTCCAGACTACTGGCGTCTAAGAGGGATAGGCATCATGGAGATGCGCAACAGAGAAACTCATCTGATGATCATGATCACGAGGGGAGTGATCATCATTCTATTACTCCACCTCCTCCTCCTTCACATCGCTCCAGAGATGAGCAGCTAACATCTATTCCTGATCAACAAACATCTTCTCAGCAGTCTACACCATCTCAACGGGCACCTAGTCCTGAGCAGACATGACCATCGATTGAGTAGGCACATGATCCTGAGCAGAGAGGTCCATCTAAACAGGCACCATCCACTGAGAAGGCTGCACCATCGACGACTCATCAACATGATCCTCCTGAGCATACTGCACCATCTGATCAACAGGCACCTCTAGAGCATGCACATCATCCATCTGAGCATGGGGCTACAACATCGACTGAGTAGACCTCAGCTAGTACTAGTTATAGTATTGATGTAGTACCACCAAATATTTGACATTTATATGCAGTTATATTATAGTTATATATATATGGTGCATGTATTTTATGTTCATGTTGATGTACTTAATTTACATGTTGGTGTTCATCATGATGTGTATATTGTTAGGTCATGTTAGATATGTTCATTTAATTTGCTTGTAGATAGATGTGTACGTGATAGCATTTATTTGACATGAGATGTATATTTGATGTTTGTGTTGTGATAATGGTATACAATTCTTTTGTTTTGTTAGATGATCATGATCGCGATGATTAGATGATGTTAGCGAATTTGAATGTATATTTTAGAGTATCATTTTTGTAAGATGGTTATCATGATCCTAATGTTTATTTTTAATATTAAATCATGATATTTATTAAATATTATGTATTGGCAATTGTAAAATTGTGTAATTGTAATTGTAATTGTATGTATCGTGATGGTAATTTTAATTTTAATTGTAATTGTATGTAAAATTGTAATATTGTAATTGTAATTGTAATTGTATGTAAAATTGTAAAATTGTCATTGCAATTGTAATTGTATGTAAAATATGTGTAAACTTGTAATTGTATTGTGAAATTGTAAAATTGTAATTGTAATTGTATGCATCGTGATTTTAATTGTAATTGTAATTGTAATTTTATTGTGAAATGATTGTAATTGTTATTGTAATTATATGTAAAATTGTAAAATTATAATTGTAATTGTAACTGTAATTGTAATTGTAATTGTAATTGTAATTGTAATTTTAATTGTAATTGTATGTAAAATATTTGTAAAATTGTAATTGTATTGTGAAATTGTAAACTTGTAATTGTAATTGTATGTATCGTCATGATTCAATTTTATTAAAATTGTAAAATTTGTAAATTTGTAAAATTGTAAATTAATTGGCAATTTTGAACCATAACTATTGTAAGTAAAATGTATACCATACATATTGTTAAATTACCATAATTGTAAAATTGTAAATTTGTATGAATATAAATAATTATAAAATAATAAATCTAGAATAATTTGAATTTTGTAGCATAATAAAGTTTAAAAAATAATGCAAATAAATTCATATTTAGAATTATCATTATTTTATTATGATCTTACATACTAAAAATAACAATATACATTAATACATTTTTTAAAATTTTGAAGATATAATTCACACATATTTAAAGCAATCAAGTAGTTGTATTATTTTAGGAATTGACATAAAAAAATTAACTTGATACAATGCATTTTTTATGAGATCAACATAATTGCAAATTGTGTAGTGAAATAATTTTAACATTAACAAAATGCAAACCAATTAATTCAAAATACATATTATAATGTTTCGAAAAAAAGAGTCTTATTTATAAGGTTAAGTCCTCTTCTTTATAAAAACCCATCTTAAATAGTATAAATGATGAAATAACGCATGTACCATATCACTCTCTATTCTCATGATCACCCTCATTGTCTTCCAACTCGCTTGGCATGATAACACCATTGTTCTAAAAAATATTTCTTGATCTGGGGTCATGTCTCAATACGAACTACCAATCCCTATCCAACACATATGGTTAAAAAAACACCTCGCTGTAGTGTTTGGGTTAAACATAAGACTCCTCAGCTTCATCCCACATCTTTCTAGAGTTGATACATATCAACCTACTATCGCGATCTTCCTTTACATTATTACAGTCAAAGGTGTCCCACCACTTGCACCTAAAAATAACACATTGGAAAGAAGATAAGTCCACTTCAATGATCTCTTGTATCTTTCCAACATAAACTAACGTCCCACGTACTAGGTTTTGATCACGGTGGCTAGCTCGACTAGATTGACTGAACTCCACTTCCACTCCACAGTCTTGTGTCATGTGTCCATCACTGACATTTTTTGTGAGAAAATGGTGTCCATATGCCCACATAGATGGGAACAAATGCACCTATAAATGGGTAATCTTAAGATTCTCCCAATATGGGAGGTTATAAAATATAGATTTCCTTTTCATCCCAATGGGAAATTTCTCAACATAAGTGTCGAAGAATTCTGGATCATCGAACATAGGCTCCCCATTTGAATCGAACATTTCTATGAACTCCTTATCCTTCTCTCTCTCATATGCTCTAAGCCATTCAACTAGTGTCGTTATTGTAGGCCTTTGGGTTCTCTCTTGTTTACCATTGAAAGCAGATGTTTCTCTTCTGTAAGGAATATTCTGGAGCAATCATACAATGGCTTTCGTAGGTCATTAGACCATCTAGCTTTCAAATAAGGTCCACAACATTTACATCTATAATACCCTTTTGTTACAAAACCTGCGAAGTTATTTTATACAATATGCATGGAAAGTTAAAGAATATCATGAAGATAAAAACAATTACAGTCCATGTCAGCCCTTGCACGATTAAAAAAAAAAACAATTTTTTTAATCGGTGCACAGTGTTTAAAATAGTGCACCGGTGCATGATTGTATTATAGCGCTCCAGGCGCGTACTGACGAAAAAAACTATTTGATAAAAACATTTTTTTATTAATTTATGTTTATGTTAATCTATTCTCTAGCATTAATATAACGCACCATGTCTCCTTGTTTACAAAGAGCACCGTGGTGTTTCTAATGTATTTGCGGTGCATTTATAAGAACCTACCACACCGCGTTTGGTGCGTAACTTGAGAAAGGCACACCGTTTTCTTGACTTTTTTTTTAACCTGAAAGTATGTGATTTATTTATAAAATATATTAATGAATGGTACAGGTTTCATATTGATAAATAAATGGTTGGCAAGGGTTCAAGTAACAAAAATACTGATAGCACATTGAGAAAAGAAAAAAATGCAATTTCTTTGTAAATTCTTTACAAAAATTATTATTTTTGAACTATATGTAAGTTTAACTAATATGTATTGTTTAGTGCGTATCACACAGAGCCAAAAAATGAAAAATCTCGATAAGATTATCTATGATCTAAGACCAGAAGAGTGTAAAATATTGATGGAAAAATTGTAGAAGGATAAATCAGTTGAATGAAAAAATACTATTGATCCAATATGTTTATTTTTTAAATTTTCATTAATGATATACTTAAAAATATTAGATAACATGTTTCAAACAATCTATTAATTCAAATATGTTTAATGTTCTATGGGGACCCCCCGGATGCGGGTGCTTAGATGGCTTGATATGTGGCAGGGGATGTGGGTCGGTGCGTGGGCTCATAACACCGCCACCCTTACCCTCATCCTTGCCTTCATTAAATTCGCCGTTGTCACCTGCCCTGCTGCATTAACGTAGTGTAATAGCCCAAGCTCGCGCCCTTTCACCTTGAGAATGGCTTCCTCTGGAAGCTTCACCCCTGTTATGTCACCTCTTCACTAATTTTGCTCCCCGGTCGTAGTAGAGCACAACTCCAGAACCTGAACTGGACGTCGCTGCCCCATCGCCTGCTGTATTGATCTCGCCCCGGGTACTCACGTCTCGCAAATCTCCCTCTGCAAATGGGGGCTTTGGCCACCCTTTGAGATTTTCTCTGCCCCGCGAGTTTATCCTCCCCTGACCTTTGTTCCTTACCATTCTGCTGGCCGCTTTCATCACCCTGCACTGAGCACAATGCCCCATCTGTGACAGAGGATGTGATGCCTTCGAGGCACCAGCCGAGATCGTCCTCCCTGCCAACCTTCCACTACCTCTTCAGGTTCTTTGTCTCCTTCTTCGGAAAACTCTTTGGGTCGCTTCCCTGTTACGAGGCATGGTCGTGGCCATAGCCATGGGCATGGGCTTTCTCATCCTGATTGGGGCTCGCCTAGTCATGTCTCCAGTCACCTGCACTTCGCCCAACTTCTCTTTCCTTGCTCTCTCAACAGGCCGAATATAACTGTGAACATCACTATTGAATTCAAGGAGGATCCTCCTGACTCAGATATGGTGCCTCCTAGTGCTGAAATGGAGCATAGGGTCGCTGCACATCCTTGTTCTCCCACCAGCAGTGGCCTGAAACGAAAAGCTCCCGGTTGCAGTACTTCGCAAGATAATAGAGTTGAAGTTGGTTCGGGCGACATCAAGCAAGGCTGCCACAATGCTAAAGAAGACAAGCAAGAAGAGGACGACGACCCATATACCTACAGTTTTCGTGTGGTTGAGGAACCTCCCCCTTCCTCTCATGATTATTAAAATGGTTAGTCTCCTTCTTCACAGGTTTTTGGTTGGGCACAAGCCCAAGTTCATAATGGTTACTTTCTCTCTGCTACATTTTGTCAATTATAAGTATTTAACTCTTCGCTGGTTTCCCCTATGTAGGCAGCTTGGTTTTGTTTTGGTTGGGAACAGTTCTTTATGCTTATCTGCTCTTCGCTTTTGTTTTTTGGTCAACTGTCGAAGTTTCATGGCTGGTTTTCCCTGCAAGGGCGGCACTTTCTTGATGGTCTGCCTGATGAATTTTGTTAAAGTAGCTCGTCTGGTAAACTCTCTTCATCTTGTTTGCTGTATCAAAATGCCTATTCTATGGGCCAGACTAGTTGAGGCCTCAGCCTCCTTGTAACTTTTTGTACATTAATATATTAGTCTCATTCAGAAAAAAAAAATGTTCTACAGGGACCAACAACGAAGTAAAGGAATGTTGTTATAAGAAATGAAAACAATAGAGCGTGCAAATGAAAATGAATTTCTCCTCAACTCATCTAAAGTGGTGCTAGAGGTTAACTAAAGGGGGAATTTTTTTACAAAACTTTGAGGGATCTAGTGGAAAGAATGTATAGACGTTTTTTCCACTTATAATACAAAATTCAATCCAATCATTCGAAGAACCAAATTTTATTTAAACCACAGGATGAGTTTCTAGAGAATTGGTCAATGAGACATGTCATACTTTTAATAGTAAAAACGTACAACAATAAAAAAGAAGGATTGAAAAAGTAATATTCCTTTAAATGTTTTTCTAGAATTATATGTATATATTACTACAAAGAAATCATTTATAAATATCACTTTTGTTATATTTACTTTTCATATATCAATATAAAAATTAAATAGTTTATTTTCATGTTACATTTTCAGGAAGATTATGAGAATATCAAAGTATAAATGAGCTGATGTCAGAAATATGCCAGTAGGAATGTCCAAAAAGGTGTACAAGGAGATGGTCAAAGAAATTGGCATAATTGCATCGCACGAGGAGCCATCTCAACAACAACGCGCTTCAAATGTAATATGTAATCATTTAATTTTTTGATTAGGTACAATAAATAAACCATTTAGCATTAAATATTAATTTTCAAGTATTTTCTTGCAGAAAAGAAAAGAAAATGGAACCCATTCAACACATAAAGCACGATGAAAAGGAAGAAAAGGGATGATATCTATGTTTGTGAGTAATTGTTATTTCCTTATAACAACTTAAATAGATTTCATTTTTGTATATTTTAAGTTGTTTTACAACAATCATAATTTAATGTCTTCAAACAGGTGCTAACATAAAAAGAAGAACCATCAGAAGAATTGATTGACATTGGGTTAAATATGGGTTGTCATTTTATGTTGGCATATAAGAAATTAATTGTGAAATATGTAAACATCTATCTTGTTTTACTTAGCTTCCTCTGTAATTAATAGAACACAAAATCTTTTATATTAAACATGTGATTTGTTATGGGGTATAGAACTTGTAGGAAACAAAGTATGGAACTACGCCAACAAATGAAATGTTGAAAGATGGCATGAAATTTGGTTTTGAAAGAATGTGTATAGTTCATGAGTCAATTCTTGGTATGGTACATTTATTTTTGATTTACATTGATGTATATATTATTTAATATTACAATTTTCATTATTCTCACCAATGTATATACATTCATTACAAATTATTTTTATGTTTGTATATGGAACTTGAAGAAGAAGAAGAAAACAATCAACACAATGAACAAAACATTCCTCGAAATAACCCAAGCCATGGAAGTAGCTTCAGCAATGACAACAGTTCTTGCGAAGAATGATGATCAATATGTTTGGATATCAAAGCAAGGCATTGTATTTTTTGAAATATTTGTCTGTGAAATCAGACATTTTGTTTAATGCAATGGACATAGTGCCCCAATTGAAAGATAAAGGGATAACAATAACTATCCCATTTTGTATGACAGAGAGTGTCTTATTCATATATATATATAATAAAATATGATTTAATTTATTCTATTATGTTCTCCATTTTCGATGTGAAATGTTAAACCATTGATTAAATATATGAATGATTAATTATTATGATGAAGAGATGCGAATATGATGATATGATATAACAAATTCATCCAAACATCATATTCAAATGCACTAATACAAATTTAATTGATATGAATACTGTTATAAGATATGTGTTTACTATTGATGAATAATTAATTTAAGAAAATCAAAATAATTTCACTATCACAGGTTGATGTTTCTAAAAAATAGAAAATGAACACTGTTGCATGTTAGTTACTGCACACTGGTGCGTTTGTACGATACTGCGCACCGGTGCATTTCTACAACCTATGGGCACCACACCAAATACCAATACCAATTAGAATGCCCGGTGCGCTTTATCGACGACTACCACGTGAGCGGGTGGATAGGAATGGCATGCACCGATATGGTTTTCCTTCAACACACCAGTGTGTTTTCATAACTTAATGACTTGGTGTGTTTTAACACCTAAATGATCTAGTGTGTTTTTACACCTTAACGACACTGGTGCATGCACCTTCTATCGGCCTGGTGCATCTTTGTGGGTGACACGCACCGAGAAATTACTAAAATGCCCCGGGGCTTCCAAAATTTGTTTTCCATCTCGGTGCTTGGTATATTTACACTACAGGTGTGTACAGGGTAAAACTCACTGGTGCGTTCACACATGATGCATGCACTATTGAAAAAACATCTGTAAAAACCTCTAGCCACCCAGTTTTTTTTAGTTGTGTTGAAGTTTTGTTAGAAGCTCTATCAAAACCTCCATTACCAAAAAATGATGTTGTAGAAAATGTTTTTTTGATAATTTTGTCAATTTTTATAACACTAAAAACCTCTGCTAGAGGGTCTTTTCCTTGTAGTGAGGCCTCCTGCGGGCTTCTTTCACCTTAATTTTGGCAAAGCTTCCAAAGGTAACCTGGGTCCAATTGGATATGGAGGTGTGCAAAGAGATTATTCGGGTGACCCTATGGGCGCCTTTGTAGGGTACTACGGCACCACCACTAAAAATGTGGACGAACTCTCAGATGTGGAATATGGGCTCATTATGGCTCAACAAAAATGGCATAAAAGGATCCATCTCGTGGGAGACTCAAATTTGATCATCCAGATGGCCCAAAAAATAATCAATGGATCGACCATCACAAAAATGATAAAAGGTGGCACCTGGAAGTGCAGTTAGATCGTGTTAAACATATCCTCTCTAACTTTGAGTATGTCTACACAGGCTATGTGTTCTGAATCAACAAAAAATTGGTGAACTGGTTGGAAAATTGGGGATCGATTAATATGCATAAGAATTTCTCCTTGGACTTGGGGGATATGCAGAGAAAAGCATACCTTAACCCTAGACACATCCAAGCCCTCCATGACCTTGTGGAAGTAGACCTCTAGGTCCCTGATGGGGGTGTTTTATTTGAAGGAAAAATGGAGCAGGTGACGTCGGTGGTGCATGTCTGGCCTCCACGTGCGCCCCTTACCCTTGATTAAATGCTTAAGGATGATCATAGGATAGACGTTATCATTGGAAATAATGACAAACGTTATTATTCTAGTCTTGTGACTCTCTCATTGTTGTGTTTGGTTGTGGAGGGAGATAAGAATGGGGTGTGATGAGGAGAACATTTCTCTGTTTTTGTATGCCCCTCCAAGGTCTCGGCCCTGGGGGAGAAGTGGTGTTCAGAATCTGGGTGGTGCATAGTGGTGGATTTTGGTGGAAATTCCTGATCCATAGGACCTTGGGATGAATTCAGACACTGGTGGGATTTTTTATAGGTCATTTGTCACCTATGGAGGACTACAAATAGATGAAGAGGAGAAAGTGTTAATTTTTCATATTGTTCTATGTTGAATCAATTACTTTAGACCAAATAACTTTTCATTATCATTGCATCCAAATATTAGCAGTGTAAATAACCATAGACAATAAATGAAGATAGAACAATGCATGCAGTGACAGAGAAGACAATAGCACAACCATAAGAGATAATTGATTTTTCCAAGACTAGGGAAAAAACCCACTTTGGGGGAAAGCCTTTCAAATCCTATTATTCAATAGATCGTCATAAAATTTTTCAAGAGAGACTAAAATGAGCCCAATACATATATGCAATAGAAACAAATAGATCAGATCTATAGATCTGCAGATTTGCATTATAAAAAACATGGATCCATTGTATCACCAAACCAAGTGATCTCATCTGCTCAGTTCTAGATCTAAATCTAGAATCTTGTCAATGACTATTCTGAAGTGACTGTGACTAAGCGACAGATGGATGAAGACACTATGCAAGCAACTAATTGTGATCAAAATCACATCTACCCAGAAAATCCCTCATCCGCGACCTTAACACTGTGAGCCCACAGTTATTGCAACCTTGACTGCGACCTAATCACTCTCTTCCTGTGGTTGAGGTCCACATCGTCCCGATATGACTCAGAAACCCCAACTGCACACTGAACATGGTCTTCCTGCAGTTACACTAGCTTATCTATGGCCTTGACAAGGCCTTCCCACGGTTTTGGCTCAAATCAATCGTTACCTAAATGTGGCCTACATGCGGCTTTGGCCCAGAATACTTAAATCAAATGAGAGCCTTTTTCTGTGATCTCGATCCTTTACGCAAGCTTCTCCTGATGTACATGTGCGAGCCAAGATAGAAAAATACGAACCAATACCAAGAGATCATGAAGATGATCTCATGAGAAACTATGTGAAAATGATCTTGGGGTCACTTCTATTTATAAATTTGTGAGGGATCACTTGGGCTTTGAATGAATCCACATGAGTTAAGACCAAACCATAAAATAATAAAATAATTTATAACTTAACTTCTGCTTAACCGATTGGGGTGATCTATAGGTCAATTTTGGTCCTCTAAAAAAAAGGAATCTAATGAAATTTTAATCTTAACCATCTGATATTTCCAATCTGTGAATTTAATATAGTCATAAAAATTAACAGAAAGGGAGGTTAACCTTAGTCAATTGAAGGGGAAGTGTCTCCTATTAGTTTTCAAGGGGCAGAGCTTTCATCTTCATGTTTGGGGATGCTAGTCGACGTAGGGATTTCACCAATGTGGATGGGGAGGTGGGTGGTCATTGGACCCCTAAAAGGTGGCTGGTGTAAACTGGTGGTTGGCTCTATGCCATATAGCCAGAGCTGCCTCAAACATTTATGTCCAGGTGCAGGATGGTACTATGTATTGTGGGTGGTGCATTGTCATCTTCCGCTTGGTTTTAAGGGAAGGAGAAAAGTCTATGGGGCTCGACGTTTTTTCATTTGGGCATGTAATTTAGAGGGGAGATCATACTGTGATTCCACGTCAAAGGGGAAGGCCACAACAAGGTGGAGGAAACTCGAGACAGGGCGAGCATCCAACACGAGAGGAGGGTGACGTGACTAGTTCGTCAGAAAACTGCGAGATCGAGGAGGATGTTGTTGGTGCTCCCGGTCAAGTTGTTGCTCCTGCCACTTTGGAATGAATTGCATCCCAAGTCAGGAACATCCAATTGAACATCGATTTTCTCCTAAAACAGAGGTATGAAGATCATAACGAGTTGGTTGCGTACATTGATGATTTCTAATTTAGTCAGAGTGAAATCATGGAGCAACTTGTCAATCTGAGACGCTAGCACAGGTGCACCAATGACCACCTTTGCAGTCTGGAAGTGAGGGTGGAGCATATTGACTATCATATTTATGAATTTTTGGTGTAAATGCATCTCCCCCTGTATTCCCTCCCAATACCCCTCCATAATATGTTGCATTTTCATGTGTTTTTTTTTTGTTGACTAGTATGTCAATGCCTTCAGGACATGGAGAAATAATTAATGTGGTCGTTTGGTCATGTCTTCCTCTAGGCCAAAATTTCAAAAAGTATAGTTGGAATGAGAGGAAGGGGCTTGTTGAGATGAATTTTGTACTCTATTTTTTGACGAAAATATAATATTTGAACCTTGACTGACAAAAAAAAAACACTTTGCCTAATGATAAGAGTAAATACTGATGTCTTATTTGAAGAGACTATACTATCCCATTCATACATGTTAAATGGTTGGGATAGGTTTAAGATACAAAAGCATGAAATAATGGCGTAATATGATTGAAAATAATTCAAATCTTAAGGTTGGAATCATCTCTATGGTTAATTTTTTTTTAATATTAAAATAATCACAATTTTTTATAAATACAAGTAAATACATTTTTTCACAACTTTTTATGAAAATATTCTTTTTAATTAACTCTTTAGTATATGATAAAAAAAATATAATTCTCCTTTTCTAACTTAAACCCATCTACTGAACTTAAAAATTAATTATCACCCATGTAAATCTGTATTAATAACCACTAAGAAATCACTTAAACAATGCCTCTGTCAATCAAAATAATTTAAATAAATAACATCAAACTTACAAGGCTCAATAACCACATTTAAATGCATGGATTATGTTTTATCTCTTTTTTATTAAGATTAGCCTAGATCCATCTTAACCCCATATCTGTCAAGTGACAAGAGGGATCAAATCTCTTGAGGTACATACCTCATTTTTTAGTGCAAAACTTGAAGAAAGGCTTTCACCTGGAGAGATTTGAACTCTCTTGATGATTGATATATTTGGTGTTAATATAGATCTAGGATGGTTTTAGTCTTGTGCAATCGTACAAAATTTGTTGAAAATCTAATTATTTTGATCAATTTAAATATGCTAAATATGTCAGTTTAATTTTAAATTTTCTTAGTTAGCTCAGTTTCTTGAGATGAGAGAGACTGTTAGTAACTTGAATGATGAAAAATGATGAAATAGAGATTTTGAGTGCAAAGTTACAATGTAAAAATGTTGAATGAAAGAAAATATGAATAATAAGAATATAGTAAATTACAAACAATTTTCATTGTGTTTAATCTGAAACTATTTTCTTCTACTATTCTTATTGTCACATGTATTAATTTTTCCATTTTTTTGGGTCGATCATATGAAAAGGGAAGTTCAAATCATAGACCATTCAAATATTTAACTCGAGCTACTATGGTAAACATGATACCTTGTCTATGTTTCTCTCCAATAATAATAATAGTTTTATGAAGTGTTAAACATGAAATAATGTTCAATGGGAGTTGTTTTTTATTACCGCATTCAAATGCAAAGTGATTAACAATGTTGAATGATGGAAAATGGGAATAATAAGAATGTATCCAATTACAAATAATATACATTTTCAGGAAGAAAAAAATTCGAGTATATGAACATTTTATTTAGGATGAAAATTATAATATTGTATTTATGGTTTAATTACTGTAATACAATAGTCAATGCATGTCATGAATAATTTTGATGTGCTTACATTATGAGAGAGTATGTATGTTTTGGGGCTGAGAAGGAGAGACAAGGGGATATAAGGATATAGATGGAGGTGGGGGGGGGTGGGGGGGGGGGTGGCGCGGAGCGAAGAAGAGAGAGACAAAGAGAGAGAGAAGGGGAAGAGAGAGAGGGAAGGGAAGAGAGAGAAGGAGGGGAAAATTGAGGGAGAGAGAGAGACAGATAGATATGGAGAGAGAGTGTGTATGTTTGGGGAGTGAGATAAAGAGATAAAGGAGAGACAATGGGATATATATATATATATATATATATATAGATGCAGCGGGAATATATGTGATTACACTGAAATCAATACATAGTATTAATCTAATTACTTTGAAATTAATGTACATCATACTTCTAGTTGCATCAAATCATTAATCAACATCTACACTGAAATCAATGCATCTAGTGCAAAAAATAAAATAGGATTAGAAATAAAAATCTACACTAAAATCAATGCATCTAGTGTAAGGTATTAAATATGATTATAATTTGAAATCTACAGTGAAATCAATGCATCTAGAGTAAGGTACTAAATAGGATTATAAATTGACATCTATACTGAAATCAATGCATCTAGTGCAAGTGATCAAATAGGATTAGAAATAAATATCTACAATGAAACCAAAGCATCCATTGCAAGTAATCAAATATGAGTATAAATCCACATATACACTAAAATTTGTGCATCTAGTGTAAGTGAAAAAATAGGAATAGAAATCAAAAACTATATTGAAATCAATGCATCTTTTTTAGTGAAAAGCCAAAATACTCATGACTTTCTAAATCTAACTTCTATGTATATATTTGTCTCTAGGTGTCTCTTTATTCTTCCTGTTAGGGTCTCCGTAGTTTGCAAGATTTGCAAGAAAAAACGCTGCAGAGCCTACATCAATACCACTTTGGAATCCTAGGATCTAGCCCTCCTGGATTCAGAGAGGGATCTCTCTATATAAGTGTTTTCAAATAATATTTCTTTAAGGCTTATGATATGATCTTAGGCTAGTTATGAAGCACAAGGATTTTGTTTGTTTTTGGTCAGGATGGATATCATCAAAATGAAGGAAGTCTTTTGAAGGGTGAAGGTGTGAGCAGGTTGACAGAATGGTTCAGCTGATAGGATAGGTAAGAAACAGTATCAATCCATTGGGCTATGGAGTCACAAAAGGATTTAATTTCACAACAAGTTTCAAGTGTGGTCCATGGGGAAAGTCATCTATATCAAAGGATCTCTTTAGATTGATTTTGTGGTATGGAACATTAAAAGTGTTGTGAAAGAAACAAAGCTAATAACCATTTAAGAATCTATTAACTTCACTAAACAAGAAAATCCTTTCAAAGTAACTATTTGAAGCAAGCCAAATGACAGGGGAATCCATAGACTTCTTTGGTCAAACTTTTATTAAAACACACTTTTTAGACAACAATCCAGCAATCTAACAGATTTCCTTTAGAAATTATAAAACATATAAGAAAACAAAGGGTAGCCTAAGATCAGGTAAAGACTTTGAACCTATGTTGCTTTTGGCATACTCTTAGGGAACTTTTCAAAGCTACTGTTGGAGATAAACTAGAGGACAGGGCTAACCATAGACTTCCCTAGTTTAACTTTACTTAGCAGACTTTTCAAGAACTTTCAAAGATAATATCTCAAGTTGTACTCAGGAAACATAAGCTCACAAACACTTCACTAGTTATACTCTATTGAAATACCATTGAAACACAATTAGAAGAAAACAAAGAGATAAATATTTATCAGTGGGAAATAGGGTACTTTACAGTAAATCCTAATCTATATTTGATTTTCTTTACCAGAGAAAATGGACAGTATGGAAAACATAAGAAAAGCAACAGTTACAGTAAGAAAAACATCACCATTGACATATACCAAGATCCCATAAATTAGCTTGTATATTTGATGTTCAAACCAGTTACAATCTTCAAGTCCAGTAGGTCTTTACAGCTTCAAACTTCTCTTCTCAGCCTATCTTTCTTCAATTACAAAACAGAGCTTCAGTAGCCTCAATAGCTATTTACATTCAATGAGGATTCAACCAACAATAGTAATGAACTCCTCATATGATATATATATATATAGGTGATTTGATGAGGTGGAGTGAAAGGAAGAGTTATTTGTGCAATTAATACATAGTAAATTCTTCTCGGCCTTTGGGAGGCCTAAGGGAGAAGATATCAGATGTTTTAACTCTGTTTTAACTAATTTTACATTAACTTCATCAACTTTAGTCACTTTTGTTGACTTTGGAGGCTTTTGGTAGGCTTGTAATTACTTTCTGAGCTGTCTTTGGCAAATATCTCTAACTGTGCATTCAATTTGTATTCTTTTGAGGGAAATAAGCTGGCAGGTGGCATTTCTGAGGATTAATTGCCTCACTGATGTGGCCTTTGGAGGCTTTCTTGACTAATATGTCTCTTTAACTCTTTAATCACTGATTTAACTCCGATTTTGTGCTTTAAGGTTGATCATGCCTTCTTTATTCTTCTTCGGTCTTCAATTGTCCCTTTGCTAACTGTTTAACTGATTTGGATTTAGTCATCTCTCTTTTGTCTTTTAAACCGAATTAGGCTTTGGTTTCATGCTTTAGGCCTGTTCCTTTAATCATATTTAATTGTGCTTTATCCTTAACTGTCGAGTTAAGCTCTTTGATCTTCAATATTTATGTATTAACCCTTTAACTTTAATTTTTCTCTGATACTCTTTAATTATTCATCACTGTGTTTGCTGGTGTACAGGTGTCTTTAGTATGCGGAGGGTTTTATTATATAACCAGTGCTCATAAAGCACTGATCAAACAATGGAATTAACCCTAGAAGCTTCTATTCTTCATTATTTGGGCTTCAGAGGTGGTAATCTTCGGCCCTGTTTCTTATTGAACCATGAAAAGGCTTTTTGGCCTTAAAACTGCCATCGAATCTTGCAAAAAACCAATAAAAATGTTAATAAAACCTGTGAGGGAGGCTTTGACTGTTATTAGAGATCAGGCGGAGGTGGAAGGAGCAGTGAGGCAAGAAAAATCATGCAGGAGGATGTTCTGCGGAAGAAACCTGTGAAAACAGGGTTTAATTTGGTTTTGGCACGAAAATGTGGGTTGGTGGTTTTGTGAAAACCGTTGATGGTTTTTGCGCAACATTCAGGTGGTAAGCGGTTTACACTCAACCGAACGCAATTCCATATGTTGCGCGACATTCTTCCTCTAGGAAACCAGCAGTTTCATGTGAATTTGGGTTGTTAAATCCTGACAGCAAATTATACGAGAAATTGAACATGGGCCATTGGATCTAGGGGCCATAGATCTAATGGCCATAGGGGAGCATGATAGGTGGAAAGTGCTCGAGTGGAAGGTGGATGATGGAGGCCATGTGGCAGCCGAAGATTGGACGGGAGGTTTAATAATGGGGGGTGGGACCAACGGTGACGTGGGCTATTTTGTTTGATAGCGGGAATGTTATGCGGATTGGGTTAGATGTCAGGTTAAACGAGAACCGTTAGATCCATAAGATCTATGGTGGGGATTGATTACGGGAGTGAAAGGGTAAGGGATGGTTCGGTGATCGAAGGGTGCAAAGGGAGTGCGATGACCGTCAGATTGATAAGATCGACGGTCAAGATCGCTCAAGAGATATGCATAGCGTGGGGAGAGTAATAAAATAAAAATGGAGGAGTGGGGGCTGAACAAAGTGGAAGAAGGTTTTATGGGGGAAAGGAGGATCAGGAGCGAGGGAGAAGGGGCTAAGTAAGTGGCAGTGATGGGGTGATTGGCGGGTTGAATGAGGGCTGTCGGATCTTATGGATCTATGGTGTAGATCTCGTTGGAGCATTGCTATTCGGGTGGAAAGTTTGCAAAGGAAAATGCGAGTTTACAGAGGAAATGCCGATGCAATGGGGGCTAGCGCTTGGTCACGGGCACGAGGTTTTATGGCAGGGAAGGGAAAAGGAGCTTAAGCCAAGGGCGCTTAAAGCCTATTTTTTAATATAAAAGAGAGGAACAAGGTTTTAGTGGGTTTTTTGAGTTTTTTTAGTGTTTTTAGGTTCCGATAGGAAGAAAAGAAGGTTTTAAAACCAAATAAAAGAGGATTTTATAGGTTCAAAGGATTTTTGGGTGAAATGAGGGGTAAAAGAAAGGAAAAAGGAGCTTTTTAGGAGGGGAAAAAGACTGTTTATGATGAAATGGTAAAATGAGTGGAAATGGAGGGATTTTGGATGAAATTATGAAGGTAAAAAGATGGAAAAAATGGCTGAAACCAGTCTCCTTTATATAGCAGGGCTCCTTGAGTATTTTTTGAAGGAAACAACAGTGAAGATTACTCTTTAGAAAACACTAGAAGGCTTCAAGAATGAGTAATTTGCTATGAAAATAATCTCTTGAAGGCTCAAGACCTGTTTTAGCCATCATTTTCTATGAAAAAAATTTACTGATGGCTAACACTTCCCTCTCTCTCCATTATATGTCTAGTTGCCTCCCTGTCTCCTTCTCTCTCTCCCCGTCCCTCTCTCTCGTATCTCTCTCTCTCTCTGTCACTCCCTCCCTTTCTCTATCTTTATATTCTTCCCTCTCTCTGACTATCGTCTATATCTATACCTCCCTACTTCTCTCCCTATTTTTATCTCTATCTCAGCCCCCTAAACACATATCTCTCTCTCTCCATATTTATCTCTCTTCCTCCATCCCTCTCTTTTTCTCTATTTTATTCCCTCTCTCCCCTTCTGTATCTCTCTTTATCAACCCGCAAACATATACTCTCTCTCTACATATATATTTATATATCTATCTATCTATCCCTATTACTCTCCCTCTCTATCTCTTCACCTTCTCTCTCTCTCTCTCTCTGCCCCCTCCATCTATGTCTCTATCTCCTATTGTATCTCTATCTCAACCCCCAAACATAAACACCCTCTCTCCATATCTATCTATCTATCTCTCTCACTCTCTCTCTCCCTCCTTCTTCCTCTCCCTCTCTCTATCCTCCATATATCTCTCTTCCTCCCCCCTCTCTTTTCCTCTCTCTTCTACTCTCTCTCCCCCTTCTATCGATATCTCTATCTCCCCCTGTCTCTCATTATCACCCCCAAATAATACACACTCTCTCTCCATATGAATCTATCTATCTCTCCCTCCCTCTTCCTCTCCTCATCTCTCTTCCCCTTCTCTGTCTTTCTCTCTCTTTTTCATTTCTCTCTCTCTCTCTCCCTTGTCACTCTCTTTCCCTCTCTACCTTTCTCTCTCTATGTATTTATTCCCCTTCTAACTCCATCTCTCTCTCCCTCTTATTCTCCTATTATCAAGTCCTCTCTCTCTCCCTTCCTCTCTCTCCCTTTATCTCCCGCCTCACTCTGTCACTCCCCCAATCACACACACTCTCTCTCTCCACCCTCCAAATTTGTCACTATATCCCTCCCTCTCTTGTTCTCGCTCTTCCCCTCTCTCCTCCCTCCATATCTATGTCTCCTTGTCTCTCTATTTCCCTTATTTACCTATCTCTATCCTCTCCTTCTCTCTCTATTCCCTTGTATACTCTCTCCTCATTCCATATTAATCTCTCCCTTTTCACCCCCTCTCTCTCTCCACCTCTATCTCTCAATGTATGTGTTCTTCCCTCCCTCTCTTTCCCCCTCCAAATCCATAACTCTCTCCCTCTCTCTGTCCTCCTCTCTCCCCCCTCCTCTCTCTCTAACGGCAGTGTGGGTGCAAGCCTTAAGGAGAGTTGTTCAGACTTTTGTGCAATGTTCTCTAACTCCGAAGGAATTTGATCCTTGTCTCCTTTTACACTCTCGGTCATCAAAATCTATCAATTTTGTTGATAAAATTAATGAAATGCACATTCAGAAGCAATGGTCCCCTTATTCTTTGAAAACATAATGATGCACCTTGAAAAAGTGTTAGTCCTTTGTAAACAATATTTATAACCCTTCAAAATGTACTATAACCCACTTTATCCAATGGTTAATAGCCTTCGGGAATATAATAATTAACCTTTAACAATTTTCAAAAACCTTTGAGATTAAAGTCTGACCTCAACACTTTGATAAACTTCTGTTTACATAAACCTTCGGAACAGTGTTAAAAACCTTTGGAAATGTTTTGGAAATGAATCACTTTAATAAAGCTCTTTTTGAACCAGTATGACAACCTTCGGAACATTATAATAAAGTATTTAAACAAAATTTAATACCTTCGAAACTCATACATCTAGATTTCAAGCTTTAATAAACTCTATTGTAATAAACATCGGGTCCATACCTTATGATTAATCCCCCACACAATTGTCAATGCGACCACCATCGGATATCCATCGATCACGATCGGATGGATATCGCATCTATTCCACCTCCAAACTTTATTTTCATTTAAACCCCACTCAGCTTTCCATGCAATTGCCATCGGATCTCCACAGATCACAATCAGACGATTATCGCGTTCAATCGACCACCATAGTTTATTGCCCAAAAGTGAAGTGAAATGGGCTATTTTGTTGATGTGACGTGTCAAGTCCTAATTTGATCACATTCAAAAAAGAAAAACCGCCTGCCACCCCAAAGGCTGTGTGAAGACCGTGGTTTGGTTTCTCAAAACCACTTAAACTCAAACTTTGTTTTAATGTGCATTTAAACACGGTTCTTTCCCGCCTTTACTCTCTTCTCTATAATTAATAGACATAGACCTATATCATTGTCGATCTTAACCTAAAGAAACTAGATTTCTTTGAATTCATCCGAGTCTTTACACATAAGTTTAATAACTCAATAAACACAGAATATTAAATTCATACACAGAGAACATGAATTTAAACGGATTTCGAGGAACTAAAACCCTCCTTCACACAGAGACTAACCTCTTTCCATTTCTACACAGAAAAACCATAACTCAATGAATTCGAAGGAATGAAACCTTTAGGGATTTGCTAAGTATAACAACAGTTAAACAAATACTGCCATTTTATTAAAATAGAGGCCAAACCCTCACAATCATTCTTCTATGACCAATTCCGAATTCCTCCTTTGCAAAGGTTACATTTATAGTTTTTTACATAAAAATTCGACCTCTTCTTGAGGATTGAATTCTTAAAATTTAGACAAAATCCTATTACATAATATCTTCCTAAATTCTATCAACTAAAGACTAAATTTACTGAATCTGATCTAAAAAATTCCAGCTTACCTATATACTAGTTCAACCCTATCTATTACAACAGTAAATTGATAGCTAAAGGTACCAACACCTTTGCTTGTAACTTTTTATTTTTATTTTTGGAATAAATAATGAAGTCTTTTGTCTCTAAGCCTCATTCCCCTGCATCAGACTCCCGAGGACAAATATCTTCATGGGCTCCTGTCCATGAGCTCTTCCACATAACTGCCCAATTTCTGCAGCATGGTTTCTATCATCTAGGTAGCATCTTCAATTGGTTGATCCTTCCACTTGATCAAGTATTGAGAATACTCCTGACCCCTGGTCTTCTTAAACATTTTCTTGTCTAAGATCCTCTCCAGTTGTAATGTATTTGCTGTGGGTAACTGTTTTACCTAATCAATCTTTTCTCTGTCTTCTGGTCTTTCATCTGTGAAACCATCTTCATATCTGTACAAATTAACAACATTGAATATTGGAGATTTTCCAATATCAGATGGTAATTCAATTTCATAGGCGTTTACAGAAAACTTTCTCAATATCCTGCATGGTCCTATCTTTTTGAATTTTAACATGTTATACTGCTTCTTTGGAAATATTTATTTTCTCAAGTGTGCTAAAACCAAATCACCAACTTCAAAATTAACTTCTCTTTTGCTCAAATTTGCTTTGTTCTTGTACTTGATGCTGATGTCTTGTAGCTGCTGCTTTACCTGTTCATGTATTTCTTGAATCTCTAAAGCAAACTCCTCTCCATCAACACTTCTCATTTCTGCTTCTCCCAAGTTCCTCAATTTAGATACTCGTCTTGGGTGCATTCCATAAACTATATGGAATGGACTCTACCCTGTACTTCTGTTAGGTGAATCATTATATGTGTAATGTTCCTACTTAGCCTTAGCTAAGAGGAGACATTAAATTTTTATTTAATTTGTGTTTTATGAATAAATGAATAAAGGAGGACATGTAAAACTCCTTAGAAGCCTAAATAAATCAATGCCCATGTGAAAAGGACCAACTCATCCAATTGGTTTAGGGTTTGAAAAGGATTTATCATGCTATAAAAAGGAGGAGAAGACACTTGAAGAGGTTTTTGATGAATTATATTTCTGAAGTATTTGTCTACTTAGACAAATACCATTCTCTATTGTTTAGTGGAGGATTGTGATTGGAATTCCTGTTTAGGGGTTTCATCTCTTCCCTTGAGGATCATTGGAGGAGTTCTTTGCTGAAGTTGGCCACTATCTGGTTTGAGACCAAGCTCTACTATTCATGAGCAGCACTGGCCCATTGAAGGTTTTGCAGCTGCCATCTTTTGTAGCAAGTGGAATTCTAGATCTGCTTAGATCTAGCTTGTTTTGTGAGGCTTTCTCTATTGGAGTGTGTTATTCAGCCTCCAAGGAGATAGTTGATCCATATTTTGTATTAGATCTATAATTTCATTCTATTTATTTAGTCTCCATCACCCTCTACACAGTTTCTACTCAATACTGCGTTATTTTGTGAGAGGGCTTGCTTGTTTCAATTTGCTATCAGTTTGGAGGAAGATCTATTGGTGTTAGGCTTGCCTTCCCTTAGTGATCCATGGATTGGGTTGCTGATCCATGTCTCTACAGTTCTGATCTATTTCAGCAATAAAATTTATCTTCAGAAATTTCTGGGTTTTCTGCAGCACTGTAAATTGTAATTCAGATCTACAGCTTATTATGCAATATTTTGATGTAATTCCAATTGGATATTGTTCTTAAAGTATTGTAGTTTCTAGATCTGTATTAGATCTGATGTTTCATCCATACATATGTCAGAGATATGAAATGTAATGTAAAATAGGTGAACCATCTGAAAAATAACATTGTCTATGTATTTTTGTAGTTTATTCCTAGTTGCAGCTCCAATTTCTGAAGGGATTTTGCCCTAGTTCTTTTTGTAATCAGTTGTAAAATAAATAAGCTCAAGCATAAATCTGATTTAATATTGTATCTCTAAAATGTTAGATATTTTTCTTTCATCCTCTTAGTTTTAGTAAAAACTGTGCAATTCCAGTAGCCGGGTTTTCATTTTGCAGCAGCCTCTCTCTTTGGCTGATTTCTAACTAGTCTTGATTTTGGGAGATCTGTTTAATGTGCTTAAAATTATTTGTTTCTGATGAAATTGCATATGTAAGTCACATACAGCATAAGTGAGGGGATCCCATCCTTGATCTGCGTTATTATTGCTCATAATTTCTTATACAACGTTTTCATTGAAGGCCATGTTGAGATTCCTCAAAAGGGATTATTCCAAGTTCTATAGGCAGAGTCTACAGTTGGCCAGGTAGCCACTGGTTCTCTCCCTTATTTGGAAGGAGACATAACCAGTAAATACCTCTGTAGTCCATCTCTAACATATAATCTTGAGAATCCCCAAAAAGGAATATTATAGTGGTATCAGAGCTCCACTCTTGGCAAAACCTGTGCTAGCATTGGAGCCAAATTCATGCTGAATTCTGAAGATGAAGATCCTATTTCTAAGAGGGAGAGGATATAGCAGAATATAATTCATAAAAAGTATGACTATACTATTGTTGACCTTGACAAGGGTCAAGATAAGGGAAAAGTCGCTGAATTGAATGATAAAGATAAGGAGGCAGAAGAGTTTTCAAAAAATCTCTTGGAAACCATGCAAGATTTGTCCAAGGAGATAAAGGAGATGAGGATAGATATAATGAGGGAGTCCCTTGGAAGAATCCATCAAGGAGAAAGTTCTGAAATGTTTCAGTTTGGGACTGGTCAACCTGTGAGTTTGCCACAAGTCCCACAGATCTCACAACACTCTACAATGCCTACCTTCTTGGCTGTAGAGAATGAAGGGCTTCAAGAGCCAACCTCTTTGGAAGGATACTTTGAAGAATATGATTCACAAAGTCAAAGGTTCAAGGATAACTTGAGCTTTCAAGACTTCTGCCATTTGAGAGACCGGAGGAGGCCATTGCAGTAGTTTAGAGATGGAGGTTTCCTTCATGGGAGGCACCACAACATGGGCAGGTTTTTCTTGCCTAAGTTTGATGGATCACCCTATTGTTCTACTAAAGCATGGGTGGAGAAGCTGGACATCTATTTCCAGCTGAATAAAGCACCCGAAGCAGAAGCCATTAAGATTGTTGCGCTGCATTTTGAGGGAGAAGCCCACAACTAGTGGTTTCATGGAATTTCTACATTGGGGCACAGCAATGTGTCCACTTATGCTGAGTTCACTAGGAGACTAGTGGACAGATTTGATTAGAAGGATCCAGAGGCCCCTTTTATAAGCTTGTCAAAGCTTAAACAGATGGGAGATGCTGAGGCCTATATCTCTGATTTCCTGAGATTTTCTGTTATGGTTCATGATATTTCAGTAGCAAGGAGAGTCTATATGTTCATAGATGTCCTAGAAGAACCTTTACATGGGTTGGTTAATTCTACCAAGCCCACCACTCTACATGATTCCATTGAAAGAACTAGAGATCTCCAAGATGCCTTGCCAAGGGCAAAGACAACCCTTCCAAGCAAAGTCACTCACTCTTCCAAGGGGAAGGAGGGGAAAGTTGCTTCCCCCAAGGAGAGCTCATTGAAGAAGCTCATTGACAATGATATCTAGAGGGAGTTGAGGAAAAATAAATTATGTTTCACTTTTCAAGAGCCATGGGTGCCGGGACATAGGTGTGCTGCTAGGAGAGCACACTATATTGAAGTCTTCTCTGATTGTGAGGAGGAAGAGGGAAATGATGGACCTAGGAGAGGTCACAATGCTAGTGATGATGAGGAGGAGGACCCATCATCATCCAGAGAAGAAGAAGGAGCCTTTGCTCCAACCAGTGGGACTCTTGCTTCTTTGAGGGGAGTGCCCAAGTATTTGACTCTTAGAGTGCCGGGTTCAGTTATGGACCAAAGAGTATCTATTTTTATTGACAGTGGGGCAACCCACAACTTTATTGATGCTCAATTTTTGCAAAGGAGAGGGATCCCTACTGATTCTTTTGATGGGTTCTCTGTTTTGGTTCCGGGAGATAGAACTATGCAGTGCATGCAGTAGGTTCCATCACTTTCTGTGACTATGGGGACCTACACTTTGAGGGACCACTTCTTTGTAGTGGAAATACTAGACACCAACCTCATCTTGGGTGTCCAGTGGTTGATTACTTTGGGAAAAGTCACCATTGATTGGAAGGCCTTGCAGATGGAATGGGTGGACTTGAAGAGTGGGAAGCAACAAGTTATTCAAGGCATGCACACCTACCCTTCACTTGATGTCTCTACCCACACAACAAAGATGGAATTGTGTAGTGGGGGAAAAGACCTTACATTCCCTTCCCTCATGTTCATGATAATGTTGCAAGAGACATTCCTACATCATGGCAAGCCACTTGGGGTGCCATTAGATTCTATGGGGAAAGCCTCACCAAGTGCTGAAACTATGGAAGAGAGAGTCACAACGCTATGGGAGGAAGCAAGGGGGAGGATCAGCCTTCCCAAAAACAATTTTGGCATGAATAGTGCTAAAGAAACAAGCATCAACAAGGAAAGCACCACCTTAGACACATCAGCAGCGTTTTCTTTGTTGAGAAGTGTAGATCCATATTGCAGATCTCAACTCCTTGTAGAGTACTCCAAAGATCTGCACACCAGGATGATCTTAGATGGCATAAAACAAGGAGGAGGCTATTTAGTCCATGAAGGGGTCATCTATCATCTTGGTAAAGTATTCTTGTCTCAAGCCTCCAAGCTTAAGCAAGAAATACTACAAAGGGCACGCAAGGAGTTCCTTTCCAGCTACATGTAGTCAACAAAAATCTACCCCCTAATCTTGAAGAGTTTTGATTGGGAGGGGATGGAGGAAGAACTACATTAGCATTATGATTGGGAGGAACTAAATCAACACTTACAAGAGTGCAATAGTTATGTGGAGATGGGGCAGCCAAGGGATCCTATGTAGGAGACATTTCAACCATCTCTTTCTTCTCTAAAAGGAGGGGAAAAGCCCATGCCTAACTCTATGTGTGTGGGAGGTTTGTATGGTAAGAAATCTGATCTTATAGAGCAAGTCTATTTTTCTGATTTGGCACATTCTCTTACCATATGTATGCAGTCCATGGCTCCTACAAGGATTAATTTCACATGCAGATCTCATGGCAATAATGAGGCCAAGAAAGGTTCCAAATCCGGTCACTCCCTTGAGGTGCAAAGGGAGATTACTTATCATGATGGGTGCTTCCCAAAAGCACCTAATGAGGGTGTCACTTTCAGCCATGTGAAAGTGGCCTATGTAGCAAAGATGTGGTGGGAGTACCACCTATTACATTTAGATCTACTCAAAACAAGGAGTGCACTGCACTAGTACCTCATGTGGGATTGTGACCCACCTCCTCAAGTGCAAATTTCAGTTTGCCTATATGTGATTTTGCTTCCATACATAGATGACATCTTGATAATGTTTATGGGCATGTATGGGAAAAAATTAAGTATTGTACATGTACCACATGGGATGGAGCTTTATCCTGTACTTTATGATACATGTTTCAGATGTGACATTGGCTCACCCATTTTTATTTCTGTTGAGTTTTACACTCCGGAGGGGGAAAACTATGCACCTATCATGTTAGCATTGGAGGAACAATTTTTGATGTATTGTCTTGGTGAGAACCTACTCCATGATGAAAGCTTGATTCTTGATGATGTCATCAATGAAGAAGGGGAAGAAATACAACTCTTACCCTACCAGTTGCTTGAGGACAAGCAACATTTTAAGGTGGAGGACTGTAATGTTCCTACTTAGCCTTAGCTAAGAGGAGACAATCAATTTTGATTTAATTTGTGTTTTATGAATAAATGAATAAAGGAGGACATTTAAAACTCCTTAGAAGCCTAAATAAATCAATTCCCATGTGAAAAAAGGCAAATCCGGGCTATGTAAATAATCACTTGTAGGTGTGAAAGAGGTTTTGAGCCAAGATTGGGTCCACCTTGACCAAGTCAACTGCACTATCTAGGTTCATTGCATCTCCAAAAGGGACTGCACAGTTCTAGAAGGAAGCCTCTAATGTGAAAAGGACCAACTCATCCAAGTGGTTTAGGGTTTGCAAAGGTTTTCTCATGCTATAAAAAGGAGGGGAAGACACTTGAAGAGGTTGTTGATGAATTATATTTCTGAAGTATTTATCTGCTTAGACAAATACCATTCTCTATTGTTTAGTGGAGGATTGTGATTGGAATTCCTGTTTAGGGGTTTCATCTCTTCCCTTGAGGATCATTGGAGAAGTTCTTTGCTGAATTTGGCCACTATCTGGTTTGAGACCAAGATCTACTATTCATGAGCAGTGCTGGCCCATTGAGGGTTTTGCAGCTACCATCTTTTGTAGCAAGTGGCATTCTAGATCTGCTTAGATCTAGCTTGTTTTGTGAGGCTTTCTCTATTGGAGTGCGTTCTTCAACCTCCAAGGAGATAGCTGATCCATATGTTGTATCAGATCTATACTTTTATTCCAGTTATTCATTCTCCATCACCCTCTGCGCAATTTCTACTCAATACTACATTATTTTGTGAGAGGGCTTGCTTGTTTCAATTTGCTATCAATTTGGAGGAAGATCTCTTGGTGTTAGGCTTGCCTTCCCTTGGTGATCTGTGGATTGGGTTGCTAATACATGTCTCTACAGTTCTGATCTATTTCAGCAATAAAAGTTATCTTCAGAAATTTCTAGGTTTTCTGCAGCACTATAAATTGTAATTCAGATCTACAGCTTATTATGCAATATTTTGATGTAATTCCAATTGGATCTTGTTCTCAAAGTCTTGTAGTTTCCATATCTATATTATATCTGATGTTTCATCCATAAATATTTCATAGATCTGAAATTTAATGTACAATAGTTGAACCATCTGAAAAATAACGTTGTCTATGTATTTATGAAGTTTATTCCTAGTTGCAGCTCCAATTTCTGAAGGGATTTTTCCCTTATTCTTTTTGTAATCAGTTGTAAAAGAAATAAGCTCATGTATAAATCTTATTTAATATTGTATCTCTAAAATATTAGATCTTTTTCTTTCATCCTTCAAGTTTTAGTCAAAACTGCGCAATTCCAGTAGCTGGGGTTTTCATTTTGCAGTAGCCTCTCTCTTTGGCTGATTTCTAGCTAGTCTTGATTTAGGGAGATCTGTTTAATGTGCTTAAACTTATTTTTTTCTGATTAAATTGCATATGAAAGTCACATACAGCATAAATGAGGGTATCCCAGCCCTGATATGCATTATTATTGCTCAGAATTTCTTATACAACATTTTCATTGAAGGCCTTGTTGAGATTCCTCAAAAGGGATTATTCCAAGTTCTATAGGCAGAGTCTACAGTTGGATAGGTAGCCTCTAGTTCTCTCCCTTCTTTGGAAGGAGACATAACTAGTAAATGCCTCTGTAGTCCATCTCTAACATAGAATCTTGAGAATCCCCAAAAAGGAATATTACAATATGCATATTTTGCCTGTGGTAAAATACGATCCCACTGTTTAGGATGTTCTCCTGCAAGACTTATCAAAATATTACCCAAAAATCTATTCACAACTTCAGTCTGCCCATCAATCTGAGGGTGATAAGCTAAGTTAAAACTCATTTTAGTACCAAGCTTCTTCCACAATGTCCTCCAAAAATGACCAACAAATCTGGTATCTCTATCAGAAACAATACTTTTAGGCAACCCATGTAATATGACAATTTCCTTGAAAAACAAATTGTCAACATGAGTAGCATCACTGGTTTTATAACATGGAATAAAATGTGCCATTTTTGAAAATCTGTCAATTACAACATAAATTGTATCATTTCCTCTCTGTGTCTTAGGCAATCCTAAAACAAAATCCATACTTACCATATCCCAAGGTCTGTCTAGAATAGATAATGGAATGTACAAACCTGTATTTTGACTTTTCCCTTTTGCATATTAACAAATTTTACAATTTTTCACATACTTTTCCACTTCATATCTCATATTTGGCCAAAAATAAAAATGACTTAGTTTCTCGTAAGTCTTATCAACACCAAAATGTCCAGCAAGTCCACCACTATGCTTTCTCTTGATTAAATTTTCTCTCATAGAACAATTTGGTATGCACAGTTGATTTCTTTTGAACAATAAACCCTATTGCAAGAAATAATCTAACCACTGACTTCTGTCAATCAAAACAGGATTACAACATGCTTCAAATGCTTCTTTGAAATCCAAATCTGTTTTATAGAGTTCTTTAATAAAATCAAAACCTAACACTTCAATTTGACTTTCTTGAACAAGAATGCTTTTTCTACTCAAGGCATCAGCTACCTTGTTTTCTTGACCACTTATGTGCTTCAATACAAAGTTAAAACTTTGAATATATTCAACCCATTTTGCATGTTTTTGATTCAATTTAGGTTGTTTCATAATATACTGTAAAGCATGATTATCTGAATATAGCACAAATTCTTTAGACATTAAATAATGTCTCCAATTCTTTAAGGACTGTACAATTGCATAAAATTCTTTGTCATATGAAGAGTACTTCCTCCTTGTCTCATTCAGCTTCTCACTGAAATATGCTACAGGTATGTCTTCTTGGCTTAGTACAACCGAAATAGCATCTCCACTGGCATCACATTTCACTTGAAAAGGTTGATTAAAATCAGGCAAAACTAAGACAAGTTTCTCAGTTATATTTTGCTTCAAAAACTGGAAATTTCGTTCAGCTTCAACAGTCCACTTGAATGGTTGTTTTTCCTTCTTTATGTTTTCAATGATAGGTTCATTGATCTTACTAAAACTCCTTATGAATTTTCTATAAAAACTAGCAAGAACATGAAAACTTCTTACCTCAAAAAAACTTTTTGGTGAAGGCCACTCCACAATTGCCTTTATCTTCTCTGGATCCATTTTTAATCCTTCAGCAGAAACAACAAAACCTAGATATACCAATTCTTCCTTTATGAATGAACATTTCTTTAAATTTATCATAATTTCTCTTGATGTAACTTCCTTAAGACATAATTAAGATGTCTCAATTGTTCTTCCTTTGTTTTACTGTAAATTAATATATCATCCAGATATACTATTGCAAATTTACCAATAAATTCCTTTAATACTTCATTCATAAGCCTCATAAAGGTACTAGGTGCATTTGATAAACCAAAAGGCATTACCATCCATTCATACAATCCCTCGTTTGTTTTAAAGGTTGTTTTCCATTCATCGCCTCCCCTTATCCTAATTTAATGATACCCACTTTTCAAGTCTAATTTTGAAAAATATCTTGCTCCACTCAAACAATCCATCAAATCTTCAATTCTAGGTAAAGGAAATCTATACCTGATTGTTATCTTGTTGATTTCTCTTGAATCAGTGCACATTCTCCAACCTCCATCTTTCTTTGGACTTATTAATACTATAGGTATTGCACAAGGACTCAAGCTTTATTTGATCAACCCTTTGTCAACCAATTCCTGCACTTGCTTTCTGATTTCTTCATTTTCTGTAGGAGTCATTATGTAAGCTGCTTTGTTTGGTAGATTTGATCCTGGAATCAAATCTATCTGATGGCTAATTCTTCTTACAGGTGCTAATTCATCAGGAAAATCATCCACAATAATATCACAATAACTCTCCAACATTTCTTGAATTTCAATTGGAAAATCAGAAATTTTAGTAGAAGTAAATACTACCTTAGATTTGCAAACTAAAGAAAAATTTACCTCTTCATCTTCAATCTGCTGCAAGTATTCTTTTCCACTCAACAATAAAGCCTTTGGATCAGACTTTTTACTTGATGTATCTTCTTCTTCCATAGGTAACAATGTTTGATTCATACCATCTTTGAAAAACTTGTAAGTGTTTCTCTTTCCATCATGTACTGCTGCTCTGTCATACTGCCAAGGTCTACCCAGCAATATGTGACACACATCCATAGGCATCACAACACACATGATTTTATCTTTGTAGCTGTCCATCTGCAATTCTATTTCACGTTGTTCTTTTACAATCAGCTGATGTCTCTTTTGAAGCCATGACACCTTGTAGGGTGTTGGATTTTCCCTTGTCTTCAATTTCAACTTCTCTATTACCTCTGTAGAGACCAAATTATCTGTACTGCCACTATCAATGACCAATTGACAGCATTTCCATTGAACTTTGCACACACTTCTGAACAAATTCTTCCTCTATATTGGTTCAGCAACTTCCTTTGTTTGTTTTAAATAAACCTTGTTAACCACCAAAGATTCTCCTTTCTCTGGCACAATTTCTTTCTCTGTTTCAGGTAACTTTGCTGCTTCTTCTGGAGTCTGAGCAACAATTTCATTTCTATGGTTTGTCCCCACATTCTCTTTCTCCAGACACTCATAGGCTCTATGTCCTAATTTGTTACATCTGTAACATCTAACTTCTCTTCCTCTGCTTTTGCCTCCTCTTCCTCTATAGGAACTCCTTCTGCCACTTGCATCGCCTTCTATGGGTGCATGCTGAGGTGAGCTACTGCTAGCTCCATCTCTTGGTGTTGTAGATCTTCCTCTCCCACCTTGACTTCCTTTTCCTCGGAAAGTACCTCTCCCTTTGGCAGATTTCTTTATCAGGAGTTTTTCTTCAACTTTTAAGGCCATCTGGTAATCCTCTTCTACTATCTTAGGAGACAATATAATTATCTCATCTTGGATCTCCATTCTAAGACCATTTATGTACCTGGAAATCTTCTCTGTTGTATCTTGAATTTTTCCTGCTCTTATGCTCACTTTGTAGAATTATTCTGTGCATTATTTCACTGTCATTAATCTCTGCCTAAGATTTTGCATTTGTCTAAATAATGAAAGCTGATAATCGCTAGGCAAAAACTTACCTCTCAGCTTTTCCACCATTCTGTTCCAATTTTTTATTGGCTGCTTACCAACTCTCCTTCTCTCTTCTTGCACTCCATCCCACCAAAGTGCTGCATGTCCTTTCAACCTTGTGACAATAAACTTGACTCTCTTTTCTTCACCCATCTCTTCATAATCAAAGCATTTTATTCATTTCATTTATTCGGTCTATCAACTCTTCTGGATTCAATCCTCCTACAAAAGCTGATACTTCAAGTCTACGCTTGGATGTAGAGCCTAAAACTAATTTAAAGAATCTCATATCAGGGGTAAGCTCAACATTTTCTTCTTCTTCTTCAGATTTAGGTTCATTTACATCTTCAGGATCTCTCTGGTGTCCTGCTTCTATTACTTCCAATCTGGCTTGAATTTGCTGCATAGTCTCCAGTACTTCTGCATTTGCAACTAGTCGACCTCTTCTTCTACCAGCACCACCTCTACCAATTCTGATAGCCATGCTGGATTTATTTTTGTGACTTTTGGAAGCTTGTTCAGTTTTTGAAAAATGATCTAAAGACTACTCTGATACCACAAATGATGGTAGTGTGGGTGCAGGCCTTAAGGAGAGTTGTTAAAAATTTTGTACAATGTTTTCTAACTCTGAAGGAATTTGATCCTGGTCTCCTTTTACACTCTTGGTCATCAAAATTTATCAATTTTGTTGATAAAATTAATGAAATGCACATTTAGAAGCAATGGTCCCCTTATTCTTTGTAAACATAATGATGCACCTTGGAAAAGTGTTAGTCCTTTGTAAACAATATTTATAACCCTTCGGAATGTATTATAACCCACTTTAACCAATGGTTAATAGCCTTCGAGAATATAATAATTAACCTTTAACAATGTTCAAAAACCTTCGGGATTAAAGTCTGACCTCAACACTTTGATAAACTTTTGTTTACATAAACCTTCGGAATAGTGTTAAAAACCTTTGGAAGTGTTTCGGAAATGAATCGCTTTAATAAAGCTCTTTTTGAACCGGTATGACAACATTCGGAACATTATAATAAAGTACTTAAACCAAATTTAAGACCTTCAAAACTCATACATATGGATTTCAACCTTTAATAAAATCTATTGTAATAAACATCCAGTCCATACCTTATGATAATCCCCCACACAATTGTCAATGCGACCATCGTTGGGTATTCGTCGATCACGATCGGACGGATATCACATCCATTCCACCTCCGAACTTTATTTTCATTTAAACCCTGCGCAACTTTCCATGCGATTTCCGTCGGATCTCCACAGATCACAATCAGATGATTATTGCATTCAATTGACCACCATAGTTTATCACCCAAAAGCAACGCGAAATGGGCTGTTTTGTTGGTGTGACGTGTCAAGTCCTAATTTGATCGTGTTCAAAAAGGCAAAATCGCCTACCACCCCAAAGGTTGTGCGAAGACTGTGGTTTGGTATCTCAAAACCACTTAACCTCAAACTTTGTTTTAATGCGCTTTTAAACACGGTTCTTTCCCACCTTTCCTCTCTGTTCTATAATTAATAGACATAGACCTATATCACTGCCGATCTTCAACCAAAGAAACCATATTTCTTTGAATTCATCCGAGTCTTTACACAAAAGTTTAATAACTCAATAAACACAGAATATCCAATTCATACACAGAGAACATGAATTTAAATGGATTTAGGGGAACTAAAACCCTCCTTCACACAAAGACTAACCACTTTCCATTTCTACACAGAAAAACGATAACTCAATGAATTCGAAGGAATGAACCCTTCGGGGATTTCCCAAGTATAACAATAGTTAAACAAATACTTCCATTTTATTAAAACATAGGCCAAACCCTCACAATCATTCTTCTACGGCCAATTCTGAATTCCTCCTTTGCAGAGGTTACATTTATAGGTTTTTACATAACAGTTCGACCTCTTCTTGAGGATCGAATTCTTCAAATTTAGTCAAAATCCTATTACATAATATCTTCCTAAATTCTATCAACTGAAGACTAAATTTAGTGAATCTGATCTAAAACAGTCCAACTTCCTTATATACTAATTCAACCCTATCTATTACAACAGTAAATTGACAGCTAAAGGTACCAACACCTTTGCTTGTAACTTTTTTTTGATTTTTGGAATAATTAATGAAGTCTTTTGTCTCTAAGCCTCATGCCCCTGCATCACTCTCTTCCTTCCTTTCTCTCCTTATCTCTCCCACCTCCATGTCTCTCTCCCCGACTCTATTTCCCCTCCATCTCTCTCTCTCTCTCTCTCTCTCCCTCTCTCTTAAATATCATCCCATTGTATTGTATCTAAGAAAGTATCTAGATAAAAAAAATATATTAAACCTATATTTTGGATCAATCATGCCAAATAAAATACAATAATAAAAAACTTAACAGAATCATGCACTATCTTTCCTCTATCATTGTTAGTCTCTTTTCTTTCTCTCTTTGCTTGGATCCTTGGTTAACATGCATCAATCCAGCTTCTTTATAATATTATTTACATTATATAATTTTCACATATGTATATATTAAAGTATTCTCATTTTATTAATCTCTATGGGAATATTTTTAGTAGTATTGAGGATGGAGGGTTTAGATATACCTGAAAAGTAATTATAACCTTTTCTCTTTTAGATTTAATTAAAAAATGTTATAACATTAAATTAAAATAATGTATTTGTAAAGTATTTTTATTTTGAAATAAGTTATGGTTTTTGGGCATGTGGTATTGATAAGTCATGGTATTGGCCCATGGTATTGTAATAGAATAATTAAAAAAGTAGCTCCATAGAATAATAATCAAAAGGGTAGATGACCCATGGTATTGCTAAACCATGGTATTAGCCCATGGTATCATGAATTTTTTCCCTCCTCTCCCTCCTTCCCTCTCTCTATATTTCTTTCTGAGTATTGGCCTATGGTATTGTAAAAAATCCTATGTAGAAGTTAATAATATCCATGGTTAATATTCATGATTAAAAATCTTGTTATATTATAAATATTAAATTTTTATCTGCTTATTAATTAAATTTAAAAATAGTTATAGAATCATTATTATTCTAATTTATAAGGTAAAATAGATATTAATTTATAAGTACTATTTATATGTTATATTTTTTAATGTGATATGTATTTTATATTTTTTTTTTATCTAAATTTTTTTTCAGAATTTTATTAATAAAATTACAATATATATTAAAATTTTGAATTTAAAAAATAATTAAAATCTCATATCTCACATCTATTATCTTACATCTTACATCTTACATCTAAAACCCACACATCTACTCTATAATAACTTGTAGAGCACCTCTAAACCCAAAAACAAAGGTTGATAACTACCCATTTGCTTGGAGAACTTTTCGCTTGAAAAAACGTACATTTCCACATTATATTGTGAACCTCCACGACTTTATTTTCAATCAACTCACAAGGCATGGTCCTACGAGGAACTTGGAAATTGTAATACTAGTATGAGTCCTCTAAAGAGCATGGAGAAAATTAAATTAGGATTATTAAATTTTTGGAAGAATGTGAATGAGATTTTAGAGTGGTGGTTTATGTGAGAAGAGTAATTTTGTTGGTATTTTTAGATTATTCATATTAAATTTTTTAATGGTTGACATTTTAATTTAATAAGTGTGACTCATCTTCAAGTTGTGTTAGATAAATATGAGAAAATCAAAATTATTAATCATAATAATAATAATAATAATAATAATAATTCAAACTTTCATAATAATTAATGATTAATGAAAGTATTAATTCCAAAAAAAGTCAAAAATAATAAAAAAGCTTTAATAAACACATAAATTAAATAATAAGAAAATTGTAAAACATAAAAATAAATAAAGATGAAAAAAATAATTGAATAATTAAAAAAACTAAAATTCAATAAAATAAATATAAACAAAATGAAAAAGAGTTAAAAAAATTCTAATAAATATGAAGTATTCTATAAATAATATACCATATATATCAGTTATTAGATTATTTTATCATAAAAATAAAAATTAAAATTAAAAATAAGCATAATTATAAAATTGATATTAAATAAGATTTTAAAAAATTAAAATAAGAATATATATATATATATATATATATATATATATATATATATATATATATATATATATATATATATATATATATATATATATATCAAAAGGAAGCAGGAGAGAAAGTCCAAAAGTAAAACTAGAAGAATCAGAAGGAATATAGTATTTGTTAATTTTCCAACCATTATATTTGTTCAAATTTAAAGAGTATTTTTCAATTTCAATGACTTCTGTGAAGTACTCAATGTAAATATAGTGCTTGGTTTTTTTAGCATGCTCAACAAGAGTAGAGGAATGAGACAGACCATGTATAATGTTAGTTATATGCTTTTGAATTCTTTGCTCAGCATATCAACTTATTTCACCAACATAAGGAGCACCACAAGAGCACGGAGTTAAGTGTATTCCCTCATATGATAAGGGTCAACATTATCCTTGAACGAGTTCAACATATCCCTAATGGTATTTAATGGTTTGAATGAGGCAAAAAATTAATTCTTTATTAAAACACAAGCAATCCTATTAGTAGTTCCATGAATATAGGGAAGTTGAACTTTGGGAATAGGATCCCTGATATTTTTTTAAGTAAATATTTAGATTAATTATTATTATTATTAATTATAATAATTAGATTTTAGAAGTATGTATAAATTATGATCAGGTGTGTTGTTAAAACATTCTTAGATGTTAAGTCACTGGTCCAATTCTCTACCCTATTGAGTGTTATTCTTAGACATAACTATAATGTGACTTCACCAATACCAAAATTTAAAAAATACAAATAAATAAATAATAAATTAAATTTTAGAAAAATATATAATAATAGAATTTTATTAAGTATAAAAAATTAATAAGGAATACATATAAAAGATTTATGTTAACAATTTTTGGATGTTATGTTTATAATGGTGACTACCAACTTCCATATATTCCATTTTGGGTAGATTTTTTATTTATTTGTTTATTTATTTTATAAAATTCTTGTCATCAAACTGTGGGATATTAGCACATTAATACAAATGCTATTTGATTGAAATTTATATTTATTAATTTAGGACATGTTTGTTGCTTTAAAAGTATATATATATATATATATATATATATATATATATATATATATATATATATATATATATATATATATATATATATATATATATATATATATATATATATATATATATATATATATATATATATATAATAGATGATTTAATTTAGAGAAGAAATAGTCTTTTTCATAGGAATCAGGCAATACAATTTCAAGATTTTTTGTATTTTGAATGTATAAATAGATTTACAACTCTGAAAAACCCCGAGGCACTCAAATTATGTAGATTAAACAATTTAAACTCAATTTTTTAAAAATATTTGTTGAATTTTAATTAAAATTAACCAATTTGGTGTATAAGTTAGAGTTAGGCTACACACATACATACATAGAAAATGGAAAATGAAGTAAAAATACATACATAGATGGGTCTAGGCAAGGCAACCAAAGATCAAACCTCATGGGGTGGTTGTACCCTATGCTAGGTGAAGGAGATATGCTAAAAATTCCAATTAGCTAACGACTGGTGTGGCCCAGTCCGGGTGTGTTCTTAGATGCCCCTAGGTAGCCTACATAAGCCACATGTCAAGTTCTGAGGATCAGAGACAACTTGACAAACAAAAAAAATATTAATATTATTTAAATAAAAGTAAAAATAAAAAATATTTATAAAAAACTATTAATAAGAAATGAGTTATATATATGTAAATTTTCATTTATATAATTGAATGACAAAAAAATAATAATAATGAAAAATATATATTTAAAAAAATAAAATATTAAATATAAAGGGAAAAAGAAAAACAATAAAGGAGAAAAATATTATGATGATGATAATGATGGCAACATAAAATTGGTGTATATAACATTTTTTTGTGAGAGGACAAAAAACCAACTTCTGTATAATGATTTGATTGTTAAAATCTATAAAAATTTATACATTTATACCCCTCTCTTTCTATATATATATGTCAAAATAAATAAATAATTATATATAAAAAACTCTATTAAATAAATAATTATACATAAAAATTTCTATTATAACTGGAAAACCTTTTTAAAACTCAAATTCTCAAATTTCACCCACAAGCATAAAAGTAAAAATTAAATTAGATTAGATGCACAAATAAAATGTATATATCCATTTAACATATAAATAATCATGATAACTTACTGTAATAATTCAGGTATCTCCATATATGTTTTATTTTCTCAAATAAAATCAAGGTAACTTACCAAAATACTATTATATTGAGCAAGATGAATAGTAGCATGGATGCTAGTCCCTGCCTAAGGGGAAAAGAAACGCTCGTGGAAAAATTTGGACACCTGTGGCGGCCATTCAGACACCCAATGACCATGGAACCACTTGCATGCATTACACGCGCTCGCTCTTGCATAATCATTTGGATAGTTAACTGGTTCAAAGGGAGACGTTGTAGCAGTTTTTGAGATCGAGTCTTATCATGAAGTCGATGTTGTAGCATGCTGTAGAAGTTTTTGAGATCTAGTCTGCTCATAAAGTCGATGTTGTAGCATGCTGTAGCAGTTTTTGAGATCTAGTCTGCTCATAAAGTCGATGTTGTAGCATATTGTAGTAGTTTTTGCTCATAAAGTCGATGTTGTAGCATACTGTAGCAGTTTTTGAGATCCAGTCTGTTCATGAATTCATCACAACCTAGTGACTAATGTTCAGGTAGACCTGGTTAGCTTTGGCTTCCCCTATGGATCTATGCAACTCGAGCATACCAGACGGATGAATTCCTTTGATCTCAATCTCTGAGCTCCAATTAGACAATTTCGTTTTCAATGGAATGAGAAACAACAATCTCAGCCTAGATGAATGGCGAACATCAATCCTATGGGAATATTAGAACTTATAAACGTTACACGATTGATGTTGGGTCATTCCCTTTATCTGTTTCCTTTACACTTTATTCGAATAATTTCCCTCTTTCTTTCAGTACCACTTTCGTTATGTCAATTTTCCCACGGTACCCAACTCTCAGAAGCCACGACATGGCCTTTCTGTTGTACCCATTTAAGGGATTTCAGAGAAATTTGAGCAGTCAGTACCTCGGCCTCTTGAATTCTTCCAGAAATGGGAAAGATTATAAAATTATATTTGTGGTGGAGTTTGACGTTGCTAAGGATTTTGAGTTTAGAAAAATATTGATGATAGCCATGTGGGTATCGATATCACATCGTAATATCGAATATGCATACAATAGCTGAGTATAGAATTGGTAATGCGACGGTTCAGGGATTTAATCTGAAAGGTCAGAAGGGTATTAAGTTATGGATAGATTTTGATGGTGCGAATAATAGGCTTAATGTAAGTGTTTTACCAAGGGAATTCCCAAGGTTGATCTCCCTTTGATATATATTCATGTTAAGCTCTCAAATGTCCTTCTTGATTATATGTATGTGGGGTTTTCAACATCCACGGGGCTGATTTTAGTGCTCATCTCCTTCTTGGATGGAGTTTCAAGATGAATGTGCCTATAGAGGACCTTAAACTCTCAAATCTTCCTCAGATTACATTTGAAAATTCTATGGTGAAAAATAGAAGGTTCATAGTTGGGGCATACATAGTTGTTGTAAGTATCACGGTTGCTTCATTTTTTTCAGCAGTTTACCTCATTAGGGGGATTCAATAGAGTGGGGTGATTGAAGAAGTGGAGCTTGAATATGGTCCTCATCGATTACCCTACAGTGAAATTAAACTAAACACAAAGGGATTCAAGGAAAAACAAATACTAGGGTTTTGAGGTTTTGGCATGGTTTATAAGGGCATTATTCCCAGCACTGGGTGGGAAGTTACGGTGAAGCGGGTTTCACGTGAATCCAAGAAAGGGTTGAGGGAATTCGTTGCAGAGATTGCAAACATTGGTCGGCTGAGGCACGAGAACTTAATTCAACTTAAGGATGGTGTAGGCATAAGGAAGAGATTATGCTTCTCTATGATTATATGGCAAATGGTAGCCTTGAAAAAATCAACAGCCTTAAAGTTTTGAGGGTAAGGACTACTTACTATTATTTTTCCTGTTTGAAAATTTAATGAATGAGGATACAATTATTATTAGGTGATATTGGGATGGCTAGAGTTACTATATCTATAAAACATATCACCATAAGTTTATTTATTTGAACATGAATTGAAGAGCTTACGATTAACAATAATAATGTATTCACTAAATCTAAAATTCCGAGGGATAAACTAGGCACTGGATGAAATGTTTATAGCTCACCAACCCGAAGAAGGTTGAATAAAGTCTAGAGAGTACAAAATCCAATCATTCAGCTAGATGAATATAATTCTAATAAATCTACTCCGACAAAAGTTTTTCGCTTGACGTTAGAAGAGCAAGGAAGAAAATCGACCTTTGAGCCAAAAGAATGGACATGGCATGGGTGGGAATTATTCACACGCCTAAGAAACACAATTACTCGTTGTATGGTCAAAGATATTTAACATAATGTGATCTATTAATAATTTGACTTTTGTGATCCATAAATTATGTATCAAATCATTTGGTAAAAATCACATTGGAGAAATTTGTGTCGACACGTTTTGAACCAGCCAGTGTGGTTCATCATCAAGACAAGATGATGATCTGTGATTTATATTAAGAGAATGTGATTTGTGATTTATATTATGTGTTGGAAATTTTGGTATGCTCTGATTCTATGTCGAGAACATACACGAAACAAAGAAGCACAAAACAGTTTACACATAATGCAATATTGCGGAAATAAAAATTTCACACAAACAGAGAGCGAGAACACAAGAGAGGGAAACTTCATTTTTTTCATTCATCTCTCTGAAAACATACAAAATTACATACTTTTAATAAAAAATGGTGGAGCTTGTAAAATTAATGCTATTCAATGCTAGAACGACGTATAACAACAAAAACATCCTTCTGTTACGATCTTATGTTTCTACACGAAACAACGTACAAAGCACAAAAATACGGACTTGAAATTTTATGTGTTTCGGCTTTGAAACCACATCGCATCAATGCCCTTCATCGCAAATCGCATTTCAAGAATTTTAACTTTTAACTGGGTGTTATCCATTTGAGCTTGTGGTATGCGATATGCGATTGCATTGCATCGCAACTTAAATAAGTTGCGAAGTACTTGGTCTACTAAACTCCTAAGCTTGCGACGTGTGATTTGCGATTGCATCGAAACTTAAACAAAATAACTTGTTGGTGCTTAAAGGTAAGTCATAAAATATGCAAAGTGTGAAATGTGGGCACCAAAAAAGTAAATCTTAAAAAGTGTGAAGTGCGAACTGCAGTCGCCAAAAAGGTAAACAGTAAATCATGTGAAGTGTGATATTTAAGATTTGCGATGTGCGATGACGATGTCACATCGCAACATCACAAAGTTTGGTGTGGGGCCTAAAATTTATATGTTAAAATGTGCGAAGTGCGGTATGCGACGTGCAAAACAACGGAAAGTGTGAAATGCAAAAAGGTAAGGAATAAGGTGATAACAAAGGTTTCTGGTGGATTTGGTAATGTGGCAAGGTATGATGGGTCCCAACAAATCACACCAATGAAAACTTAAGTTTTGGCGAAATATTAAGAGCTAAAGGTTAAAAATTGCGGGTTACGATGTGCAGGCAAAAGGTAAGTGAATGCGGTGGGTAAGAAATTAAATGCAGAGTGTGGCTCGAGTACTCTGTTTCTTTGAAATTGTGTGAAAATGCCTGCAGATTTGGATCATGTGCCTTGTCCTTCCTACAACAAAAATTCAATGTAAGTGTGGCTACTGCCAGTTTTATTCATGGCAATGGTTGGGAGTATTCCAACACTCCCCCTTAATCACAACTGCCGCCATCGACCATTCCCAAACATTTTCTAAGGTAAACAAAACTTTTCTGTCCCAATGGATTTGTGAGGATATCTGCAAATTGTTCCTCTGACCTACAATGCTGCAACACAATTTCACCATTGTTAACTAATTCCCTCATGAAATGGTATTTGGCATCAATATGCTTTATTATCTTGTGGAAAATAGAATTCTCTGACAATGCAATTATTGAACTATTATCACAGAAAATTGTGGTTCCTTTGTCTTTTTCATGACATAAATCCCTCAGCATCCTTCTCATCCAAACTGTTCGCCATGTTGTTGTTGCTGCTGCTACATATTCAGCCTCTGCTGTTGATAATGAAACTATTGGCTGCTTCTTGGAAGCCCATGAAATGGCTCCCGATCCGAAATGAAAAACATACCCTGATGTGCTCTTTATTTCATCAACACTTCGAACCCAATCATTGTCAGTGTAACCAATCAGTCTGAAATCATTAGTTTCGGAGTATAGAACACCATACTCTTTTGTTCCATTTACATACCTCAATATTCTCTTAGTTTCTTTCCAATGTGTCTCCTTGGGTGTCTCCATGAATCTGGATATCAAACTTACTGCATACATTATATCAAGCCTAGTTGCAGTCAAATACATTAGACTGCCAACCATGCTTTTGTACAATGTCGGATTGAAATTCTTGTTGCAATATTCTTTTTCTCAACTTCAACCCCATGACGATTTGAGTTTATGATGGCTTTTTGTTCTGCATATTGAACCATTTTTAAATTTCAGCAACATACTTTTCTTGGGAGATAAAAATTTCGTTTTCTATTTTCTTTACTTCTATGCCCAAAAAATATCTTAACAAATCCAATTCAGTCATTTCAAACTCACTTTTCATGACTACTTTGAAATCAACAATCAGAGAAACAAAATTGCTTGTAAAAATCAAATCATCTACATACAAAAAACAATAAGAATTTTACCATAACTTTCTTTGATGTAGAGTGTGGGTGCACCATCACACTTGTCGAACCCATTGTCCATCAGGTGAGCATCAATCCTGCTATTCCATGCTCGTGGTGCTTGATTCAGCCCAACAAGATCTTTCCATAGCTTACACACCTTGTGTTCTTGGCCTTTTATTTCATATCCAACAGGTTGTTCAACATATACCTCCTCTTTTAGCACTCCATTCAAGAATGCTAACTTCACATCCATTTGATAAACTTTCCATTTTTGTTATGCTTCTATAGACAACACTGTCTGCACTGTCTCCATCCTTGTAACCGGTGCATTCGATCCACTTATCTTCTTTGACTGCATCTTCAAAATGGATTGGTTCATCAACATGACAAAATAATGCAAATAAAGAATTTAGATGAACACTTATCAACTTCTTCTTGCTCATAAATTTCACTTAAATTTCTGAATATTTGTCTTCTTTTATTTTTTGAGGTTGTGCTTGGAGTTGCACTTGAACTCGAGGGAGTTGCTGATCCCTGTGGTGTGCTTGGAGAAGCACTTCCTTGGTTGTGCAGTGCTATCCTATTTCTTGCTTGCGGTGTTCTCTGTTGAGCTTGTGTAGGTGGAGGAGGAGCCACCATTGAGGATTTTCTTGCTGCAGTCCATTCCTATTTCTCTTCATGAGACATACATGTCTTCACATTTACTGTCTTCTCTAAACTTCCATCCCATTCTTCTTCTTCTATGAACTGAACAGGTCTGCTGATTATTACTTTCTTGGTTGATGTAAGCCTTGGATTCAACACTGTATTCAAGAAATATACATTTCTCCCCCTTGTTGTCCAACTTCTTCCTTAACTGATCCCAAACATGTGCATATGACACACATCCAAACAGTCTCATGTGAGTGACAAAATTCTTTTTTCCACTCCACACTTCTTCTGGAACTCTATTCATAACACTTTTGGTTGGACATCTATTTATGATATATGTTGCACAAGAGACAGCTTGTGCCAAATATTCATTTGGAAAATTATTTGCCTTTAATATACTTCTTGCCATGTCCATGATGGTCCTATTCTTTCTTTTTGCAACACCATTTTGCTGAGGTGTATACCTTTTAGTAAATTTCTTGTGAATTCCATGCTCCCTGCAGAAATGTAGGAAGTATTTAGAGACATATTCTCCACCTCTATTAGTTCTCAACACTTTTATGTAGTGTCCACTTTGCTTCTCAACAAGGGATTTGTAGTGGTAGAACTGTTCAAACACTTCATTTTTCTATTTTAGGAAATAGACCCATGTCTTCCTTATGTAATCATATATGAATGTCAAAATATAATGACTGCCACCTATGATGGAATTTGCATTGGTCCACATAAATCTGAGTGGAAAATATCCAAAGGTGCCTTTTCCCTTATACTCTTTCCTGTTGGAAATGATTCTCTATGTTATTTGCCTAAGATGCAACCTTCACGTAGACTGTCTGGTTTCTCTATGAGTGGTAATCCCTTTTCCATACCTTTTCTATGTAGCAAATTCAAACCTCCGAAATTGAGATGACCAAATCTCAAATGCCATAGCCATTTCTAATCTTTCACTTCTTCTTGAAATATTTCTTGTGTGAAAGTTGCTACAACACCTCCTTCCTTCAAGTCTAATCTCATATTGAGAGGAAACATTCTATTGCTTGTCATATGAACTTTTGCAATGAGTTGTCTACTTGGAGGTTTATCCATGATTGTGCACACATCATCTTTAAAAAACACACTGTAGCCATTTTGCATGAGCTGTCCAATGCTTAGAAGGTTACATTTCAGGCCAGGGACATAATAGACATCTAGCACATATTTCTTCTCTCCCTTCTTTGTCAAAACATTTACTCTCCCTTTTCCCATGACAGAGAATTTGCTATCAGTCTCCAATGTGACTTCAACTTTTACACTTTCATCTAGGTTGGAAAAAATTTATATGTTTTTAGTCATATGGTTACTACACCTTGAATCTAAGAACCATATATCTTATTTTTTTTCTTGTGCTACATTACAAGCTAAAAAAAATCTTCACGTTTATGATTTTCTTTTTTAAAATTTACACTTGGTTTACTACCTTTGTCATTTTTATTCTTTCTACATTCATTTGCATAATGACCATACTTTGGCAATAATGACATTGGACATGAGATTTATCATACCTTTATCCCTGTGTTGATTCTAGCGTGAACCTTGGCTTGGATTCTGATTACTGCCCCTTACACTTGTTCTTGCAGAGCTGCTTTTTCCACTTCTGTGTGGGCTTCTTCCTCTTCCTCGGTATTTTGATCTTCCTCGACCTCTACCTTGACCAAAATACATTTGTGTCTTAAATGCATGCTCCAATGAGGAGTTTTTTTCTTTTTTCAGTTTATGCTCATGAGACATTAGTGATGCATGAAGCTCATCCACTGAAAACTGTGAGAGATCCTTTGTTTCTTCTATGGCCACAACTATGGAATCAAACCATGACGGTAGAATTCTTAATACTTTCTTAACTATTCTCCTTTCTTCAAGTGTCTCACCATTAGACTTGATTTGGGTAACCAACCCAATCACATGTGTAAAGAATGAGTCTACATTATCATACTCTTTCATACAAAGAGTTTCAAAATCTCTTCTCAGCATTTGAATTTTTGTTGTCTTCAACTTTTCCATGCCTTGATAGGCTGTTTGGAGGGTATCCCATGCCTCCTTGTACTTCATTGCTGCTGCAAACCTTGGGAAAATACTCTCATGTAATACTTGGAAAATATAGAAGAGGGCTTTTAAGTCCTTCTTCTTATTATCTCTCAACAAATCTCTTTCTACTTGTGTCAAAGCATTATATTCTATTGCATCTGCTGGTTCCTGGAAACCATTTTCCACTAGCTCCTAAATATCTTGTGAAGCAAATAGGGCCTTCATTGTAATGGCCCAATAACCATAGTTTTTACCATTGAATTGTGGTTGTTGTGGATTAGTCAGGCTTGTGCCTGCTATTGCCACCTTGATTGTGTAAACAAAACCTTCTCACTGCTGGAGAATCCTCTTCTCAAACAACCTTTCAGCTTCTTTAGTAAAGAGCTTGTTCTTTCAGTGACAGTCTAGACTTTCTCTGATACCATGTTGGAAATTTTGGTATGCTCTGATGCTATGTCGAGAATGTACATGAAACAAAGAAGCACAAAACAATTTACACATAATGAAATATTGCGGAAATAAAAATTTCACACAGATAGAGAGTGAGAACACAGGAGAGGAAAACTTCAGTTTTTTCATTCACCTCTTTGAAAAAATATGAAGTTACATACTTTTAATAAAAAATGGAAAAGCCTGTAAACTTAATGCTATTCAATTCTAGAATGAACGTATAACAACCAAAAAATCCTTTTTCTCTGATCTTCTGTCTCTACACAAAAAGCCGGACTTGAAATTTTATGGGGTTCGGCTTCGAAACCACATTGCATCCACACCCTTCATCGCAAATCACATTTTGGTGATTTTAACTTCTAATTGGGCGCTATCCATTTGAGCTTGCAGTATGCGATATGTGATTGCATTGCGTCGCAACTTAAATAAGTTGCGAAGTACTTTGTGCGCTAAAATCCTAAGTTTGCGATGTGTGATTTTTTATCGCATTGCAACTTAAACAAAACAATTTGCGGGCTCTTAAAGGTAAGTCATAAAATATGCGAAGTGTGAAATGCGGGTGGCAAAAAATTAAATAATAAAAAGTGAGAAGTGCGAACTGTGGGCGCCAAAAAGGTAAATAGTAAATCATGCGAAGTGTGATATTCAACATTTGCGATGTGTGATGACGATGTCACATTGAAACATCACAAGGTTTGGTGTGGGGCCTAAACGTTAAATGTTAAAATGTACAAAGTGCGGTATGTGACGCGCAAAATAGCGGAAAGTGATAAATGCGAAAAGGTGAGGAATAAGACGATAACAAATGTTTGTGGGTGGATTTGGTAATGTGGCAAGCTATGATGGGTCCCACCAAATCGCAACAGCAGAAACTTAACTTTCGGCGAAAGATTAAGAGTTAAAGGTTAGAACATGAGGGTTGCGATGTGCTGGAAACAGGTAAGTGAATGTGGTGGGTAAGAAATTAAACACAGAGTGTGGCTCGAGCACTCTGTTTCTTTGACATTGCGTGAAAACGCTCGCAGATTTGGATCATGTGCCTTGTCCTTCTTTCAACAAAAATTCAATGTAAGTGTGGTTGTTGCCAATCTTATTCATGGCAATGTTTGGGAGTATTTCCAACATTATGTGTGTGTATGTGTGTATATATATATATATATATATATGGAAGTACCTTCTGCTTTATGGTACTTTCATCCTTCGTCAGTCAATCATACCTAAACTGTCAGCTTGAATACTTATCTGTGTGTGAACAATCCATATTTCACACTCGGAGAGGGTCATTCCTAACATAGGAAGGCGTAATTGAAATGAAGGCACCAATCACAAAGTGCTGGTGATGGTTAGAAGTATAATGTATTTCCTCTTAAGGTAACTTATGTATTTTTTCTTCGTGATTTATTTTCCCTTCGTAAGCACTTGTATGGCTAATAGATTCATGTTCATTCATACCGATCTCTTTTAATTCCAAAACTCATCGATCATTCTCATATGAATAATAGGTTCATGTTACAAAAAGATGACCCACTACATGAAAGAGAGTAAGTACATACATAGAGCCATGAGGTCTGGTCTCTATGTGGTCTGGTGGCATGTTTGTGGAGTTTCGGGTGTTTGTGGTGTGCCGCGTAACTTACAAGAGATGTCTCTTGAAAAGACATATAAGACATATGTAACATGGGATAACATTTTAGACATTTCATGTTAGGGAACTAATGATGGCATTAGTTTACACTGGTGAAATATATGAACTAAGAAATCCACATAATATGGTCGGCCTCAGGAAGAGGGAAATTAAAATTATGAAATGACCAAATTATGGTCAAAACAACAAAAATATGGTCATAAGAGGCCAAATAATACTATGAAATGACAATATTATGGTTGAAATAGAAAAAGTATGGTTGAAGCCACAATGGGGCATGGAATAGCCATGTTAAACTAATATTAATGCCATCATTTTGATTAATATAGTCTTAGTCGTGCCTACGATGGGGACTAATAATAATCTACTACAAGGACTAATAATAATTTCTAAGTAAAAGGCTAATAATTAAACCATTCATAAATAAAAAAATATAAATTATTGGTTAATAAGTAATTCGTCAATAAATTATAAATCACAATATAGTTTTAACAAAATATTTGTATATATTTATTAAATTCATAATATTTATAATATAAAATAAAAGTTTGTTTTATATCATGGAAATTATCACACATCGTTTTGTTGGTGACATTCCAATCCTTGTTAAAATAAACAAATGATCTCACAATTGAAGATTCCACTCCTACTTTTTGATCTTATGAATTTGAAACCAAGATGCCTAAACTTGGGTGCAATATTGCACTCACAATTACTCTCTAAACTTTGGCTTTTACTCCAAAATAAAGAAAACCAATGAATCAAAAGGGGGAAATCCCCTTCTAAATATATCTAAACATATTCTAAAAGTATAATATGGGTTTTTATATATATAAAATGTGTACGCATTGTATTACATTCAAAAAAATATTTGATACATGCCTATTGTTATTACTTTATCATAAGGGAAATTAGTCCAATAGCTTAGGTATAAGTTTTTCGTATATATATATATATATATATATATATATATATATATATATATATATATGTTGTAGTCCAAATGTGTCTAAAAAAATTAGAAGGCGAAATATAACAAACACTGGTGGTGAGGCTATCGACCTTGCATAATATCTTGGAACCTAAAGAAACCAAAACATGATAAATCATTTAAATAGTGGGAGATTCCATGTAGCTGGGAGTTGGGACTTTATCCTAGTAATAACTTAAGTGGTATTCTAGTATAACACACCCGAGATGGCTACTGCTAATCTAATTCCTCGTATTTTGTTAGAAGAATGTGGGGTTTTTTTTTTCTTTTTTCACTTAACATCTATATATATATATATATATATATATATATATATATATATTGAAATACACCTAGCAGCCTATTCCTCAAGCGTCCCCACTATCAACCTATGATCAACAGTAATAATAATTAAATACAGAACGGCTGTAACTTGTGATTGATTATGTTTTTCGGTCAATTTTCTCGACTGTTAATGGGTAGACACTCTGTTCCAATCATGGTTTTGACCTAGGGTTCCATGGCCCCCATCCAGAAAACCACGTTGCCTCTACCCACCTAATGGCCAATATCAATTGTGCCACCCCTTCCCTACATTCTCTAGAACTGTTGTATGGGGGTGTTGCAAGGCGGTTTCTAATTTTCCCCAAAATCGCTAGCGGGTTTGTTGAATTATACTTATGACACAATGGGGCCCATCCTTTTGACCTCTTCCCCGGTACTAGCCAAACACATCATCCCGACATTTCTCATCCATTTCTCCCCCTTATACCTTCGATATAGGACTTCTAGGACACATCACCTATGTCCTGTCTCGCGATGATTCTACTTGCCAACTCCTCTTGCGCCTTTGGGATGGATTCTTCGGGACAGGTCATCTTGTTCTTGTAACCCCGATGACTCCTTGTGACTACTCCTATTTTTGCCTTGGGATGGGACCCATGTGTTTGGGTGGATTAGGGGGCCATACCTCTACCCATCCTTACTTCCGGTTGGTCCATGGAATTACATTGCCATGACATCCCATTATGAATCAACTTAGCCCTTCCTCATTGCACTTTATAATCAAATTTTGGGAAGAGCCCTACAGGCTAATTTGTCTCATGGCCTGCCCTATGCCAATCCCAGTTTAATCAGGGTCATCTAGAGGCCAACCTATCCTAGCCCCATGTCGTTCGACTTCCTTAGGGCGAGAACCCCTGCGATAGTTATGAGAACTCCCTGTCGAGATGTGTTGTAATGTGGGATCCATTCCAGCCAATGACAACACTCACTGCCTCTGTGTCATAATTATAGCTAGCCTGATTCCCCATCAGTCCTTCCATTCCTTTGCATTGTTAAAAAAAACCTCTGGGTGTGGACTCTAGGCCATGTCACCCCTCTATTCACCCAATTGTGATAAGAAAAAATCTAGGCGTCCAATCTTGGGATTCCATGGATTCCAATGTACAATTCAAGTTAATCCCTCTTAATAGTTTGTGTTCTACTAAAGAGTACACATAAATAGTTTAGACCACTCCTGGTCGAAGTGGAGATGCGACCTAACACACAACAAGATAAAGAATCCTCTCATGTAAAATCACGGGCCATTAAGGTTAGGAGAAAGGTGTTGACAGTGTTGTATCCCACCAACATACATGGTGTCTCCTCAATATGAGGTCCCAATTAGAACTTGTACCATTTGGTTTAGGAGCCCCATCTGGAAATGTGACCCAACTTCCATTTACTTAAATATTTTCCTTGGCTATAGTAGTTAGCGTAAGAGATCAATGCACATGTAATTTTGAATGAGCAAGTAAGTATTCCTTGTAAAATATTCAATTGTGAACTGTATCAAGGTTCTTTCACTAGAAGGAAATAGAAGTGAGCTTTTAGAGGAGAAGCATTAGTACTAATATAATAAAGACACACTCACATACATATGAAATAATCATTAGTCATCGAGAAAAATAATTGATATATATGCAATGATCACGAAAACAAATACAACACATATTCAATGAGATGAGCACCAAAGCCACCAAAATAGTTCAATTTATTTATTACATAAGAATGCTAATATATATCACAAAAATACCAAGAATACTCCTATAATATTCATGATATACACATAAAATTGTGTTGGTTCAATGAGCTTCAAATATTAGGTGAAAGTTCCAAGATACATTAATAAAATGAACATCACTAGCTCTAATAGTGGAGCATTAAGCCACTACTCACTCTCCAAAATAGCTATCCTCCTCTCTAATTCTTGGATGGAGAAGCCAAGGTTAAAATTCCTCTCTTTGAGTAATGAGACCTCCTTTATAACAAAAGGAATGGCCTTCCATATCCCCATGACTCTTGAATGTCCTCATGACTCTTAAAATTCTACTGTGACCTTTTGACTTATGAATGAATTTTAAACTTGTATGTGACTTTGGACTCATCCATGTGGCTCTTTTGTCCATAAATGACTCTTGGATTTCCACATATTTACATTTAGAATATTTTCAAAAATTACATCATAATCTTTTCATCATCATGTGACAACAACATGACAATTCAACAACATTGATGACTTCGAGTCATGTTGAATTGTACATAAATTTATTTGATAAGTGATGACACTGTCACTATCTCTTCAATATTCATAAAAAAACTTGCATCGTTGTTTCTATCTACCCTCCAAAGGGTCTTGAGAGAAATTGGAGTCTTCATGATTCACTTTGATAATTGAGATCCACTATTCTTTCAATTATCGCAACATGGTGTCTTCGTCTTTAGAATGCTTCCTTGGGAAAAAATCCTTATCAAATCTCTTCATAGATATTTTCCATGCTTCTTCATATTTAGAATGCTTCCTTGGGTAAAAATCCTTATCAAATCTCCTCATAGATATTTTCCATGCTTCATTGAACACCTGCAGATGTAGATCACTCATGGAAAGCAAACATTAACCCAACAATCTCCTATTTTATCATGCTTCACGCATATTTTTTGTATGTGGATCAAAAATTCCCCAAGGGGAAAGGTGGAAGCTTTTTTGGCATATGGGCACTGCAAGAGACAAGGAGGGGCTTCACTAAGCATTGATAATGAACTGTGCACTCAATTGGAGGAGGAGGAGGCCTAATGGACATAGGAGACAAATTCAAGGGACAAGGTTGCATGATTGTTCACGAAGGATGCATTGTGCACTTGGAAGGAAAAGACAGGGGCACAAGGAGGCTGTAGGGTCCAGAGATAAGGCACACGGGAGGCCTCATTTTCCACTGAGAGTGCACAATGGGCTCAACTTGGAGACTAAAGGCCTGACTGGTGTAGGGCACAAAAACAAGCAATAAGTAGGGGACCTTGATGACTAGGAGTGTGTTTTGCGTTGGAGATGGAGGAAGATCTAGGCTTGGCATAGGTTGAAGCTTCAATAAACAAGAAGGGTTTGCAATAGGCCTTAGGAGTGTGTTATGCACTCTTCCTTTCCTAGATGTAAGGCTTGCAAAGTCAGAAAAGTGTCTAAGTCGGGAATGGTGAAACCTTGAAAACAAATTGAGTTAGGAGAAAAATAAATCATGACGTATTTGAAATCATTAGTAAAACTTAGACAAGACCCAAGACTAAGAAGTATACATCAAGAGGCTAGTTTCCAAAAATTCTCCAAGAATAAAGACAAAGTATGTGTAGTTGCGACCAAAAGTGTACTATGACTCTAAAATGGAGTATTGTTACTCTTGATGATCTAGTGACACTTATAAAGGAGCATGGAAACTTAGAACATGTGTAGAAACATAAAATGACACTTGAAAACCAAAAGAGACACTTGACATGTTAGAAAGTAGGCTCCAAAATTTGAACATAGAAAAAATTTGGAGGGTGTTGTAGTAGCGACAACACTTGGAAACATAGTGAAAAAAATTCAAATTCTTTGTACATAATAGTTTTCATCAAATAATTAGCCCTTAAGGATGTGTTTATTCGTGAAGGGGTTTTCCTTGGCTTCCCCTATTACCCTGGTTATGGATATAGTACCCACCATTCCCTTTCTTGGTTTAACACAACGAAATTTTCCAATTCACAATTGTTTCAATCCAGAAGAACGATAATATGTAATTGCGAGTTAAAGATATTCAGAGTCTCATTTTTCATATCTGGTGTTGCTCCATTTCTAGTAGTCATGTTCAGTAACCTAGCGGAGTCACTACATGAACATAAAAATTTCTTCGCTTCTAGTAAGCCTATTGAGTACCTCAAAGAAGTTGTTGCTTGACCTCTTTGTCTAGGAACCCTTTCTCTTACTTCATATTTTTGTTTTATATAGAAAAATGCATAGGAACTTATTATTTTAGTGGGGCAGAAGAGGGATCTCGACTTATTAAGAGCATAAGAGGTTGTTTCTTCATAGAAGGGTATATATACCTTTGATATAGGTTTTCTCGACGTTGTTTTTCCCTTTCTCTTCTCTACTTGACTAGCTTAGCATGAAAAACACCAAATATAAGAAAAGGTATGAGATATGATGGAAAAACACAACAAATATAAGGAAATAAACTTGTATAAAGAAAGAACGCAACCCAGGGATGTTACTGGAAGTAGTGCTTGAGGTCTCGGCCATTTACGGGAAGAATTTCAGCCCTGCCATATAAATATTTTAACTTGTAAGAATGCTAGCTAAGTTATTCATTGATGTTGTATTTTCTAATCCATAGAGTTTGAAACTTGGTGTTCTTACCTTTCTCTTTATGGGCTCTGTCCCACTTCCTTATGGAATTGTTATCGAACCAATGCTTAATTCGGTTCTGGTGAATGGAAAAAAATTATTTCAATTTTAGCCTTTCTTCCTCAAGCTTAAGGAGATTTTTTCTCCATCTATGAACAAGGAGACACGGTCTTCCTTTAGATTCTTGCGAAAGATGCAAGGCAGGAAGGTAAATTTTTGGTGGAAGGATACCATCTTTTCCGTATACAAGGAAGTAGAGAGATGTTTTCAGAGAGGGATTAGGAGTGACACGGTCATCTCATAATGCATTCACCAAAGCATTGTGCCAATTATTCTGTTAAGAGAAAACAATTTTCTTTATAATACAAATTAAGTTCTTGTTTTTAGACTTAGATAAATTGTTTCCTAGTGGGTAATAGTTAGATACATGCTTCAAAACAATACCATATTCTAACACAAAATCATACATGTTTAGCGATTAAAAATAAGTTTAATTATTGAATAAAAGTGTTGTAGGAATGCCAAACCTGGTTATGATGTTCTATTTAAGAAATTGGGTGACTTCCTGATCATTGACTTGCCTCAATGGCACCACTTCAGTCCACGAAGTGAAATAGTCGACTGTGGTTAGAATATATTGGTGTTGATTTGACGAATGAAGAAATATTTCACCTATAATGTCTAGTCCCATTGTTGGAATGGTTCTTAAATTGCTATGGGTAGTAATGGGGCACCTAACTTTTGATCATGACCAACACACCTTTGACATATAGGGCACTTTCGAGCATACGCATGGGCATTCTTAAATAATGTGGGCCAATAGTAATTGAAACTCATAACCTTATGAGTTGTGGTATCACCCATGTAGTCTCCACCTGATGGTCTATCATGCATATCCTTTAACTCCCTTTCTAAATCTTTTGGATCTAATCATTTAAGCATGACACCATTATGGTGCTTTCAAAAAATCACATGCACTAGTCGCTAATATAAATATTTAATACATATTTCCCTATTTTTTTTATTCGATAAATGTGAAGGAAAGGTGTTGTCCTCTAATTATTTCTATATATACGAATACCAAGACATGGTTGTACATGTGGGAGGAACTTGCTGAACATTATACATCTATATTTCCTATTCCTATCTTGAAATATCTTATTTTGGAGAATCCATCGCTTCAGCTACAAATCGAAAAATATCGTGGCTTTTAATAATATGAACTAGCTTGAATTTAATATCAAATTATTGTAGGAATGTTATCCAGTTCGCTCTCCTTTCACCTAGTTCTTGTTGTGCAAACTATGTTCTAACAATTGGATGAGACACATCGATAATAATATGAGCTTTCAGGAGGTAAGGCCTAAAATTTTTAACCTCCTTATAAAATATTTATTATTGATTATCAATAGTGGGATAATTCAATTGAGATCCTTGTAAGCTATTAGTCATGAAATATATAGTCCATTAATTTCCTTTATTGTCTTTATGTGTTAACATGGCCACAATATATGTGTTAGAAGCGAAACTATACAACAGGAAATATTTGTCAAATTCTGGATTGTATAAGGATGGAGCATCAACTATGGATTGCTTGATCTGGGCAAAGGCATATTTTCCCATTTTATCCCATTTGTATGTAGTATCCTTCTTTGTCATCTCCTATAATGGTTTAAAAATCTGAGCATAGTTGGAGATGAACTTGTGCAGGAAATTGATCTTCCCAATGAAATATTGCATTTCCTTCTTGTTCATAGGAAATTGGATTTGAGAGATAGCTTTACCCCTTTCTAGGTCAACTTTGATTCCACTCTTAGCAATGAGGTGTCCTAAGAGATTAACTCCTGACACATGAGAGATGGCCTTTTTCAGATTTAACTAAATCCCATACTTGTGACATCACTCGAAAAAAAATGCTTAAGATGATGAATATAATCTAATGTTTTATTTGAAAATATCGTTACGTCATCCAAGTAGATGACTACACACTATCCAATCAGTCCACGAAAATGTGATGTCCATAACCCTTTGAACAATAGCACCAACATTGACAATTCCAAAAGGCATGCAGTTAAACACAAAATCTCCCCACTTTGTCTTGAACATGGTCTTTAAGCGATATGGTTTTGCACTTGATTATAGACTGAAAAACCATATCGAAGTGAGAAAATTTGTGACCCAAATACCATCTAGAGTATTTTCTCCATTGATGGAAAACAATAATTTTCTTTATATGAAGCCCGATTGAGTTTCTGAAAGTGGACACACAAGCGTATCTCCACGAACTTCTTTCTAACTAGAACTAGGTTAGAAACCCATGTGGAATGTTGAAATTCAAAAATGATCATACCATCCAACAATTTACTTTTTTTTTTTTTTTGAATTAGGATTTTTTTTGAATTAGGGGCTCAAGCATCGAATGAATTTTTCTTACTTTCAATTGGAAAGGATTTTCCCCTCCCTTGACAGGAATAAAATGATAAATGATACGTGTATCATATGTTTTTAAATCTTCATATATCCATGCAAATAAATCTTGATACTGTTTGAAGAGATATATAAAATATTTTTATTCTTTAGAAGAAAAACATGTACCAAGGTTGCCATACATAAAATATTCTTTGGTTCCTAGATTGACTTGTTCTTGTGACAATGTTGAGTTCTGAGTCTTTGTGTCCATTGGTCCTTTGAATCAATTTTGCAGGTCATAAAGCTTCTCAAGAGATACCCCACCTTTCGACATAGTTTTTCCCCTGATGCTTGAACCGCATCCTGCAGATCCTTCTAGTGCTCATATTCTCCAATAGGCACATCTTTAAGCACATTTGTATTGGCCATGATGTGTAGTATCTACTAGTCATTATTAAATATGCGAAAAATTAGTTATGATGTCAGGAACAGATGTATTATAAATAATTTTAATAGAAAAACCATATTTTAATGGTGACATTCGATCAAATGCATTAGCTAATATATCCACTACCACATTACGTATCTTTGGAAAAAAATAATATTAAATTCTTTGAAAAATGAAATGAGTCGCCATACCTCTTGTTGGTAGTATTTCAAAGTAGGTGAAACAAAATGAATGGTATTTCGAACATGTCAGGTGACAATCTATGAATCAACAATTACCTTAAGTACCTCTATTTTGAGGTCTATGGCTTTCTTTAACCCAAAATGAGTGCTTCATATAATTCAACTGTGTTGTTCATGCACTCGAACTCCAAGAGACATAAAAAAGTGTACATTTTATTTGTAGGGTCAATAAGAGTACAACCAACCCTAGAAGCATCTTAAGCCTTAGAACCATCAAAGTATAAGGCCCACATATTAGTAGCTACTGGGATTATTCCTACACTAGTAGTATGTACATCTATATTAAAAATTTCATTGGCACCAGTTGGATTGTGAGGAAGGAGCTCCAACTGTGTATCTGAGGGTATGGGTGATGGTTGCACTTGATAACACGCATGATCAAATTCTAAGAAACAATTTCTAAAAATGACATCTACAAAGCCAATTGGCTCATTATGTCTCTCAAGTTGTGTCACAATATATTTCATATAAGTCTCAGTTTCTACTCAAATCTGATTGTTTTCCCTTGTAAGGAAGCCACAAATGTGTCCAATCTATTGAGAAATACCCTTGTAGCTTGTTGGATCAATCTCTACTCAGAAGAAAACCATATGCTTTAGTAATTTCCACAATAACAATGTTAATGCACCGATGAAATCTTTTGTTTGATGAAAAATAGATAAGAACATTATGGAGTTCACCAATTTCCTAGACCAATGATATATCTAGTTGTATTATTCATGTATCAATATTTTACCATTTAGTATTATTTTTCTTAGGAAAATATAATGGCATAACATTTGAAAATGCACCAAAATAAACGAGACGATCATGGAAATAACCAACCAACTGGCTATAACCAACTAGCAAAGTCCACTCAAAGCTCAAACCAGTAGTCCTCACTATGTAGTCCTCAACTGACTAAGTCCAATAGTCCAGACAGGTATATTACTCACTTAAACTTCTCTTTAATTCAAATACTTCATTTTTGAGCGAATTTAAAGACCTGGCCATGCTTTCCATGTTAAAGGAATATTTCTCTTTGTCTTTAGTAGAAGATGCTTGAGTTTTCTTACCAGTGTATTTGGAGTCTTTATAATCTTCATGATCATCAATGGCTCCAATATAATGAAAGTATTTATCTATAATGATTTCTTCTACAAATATGAAAGACAATGTATCCTTTGCATATTGTTTAATGAACACATAAATTTGTAGGCAAGGAAACTGTATAATAATATTTGGGTTTTGAATCATGTTGTTAAACATATATTGGGAACTTGTTTAATAAATGAGTAAACCTTTGATTGAATTCCTTCATTTTTTTCCTTGTCCCCCATATTAATATTCCCAATTTTTCTTAGCAACATGGTAGGAGTCTTATCGTCAATTTATCTATAAATAATTTTTTAAACTCCCTCCAATTATGGATTGAATTAAGAGGAACATTGTGATACCATACTGACACTCTAACTTCTAGAGTGTACGATAAAATTCTACAGGAAACGTCATCAAAGAAGACCTCGAGCATTCGTAAATGCATGTAGAAGTCATCAATATGGTCATCAACTTTCGTATTTTTTTTCAAGGTCAAAATTTGAAAGAAACTTTTTCGGGTGTTTAGGAATATGATGAAGATTTCTTGGAAGAGAAAGTAGCCCTTGGTCCATCCAATGAAACTTTTCATCAACCATGTCTTCTTCCTTCTCCTCTTCTCCCTCTAAATTATTAGACTCTTCTCCCTTAATGTTTAAATATTCATTATAATAAGGCGATCCTCCTTGTGTTTGTTTTTCTTCTTTAGAAAATAAAAAATCCTTCCCTTCACCATCCAAATATTCCTCAATAGGTGGAAGTTCCCCTTGATGATTTTCTCTTTCAGAATAATAAACTAACTCTTAAAGGTTTGCAATAACCAAATCTTCCAATGAAGAAACCAATAGACTGTTGTGAGTTGTTCATTTCTTTATTGGCTTATGAGGTAGAATATAAGTGACAAGGATTAAACCATGAGTTCTTGCAAATTGATGAGTAATAGGCCAAATTTTCCATAGTTGATCATAAGTAACTTCGAAAGCATTTCCTGAAATTTGATGGGAGGAGTCCCCTCTCTCAGGAATGTGAGTTGTATTTGAAATCTGAATGTTACTACCTCACATGAATGGTTGGTTGTTAGGATGAGGTGAATTTTCAGCCATATAAAGGATGCCCTCCTTCTAGTGCCTAAATGTTGACAATGCTGGATCCTACCAACATATAGGGGGTATCCCAAATATTAGGTACCAATTATACCTCACACAATTTGGTGTAGGAGCCCCATCCATAAATGTGGCCAGATTTCCATTTACTTAAATTTTTTCCTTGGCTATAGTAGGTAGCATAAGAGAGAGATGCATGTGTACTTTTGAATGAACAAGTAAGTATGCCTTATGAAATTTTCAATTGTAATCTGTATTAATGTTCTTTCTGTTATCGCTAATAATTTTGTGAGTCATTACTTGACATGGTCATATAGTTCACTCCTCAAAAGGGTAAGGACTCCTTACAAATTTTTCAAATTGGCATAGGAAATTTCATTTTTTCATATTTAACCTATCCTAAGTTTCAAGACCTCCCTCATTTAATATTAAAATCACCTCCATATAGGTCACATCATGTCTCATCAGTCATAATTTGTTGTTAGTTTTCATTTCCCAAGAATTTAAATAAAAAAGGTCATTTTAGCCAAGAATCCCTACTTTCGTAGCGAATTCAGTGTAAAATAGGCAGAAAACGCTATGAAACCACTGAAAGTTTCATAGCGAATATGAAGCATTTCTCTGTTTTCTGACTTTGAGCAGTCAACTTCAAGGGCGGTTTCTGGGAAAACAGAGAAGTGTTTTAATAAAATCAGAGAGGTTATTTTCAATAACATATTAAGTAACAATAACCTCTGTCAATTTTCTCAAAGGTGCTACAAATTTGGAGACACAGGGATGTCTTTCAGCCTTATTTTTAGAATGCAAAATTTTCTTGTTTTATACATGTTTTTAGAATGCAGATTCTGGATAGCTCAAGATGATAGGAGAGGTTTTTATTTAATACATACTTACCTAAAAAAAAATCCTTCAGTTTTTCAATATATATCAATTATAGGGAGAAAAGAGCTCATCTTTGAACCCTATGTTTTCAGAAAAAACAGAGTCATTTTAGTGATGAAAAAACTTGCTAAAGGTGAAAAGGATGTTTTTTGAAGAAGAAACACCTCAAGAATCTTAGGTTGAGTTGGTTTATGTTTTGAAAGGTCAATGGCATGTTGAAAATAAAATTTGTACAGCTGGAAGGTTTCTTTTTGAAACAAGGCAAAAATATAGAAAAAACACAGTTTTCAGCAGTTTCGTAGAATTTCCTAGGCTTGAAGCCAGGAAAACGCTACAAAACCACCTGTAGCTTTCTTTTTGAATTTAAAAGCATTTTTGGAAGCTTTAAAGAGGTGTAAATGATATGGAAGATGTTTAAGGGCACGATGAACACAATCCAATAGGAAAGAAGCAAAAATTTTGATTGCAAACGTCATTTTTGGACGCTACAAAAGCACGCTACGAAACTGCCCTATTTTCATAGCAAATTATTTTTAAGGTTTCTGAGAAAATGAAAAAGTATTTTGGAAATTTGAAAGAGTTTTTTCTTCAGGACATGCCCCTCTAAAAAATCCTCTGCCAGTTTCTACAAAGCTATCAGGTTTTGAAAATTACACACTCATATTTGAAGCCTACGTTTTCAGAATTTTCACTAACCATATTTGTGAAAAAATTGTAAAAAATCGATTTGGAGGAGGCCCATCTCAGAATCCACATGGCATATAGACACATTAGAACTCTATTACACTCATAAAATTAGCTGGTTGCAGTTGATATGGGTTATTGAATTGGTTTGTTGAACTATTAATGAAAGAAGAGTCCTTTTTGTATTCAAACTCTGCAAAATAGAAATATACCTAGGGAGTATCCAAGTGATAGAATCATGTTTGAAATAGGTCTCTGAGGTGGGAGTTCGAAGCTAGCAAGGTGGTATATCATTTTTATGAGTCATCATTCTATAAAGGACTGAGTTTTAGAGTTAGAAAGGGTTGGGATATGTTATGGTTGACTGCTACTATTGTAAATATGTTTTTATATCAGTAATACATAATGGTTTTTTACCTGATAGACCTGAGATTCTCATGGAGTTTTTAATGTTTTATTGATATAAATATTATGTTTAACTACTTGCAGTATATTTCATTGCTATTACTCAGAATTCATAACTCTATTCTTTGACTTCCTTTAGTAATGAGATGACTGTGTTTTTCTATGTTTTATGAGTGAATTTCCTTTGAACCACTAGCAGTAGATTTCATTTCTATTACTTAGAATTCATAACTCTATGCTCTGAATTAATTTATTAATGAGATGACTATGTTGACCTATGTTATATGAGTGAATTTCCTTTGTTAAAGACCCCTATCTGCCTTAGCTTCCATGTCAAGAAACCTTGCCACTGAACCTACTGATTTTTTGAGTCCATAGCCCAATGGTAGCAAACCTTCATCTTTTCAACCTGTAAAAATACAAAACCAAGACACAATTCATAGATTTAGCCATGTATATTTATCATTAATAAATATCATAAATTATATGTGAGAGAGCCATCTCAGACTGAAGAGGCTAAGCTTTAGTCAAAAGCTGGTTTGAAACAATTACTCCATATTGACCATTGTAGCAACCCAACATAACCCAATTTGGTGATAACACTTTCACTAGAAGGAAAAAAAGTGAGGCTTTAGAAGATAATTATTAGTACTAATCTAATAAATACACATGCACATACATATGAAAGAATCATTAGTCATCGAGAAAAATATTTCACATATATGCAACTATCATGTAAAAAAATACAACACATATTCAATGAGATGAGCACCATGGCCACCGATTTAATTAAACTCATTTATTACATAAGAATGCTAACATATACCAAGAAAATATCAAGAATAGTACTAAAACATTCATGATATGCACATGAAAATGTGTTGGATCAATGAGTTTCAAATATTAGGTGAAATTTCTAAGATACATTAATACAATGAACAAGACTAGCTCGAATAGTGGAGCGTTAAGCCACTACTCGCTCTCCAAAAGAGATGTATTCCTCTATAATGATTAGATGGATAATATAAGGTTAAAAGTCCTCTCTTTGAGTAATGAGGCCTCTTTTATAAAAAAATGAATGAACTTCCATATCCCCATGACTCTTGAACTTCCACAGTACTCTTAGACTTCTAATGTGACCTTTGTACTTCTATATAACTTTTGAACTTCTATGTGACTTTGGACTTCTCCATGTGGTTCTTTTGTCCATATACTGCTGGAAAATGGGTGGTTGTCTTATTGTTTGCATTGACGTCAACAAGATTCAATGGTGATCCACTGATATCTATAGGCTTTTGGTGTAGAATCATCATAGTAGCAGGCTTATTGAGAAGCCATAAAATGATGGCTGTGGTGGTTAGGCGCCCAACATTCCAAGCAAAAGAAGAAGAGTCAAGAAGTAAAGTGTGGCAAAGAGTGTGAAGTCACCTCAGAGGCAAAAAATTTGTTCCAAGCCTATATCAATCCCTACCCATTAGAAAGAGCTCTGTAAGACCTTTCAAACAATATGCGTAAGTTCAATAATGGTATCCTCGCTCAAAAGATATAGTCTATTGAAGTTCAGGGATTTGAAGCCTTGATAAGGATGAAATATCGGAGCAGGAGGCATACTGGCATATCATAACATTGGATCAGGAGGCATACCAGCATATTTGAGCATCAGAGCAGGAGGCATACTGACATATCAGAATATTAGAGTAGGAGGAATACTGACATATCGAAACAATGGAGCAAGAGGCATACCCACATATAAGAACATCGAAGCAAGATGCTTATCGGGAATCAAAATATAGAAATTTTACCATGTCTTGTTAGTTTCTCAAGGCAATTTTTTGTTATTTCATTAGGTCTTCAAATAAAAATTTGGTCACTGGATAGTGTGTCTAGGGCTATTCCCACTCCTTTCAAAAATTTTACATGTCGGTCCTTGTCATCACTCAGTTGAGTGTACGATCATTGAAAGACCATCATCATCACTTTAGTCAAATTCATCATGGTTTTCATTCATCTCAATGTCACCATTAGGTCATTAGGGTTAAGGTCATGAAAATCTATCATTCCATGCATAAATCCGGCAAAGGAGGGGTGATAATAGGTAAATTTGTTCAATAAAGTTTGGTTTCAAAATGTAATTTATGTTTCATATTATGTAATAAGTTTCAAATTCCAAAGCTGCATAGAAAGTTCTAAAGCTACAAAGTTCCAAAGCTACAAGGTTCAAACATGCATTTCATTCTTGGAAAATGATAACTAGGTCCCATCCTCACTCAAAAGAGGTTAACCCAACTTATAAAAGGAAAAAATACAAAGGAGAAATTTATTTTCACTCAGCTATCCTCCTATCATCTATTTCCTCTCTCCCATTGCGAAGAAAATTGATTTTTTTCCTCTCGGATTTTTTCACAATTTGTTGCACATATGGACAAGGCTTTGCACACAAGAATACTTTGCCACACACAGGAACGCTTTGCTGCACATCTAGCCAAAAATTCTATGCATAAGAACACTTTGCTGCACATATGCACCACACAAAGAAAGACTGCGTTACACATCTCAAAAAAACATACATATTTTTATGGAATGAAGGACAACCATATCCAAGGGTGTTCTTCTATTAAAGAAGGTTCTACAAGCTCAAAAGAATTAAGTAATAGCATTGATCTTAACCCTTGAAACAATTTTCCTAAGATTCAAGCTAATGCCTTCTCTTAGGGTTTTTCTTGCTTTATCGTCTCCTAGTCACCATATTTCATTTTATAAGGTTAAACCCTAAAAATACTCTTCATATACCTTCAATTACATCGCATCAGAGCTTTATGTACCCACTGCCTTAAAATCCTCTGTTTTTCCCTCCTATCAACTAGGGTTTCATTATGGAAACTGATACCTCATCTTCTAAAAAGAAAAAATATAACAAGGGAGGCAAGGTTTTGAGGTTTGAACCTTCAAGTGTCAAAGAAATCGTTTCTTCTCCCTTCATCAAGAAATATTTTAAAGATGTGAACTGTCTAGAGTTTTGCAAGAAGATCCAAGAGGTTGGCTATCATGAGAAACTCACAGGACTTTTTTCCACTTCATTGAAGAGATACAAATCTACCTTAGGAGGAGTATACTTTATAGTTTTAGTGGATGCTATCTCTCAAGCCACAAAAATACCTAATCATGGAGATAAATGGTTCAAAGGTATGGATTTGGACATTAAGGAGTACAAACCATACCTAAAATTACATTACAAAAATGATCCTTCACATGTTTTTCCATTTAGATATTTACTTGAGAAGTATGCTCCATTGATGAGAGTGATCATAAAATACTTCACATGTGAAGGAAGGTTCTCAAGGCTCATCCAATATCACATAAGACTGCTCATGCACTTCACAGCTACTAAATATCTCAATTTGTGTAAATTCTTGTATAGGATCATAGGTAAAATGTCTGAAAATGTGCAGGTGAAAGGAAAAGAACACCATCCTAGCATTTTTCATCATAGTTTGATAAAGCTTATGGTTCTCCATTAGCTAGCAGAAAAGAACATGACATGGGATACTTTCATTGAGGTAGCCTTTCTCATGCCTATTGTTAGTCCACCTAGCATGCAACAAACCTTATCACCAACATTTAAAAAGGTGGGTTCTTCTAGTAGGATAGTTGCTCAGTCAACAAAGGAATCAGTCACAAAGAAAACTATGCAAGATGAATAAGGCTTCTATTTTCTCCTCAAATTGATGAAAGGGCCAATCCTGCATCAGCAGAACAGGAAACACCATTACAACAGGAGGCAACTTTGCATGATGAGGAGGTCATCCATCATGACATTGACATAGTGGACTTGGAGTCCAATGAAGAGCATGAAACCCTAAGAGCAGGTCATTAAAGAAAAATATGTTGAGATAAAGAAGCTAAAGGAAAATTTGGTAAGGGCTAATTCATAATTTCATTTTTAGAGTAGGAAAACAATTAGTTGAAGGTAAAGAAACTACTTTTAGAGAAGAATCAGTTTAAATATAGTATGCAAGATGTGAAGGGAAAATTAGTGGTTGACAGTGAATATTTATATATACATGAGGAACAGGTGAAAAGGAAAAGGCCAAGGACCATGGGTCTTAGGAGGGCACTTCAAAAAGAAAGAGAACAAAATCCACCAGATGAAGAGTTGAGATTTGAAGAAAGGATAACCATGGAAATCAATAAAAATTGAAAGTTTTGGGTTGAAAAAGTGAATTTTCATTTAGAGAAGCTCTTTGAAAAGGACAACAGAGACAATAATATGTAAATTCATATGGCTGCCCACTACTACACAAGGAATAAGATTTGCAAAATCAAAGTCAAACAATTGCAAGAAAAACTGAAGGAAACCTTAATCAGTCAAAAAGGAGAAGAGTAAGTTAGATCTGCTTGGTGATTCTTCCCTAATAGAATAGCACATCACATCATGATTCCATGGACCATGCTTGGAAAATTTTTGAAGAGTTTTGAAGAAATTTCACAATTTTGTGAATTTTTGGGTATTTTGGCAATTTTGGTCATCCCAGATGCGCAACGAGCTCACACTGCACTTTTACTCAGAGCATCAAAATGACCAAAACTCAGCATTTTTGGAAACATAATGACTTATACTTCAAACCCATTTCCTTTTTTTTTTTTCTGATATCCTGCATATATTTCAAGAAAAATGCAAAAAAGTACCCTAAAAACATGTTTATGCCACTGTTTTGGCCCCCTCGCTACACATCTGGAGCAGTCTTGGGAAAATAAATATATCTCAACCTACAAAGGGTAATTTTGCATGATTAAATATGCTAAAGTTAACTAAACTCTCCAATATATCCAGAACAGGTCTTAGTTTCATATATGGACTTTAGGAAGACACTTAAAAACCTCCTCCAATAGCTCGCTAGGCATCTGCAAAAAACTTGCTATATTTCCAAAAATTTACATTGTAATCTTGTAATTTGTAAATTTACTGTGGTAAAAATTTGAGCGGTGAATTATATAGGGCAAATTGTCAAAATTAAATGTAATTTTGGTTAACTTGAGTTAGTTAAGTGTCTAATCATGTATTAAAATCTTTGAGGAATTAGATTAAGTGGTTCAAAAAAGGAGGAAGTCATTTTGGTAACCTCCCTTGCTTGTAGTAGACATTGAATAGGTGCATGAATTATGTTTTTCTTGGATACAATTCGACCCCTGAGAGAGAGGAGAGGTTTTTTTGGTCTATATCTATCATTTTAAGAGTCATTTGACTGGTTGGACATCAGATGGCTATAATCTTGTAGCTTGTACTTTCACTTTCATTTTCAAAACTCAAAGGATGCAGTTGCAACTATTATCTTGGAATTCATGTGCAGTGAGTTTATGATCATGTATTTTATCTATTATAGTCTTTGATGAATGATGTATAGCTCCTCTTTCCATATCTTGTATTTCAATGGATTACCTTACAGTTCATAGGAAAAATTCTATTAATTTAGCTCTGTTTATATAGAAATGCCATTTTTTGTTTCATGTTTCCAGTTGAAAAAATTCATGATTGAACATGCTCATTAAATCGCTCTATTTTTTCAAACCCTCCACCATACCTACAAAACCATAAAGCCATCATAAATCCACTACTACATTTCTCCTTTATATTTTTGCAGTTGTAAACCCTTTGATACCTAGATGTAGCTACTTGGTTTCATCCCTATTCCAGCATCAAACCCTAAAACACTCAAAACCTACCTGAGCCTATCGTATATAACCTAATATCCTTCATATTACAGTCAATATTGAATTTGATCTCATAGAGAGAGCCCTCTCAGCCTGGTAGGGCAGCTACTAAGTCAAATTGGTCTGTGGTTACCTTTTTCAGTCTCCTTTTTAGCCTTCAGAGAACTGGTGGAGTGCTAACATTCTGGCACCGTTTCCAGGGAACGAAGTGATAGATATTCCCCATGAATGAAATACAAGGATCAAGTCTGATTTCTGATGGTGAACAGTGATCATGCACAAGAAGGTTGTGCATTTTTCACCTAGCAACTCCAGTGTTGAAGAATCCAAAGTTTCATAATTTTCATGGCGACTTCACTTTTCAAGAACTGGTAGTCTGAAGAACTTCTTGGTCACTTCATTGTTGTAAAAATGGATTCAATTGCTCGAATGCATGCTCCTATGAATCGAGCTCATATTCCTAGTTTTCCGAACCGTATTTCTTGTATAGATTGTGTTTTCACCTTATTTTTTTTTTTTTTCTAAACTTTGAAATTTTACCTTGTTTTAGTCATAATGTCAAATAGTTCTTGAGTCATTTCATTCTTGATAAAGGTAGGTGATAGTTTATAAGATTTAAAAAAATTAGTTTTCATTTCCAAATAAGGTCTTTAAGTCTCATCCCATGGTTGAAAAGTCTCATCATTCATCTAGAAATCATGTTTTAAACTTTTGGAAAAATCCTCTGCAATTAGCCAAAAAACTGCAGTTTCGTAGCACAGTCAGTTCAAAAAACTAGTTGTGCGCTACAAAAGCGCTACTACTTTCGTAGCACATTTCACCAAAATTGCACTAAATGTGCTACGAAAGCACAGATTCTTAGAAATTTCATGTCAAAACATAAAAAATGTCAGAATCTGTTAGGTTATCATACAATGACATCATAGTGAGTCAGTTAGGGGTCATTTCCAAAATTTTTAACCATTCATACCCATCATTACTACCGTAGAGGTGTCATTTGTGAAAATAAGTTTCAAGTTTGAAAAGGCTAATATGTGTTACTCGTTCCCGTTTTCATAACAAGTAGTGAAACATATCTGTTTTGAGTTTAAGCTTATGGTAATCTTACACCAAATTTATTATCATCTACTATCAAGCAAGGTTGATCCTTCTATCAAGCGAGGATGATCCTACTATCAAGCGAGGTTGATCATTAAATTCTGAAGGAAGCATACAGAAATTTCTGAAGGCAAGAATGAAAAAGGAGAAAAAGAATCATTGGTCAGGACATTGTTTAAGGTCTGAACCTGAAATCACAAGAGTTCTAGCTGAAGACAAAACAGTGTTAGATGCTTTCAGAAAGGCAGGATGTTTAAAGTTCTATGAAAAGCTGCAAGGTGGACACATTCAAGAATCAAAATAATTTGCTTTGCATTTCAATGGTACAAATACAAAGGTGGGAATGTTGAACATATCAATAACTCCTGAAACTATAGCTCTAGTGACTGAGATACCTAGAGGATAGGAAACATGGTTTAAGGGTTTCAGATTTGATATGGAGGCATGCAAGGTGTTTTTAAAGCCAGAATATACAGAGATGGATTTAAATAACGCAATTCCCAGAAACTGCATTAAAGATAGCTATGCTAAACTACTCTTCAATATCCAGAGATATTTCACATGCGAGGTCAGGTACTACAAAGTTTCCTCCTACCGTTTCAAACTTCCATTACACTTCACAGGTATGATATCTCTAGACTACAATTTTTCTTGTATAGAAGCATTGCTAAAATGGCTGATAAGGTTCAAGTGAAATCTGAAGAGTGTGAAACATCTCTATCTCACCATGGTTTAATCAAACTGTTGGTCTTGAATGAGCTCCAAAATATTAATAGAGATTGGTCATATTTTCTATTTATATTTGGATTTGGAATAGAAGCCAAAACTCTAGTCAATAAACCTAAGGAAAAAGAATCTCTACCAACAGAATCCAGCAAACCTGTAGTTACAAGGATAAAAAGGTTTGTGAAATTTAAGCCTAGGAAACAAGTAAAGGACAAAGTAGAAAGGATACCAGTGGTAATTGCAGAAACCCCTTCACTTGTAAAAAAAGGGTTAAAAGAAATAAAAGAAGCTACACACAAATAGACAGCTGGTAAGACAATTCCAGAGAGAACTACTAGAAGTCAAGCTGGAAAGTCAAAAGGGAAAACAGTACTTTCAGAAATAAGTGATAGCCCAAGTTTGAAAGGGAACTTAGATGATATTTTGCATGCAATAGACATAGAAGAGTCTCCTTTAGTTCAAGCTGACTTCATAGGAGTTGATGAAGGAAAACAAAAAAGGGTGAAATCATCGAAGAAGCTAGAGTTTAAAGATAAAGATGCATCATTTTTTTTCAAGGCTAGGAAGCCTGCAACTAGACAGTCAAAGAGGATACAGGAGCTTAATGCAGAGGTTGAGAAAAAAAATGAAACACCTACTGTTTATGAAGAGATAATAGACCTTTCTTCACCTATATCAAAACATACCAAAAATAGAGTATCTTCAACACAAATAGAAAAAATCAGTTATGAAAGAATGGAGGAGAAATTAAAATCGACAAACCATGAAATTTCCAGGTTGAAGAAAAGAGCTAGAAAACATGCCATTGAGAAAACAGGGTTCAAGAGGATGAAAGTTGTTTGGGAAGGTGAAAAGGTTTCTAAACTAGAAATATCTATCAGTGAGGAACAGTTATTCACTTGGTCATTCCCAGCCATAAAATAAGGAAAGTTTGTGAGAGTCATGAATACTCATTTGAGAGCTATCAATAGGAAGTTAAGAAGACAAGTTGAAGATTTGGAGATTCAGCTAACAAAATATAAAGAAAAGATAAAGGAACAGTGAAACAGAGTAATTGAACAGTGAAATAAAGTAATAAATTTATAAGTCATTTTCTCATTAAGGTGAAGACAAATTTTGATGAAGATCATGTTTTTGAGGTCAGGTTAGTATGTTTTTGAGATCTTACCAACCCTCATAAGGTTTAAACATCTCCAAGTTATAAATTTTGAAGACTGTTTTGAGAAAAATGCTTGCACAACAGTTTCGTAGTGCAGATAGTGCAAATCTACTGAAATGCGCTACTAAACTACTGAAGCAATATTTTTGCACAAATTTCATAAACAATTTGGGATAACTTTGATTAATTTGGCTTTGAAATTGCTAGTGGAAGTGTGGATATAGCATGAGAAGGCTCCTTTGAAAATAGAAGGTAAAAAATGATTGAAAAAGGAAGTTTAACACCGAGCTACAAAAAGCGCTACGAAAACAAGCTACTTTTGTAGCACAGGCTTATCCTTTACCTTTTTGCATAATTTTGGATTTTTTTTTCTGCACAGCTGGAAGACTAAAGAATTATGGGAATATTTGGAAAACACGACACATGTAAACTTGATCCATCAATGATTAAAGTGCTCGAAACTGATAATGAAATTAAAGGGCTGAAAAGTAGGAGATATGTTTCTTAATTTATAGGAAAACATTACTACTCACAGAAGGGTTACTTCAAGTGAGTGGTCAGCATCTAAATTCGAATTCATGGGATTACAGGTGTCAAAGCATGAATTAAAGACTAGAGAAGGTTGTTAGAAGGATATTTAAGAGTTTCAGTCCTATTAGAATTAGGACTTTTCAAAAGTAGTATAGCTGTCATTCTGTAATTAATACCATGTTTCAGATTAGGAAAGGTGTCAAACACTATGAATTCGATGTCTCTAGTGGAGGATAAGAGAATCCTATCTTGTAAATTTTCTATAAAGAGCATAAGGTCAAAATCCAAGGGGTTGGGCATTTTTATTAGCAAAGTCTGTGTGTTATTGTAGGTCATTGTTTCTTCTTAACTCAATACAGAGATCTATTTTTACAACTCAAGATTCATAAGGATTTTATGTTTCTTCGTTGTTCTAATGGCTTTCTTCAATATCTCTATTTGTAGTGGTATTTGTATGTGATACTTAGAATTCATTTAACAATGCTCTAACTTCCTTCATATGCAAATGGACTGTGTTTCAATGTGTTATTGTTCTATTTATTGACTTAGACTCCAAATGCCTTGACTTCCATGCTTAATAGATTGTGATGTTTTGTTGAAGATTATCTTGAATCCATGGCCCAATGAAGGTTTGCTAATCTGTGATAGAACCAGTTATATCATTTTATATTTTTACCTTAGAGTTAGCCATCTATCCATTAATTAAAAATCATAAACCTTTGAGAGAGCCCTCTTAGGTTGGGGAGGCTAAGCCTCAGCCAAAAGATTGGTTTGAAATAGTTACACAAATTCCACTTGATGAGTAGCCTATCAGGTCAGATTTTGTGATAACAGATTGGCAAAGAGTATTGCCAAAATTTAAATGTTAGGATGAAGAAGATGCTGGTTTTCATTTATTCAAATTTCATTTTCATATTCACAGACTAAATATTGAATTTCCTGAACATTGTTTGATGAAAATGTTCATGGCTACCTTGGAGGAAAAATCGAGATCATGGTATGAGAGTCTACCATCTTCTAGTTTATATTCTCTAAAGGAATTTCATTGAGTTTTCTTTAAACATTATCAAAGCTCTAATTCTTCCTTGTTGATGATTGATATTTTTTGCGAGATTTTTGAAAATTTCATTGAGTTTCTTGAAAATTTGTATAGGGATTAAGACTGTCTATATGATGAGATCATAGAAGCCCTTTATGATTTTTCTTCCCAAAAATAATCAGTAGCTTCCTCCTTGGATGAAATAGATTGGGACCAAAAAAGAGAAATGCATATTCCCGATCCTGAAAATGAAAATCATCAATCCAATGTTAACTGCTATAAAACTCAAGTTTCTCCTTTGTCTGAAGATGAAATAGATTGGTTCCTGAAAAGTCATGTTACAACCCAAGATAATGCTGGTTTACAGTGTTGACATAGTCAAGGATGTGTTAGTGAAAATTCTTTCATTTTTAAAATGAAAATATGAGTTTAAATGATGACAGTCATAAGACTGATGAAATTATACAGGAAGTTTTTGTGAGTAAGAAAATTTGTGATGACGATTTCCTACAAAGAGATAAAATAATAGAGACTATTTTCTTTCATGAAGATGATAAGGATGTCATGTTTATCAATCTTAAATAATGTTTTATGTTCAAATATGATTTAGACTATGATTTGGAGGAGTATGAGTCTGAGAGAGACATTATTCCAGAGATAGAATTAGAGTTGCTCATGCTTGAGGAATTTACAGCCAAAACTCAGATAGTAGAAAGTCATACTTCCCTATGCCTTCCTATGGATCAACAACCAAGTATTATTTTAGATCAAAATGAAGGGTGTGCTTGTGTTTTTGCTCGATCTCAAGACAAGGTAAAATTTCATATTTTTGAAGATCCTTCTACTGATTTGCTATAGTTAGCAGGGAAGATGTATTTTTTTGTTTTCATGGACCATAAGAAGATATTCAGTAGACACTTGGAGTGGCCTATTTTTTTTTTCCTGCCTTCTGGAGGAAATTACGAGCATGATTCAACTATGTAGCCATTTTTTGGATTGGTTACACTTGAAGGAACATTTCACATGATCGTACATATGTCTTTAGCAGGTGGGTGGTTGTCATTCGGATTTGAAGTCCTCAAGTCTCAGTGATATGATGCCATCAATAAGTTTTGTAAGTTTTTGTTTTAGTCAGAGTCGATTCATTTTGTCAATTTTTTTTTAGTTTTGAGTTGAGTCTTTTGGTTTTTGACTCCATGCTGAATGGTTAGGCTACTTGGTCTATGGTGTTCTTGACAACTCCAAGGAGATGTCATCCCCAACTGGAGGTAATGTTAGTGTCAGTCTGTTCAGCCTGTCACCAGTGATCAAACATGATCTTACCATGTCTTGTTAGGTTCTCAAGTAAATTTTGTTTCATTTCATTAGGTCTTCAAATAAAAATATTGTCACTGTATAGTTTGTCTAGGGCTATTTCCACTCCTTTAAAAAAATTTACACGACGGTCCTTGTCATCACTTAGTTGATTGTAACATCATTGAAATACCATCATCATCACTTCAGTCAACTTCATCATGGTTTTCATTCATCTCAGTGTCACCATTAGGTCATTAGGGTTAAGGTCACCAAAATCTGCCATTCCATGCATAAATCCGGAAAAGGAGGAGTTGTAATAGGTAAATTTGTTCAATAAAGTTTGGTTTCAAAATCTAATTTATGTCTCATATTATGTAATAATTTTCAAATTACAAAGCTGCATAGAAAGTTCTAAAGCTACAAATTTCCAAAGCTACAAGGTTCAAACATTCATTTCATTCTTGGAAAAGGACAATTGGGTCCCATCCTCACTCAAAAGAGGTCAACTCAGCTTATAAAAGGCAAAAAGGAAAAGGAGAAATTTATTTGCACTCAAAAATCCTCCTACCATCGAGTTCCCCTCTCCCATTGATAATAAAAACAATTTTTTGCCTCTCCTTGGCAATTTTCACAATTCATTGCACATCAAGACAAGGCGTTGCACATAGGAACACTTTCTTGTGCACAGGAACACTTCGATGCACATATGTCCGAAAACACTACTCACATGAACATTTCGCTGAACTAAGAAATACTGCTCTATGCATCTGGGAAAAATATACATATATTTGTGGAATGAACGACAATCATATCCAAGGGTTTTTGTCTCTTAAAGAAGGTTCTACAAGCTCAAAAGAAGTAAGTAACAACATTGATCTTAACCCTCGCATCAATTTTCCTAAGATTCAATATAATACCTTCTCTTAGGGTTTTTCTTGCTTTATCAGTCTCTTAGTCACTATATTTCATTTTCTAAGGTAAAACCCTTAAACTCTTCTTCATATAACTTCAATTACACCTCATTAGAGCTTCAGCTACCCACTGACTTAAAATCCTCTATTTTTCCCTCCTATCACCTAGGGTTTGATTATGGAGACTGATACCTCACCTTTAGAAAGGAAGAAATATAACAAGGGAGGCAAGGTTTTGAGGTTTGAACCTTCAAGTGTCAAAGAAATCATTTGTTCTCCCTTCATCACGAAATGTTTTGAATATGTGAACTGTCTAGAGTTTTATAAGAAGATCCAAGAGGTTGGCTATCATGAGCAACTCACAGGACTTTTTGCCACTGCATTTAAGAGAGACAAAGCTACCTTCGTAGGAGTATACTTTATAATTTCAATGGATGCCATCTCTCAAGACATATGTATACCTAATAATGGAGATAATGGGTTCAAGGGTATGGATTTGGACATTGAGGAGTACAAACCCTACCTAAAATAACATTACAAACATTATCCTTCACATGTTTTTCCATTTAGATATCTACTTGGGAAGTATGCTCCTTTGATGAGAGTGATCATAAAATACTTCAGATGTGAAGGAAGGTTCTCAAGGCTCAGCCAATATCACACAAGATTTCTCATGCACTTCACAACTGCTAAATATCTTAATTTGTGTAATTTATTATATAGGAGCATAGGTAAGTTGTCTGAAAAGGTGTAGGTGAAAGGAAAAGAAAATCATCCTAGCCTTTTTCATAATAGTTTGATAAAGGTTATAGTTCTCCATCATCTAGCAGAAAAAAAACATGACATGGAATACTTTAATGGAGGCAACCTTTCTCATGCCTGCTATTACTCCACCTAGCATGCAACAAACCTTATCACGAACATTTTAAGAGGTGGGTTATTCTAGTAGGATAGTTTCTCAGTCACCAAAGGAATTAGTTAAAAAGAAAAATAAAGAAAAAGTGACCAAAACCTATGCAAGATGAAGAAGGCTTGTGTTTTCTCCTCAAATTGAGTAAGGGGCAAGCCTACATCAGTAGAACAGGAAATACCATTACAGCAGAAGGCACCTTTTCATGATGAGGAGCTCATCCATCATGAAATTGACATAGTGGACTTGGAGGCCAATGAAGAGCATGAAACCCTAGATCAGGTCATTAAATAAAAATATACCAATATAAAGAAGCTAAAGGACAATTTTGCAAGGGTTAATTTCATAATTTGATTGTTGGAGCAAGAAAACAATCAGCTGAAGGTAAAGTAGCTACTTTCGGAGAAGAATCAGTTTAAATCTAGTATTAAATATGTGCAGGTAAAAGCAGTGGTTGACAGTGAAGATTCAGATAAGCATGAGGAATAGGTGAGAAGGAAAAGGTGAAGGACCATGGGCCTTGGGAGGGCACTTGAAAAAGAAAGAGAAAAAAATCCACTAGATGAAGAGTTGACATTTGAAGAAAGGATAACCATGGAAATCAATGAAAATAGAGATTTTTGGGTTGAAAAAGTGAATTGTAACTTAGAGAAGCTCCTTGAAAAATCCAACAGAGACAATAATATGCAAAGGCATATGGCTGCCCACTACTATACAAGGAATAATATTTGCAAAGTCAAAGTGAAACAATTGCAGGGAAAACTGAAGGAAACCCTAATAAGTCAAAAGGAGAAGAGTAAGTTAGACCTGCTTGTTGATGCTTCCCTAATAGCATAGAACAACACATCAGGACTTCATGGAGCATGTTTGGACAAATTTTGAAGAGTTTTGAAGACATTTTTCAATTTTGTGATTTTTTGGGTATTTTGGCAATTTTGGTCATCCCAGATGTGGAATGAGATGACACTCCATTTTTCCTCAGAGCATCCAAATGACCAAAAATCAGCATTTTTTTAAACATAATGACCACTACTTCAGACCCATTTCATTTTTTTCTAATATCATGCACATATTTCAAGAAAATTGCAAAAACTTTCCCCAAAAACATGTTTCTGCCATTGTTTTGGACCCCTTGCTGTCCATCTCGAGTAGTCTTGGGAAAATGAATATATCTCATCCTAGAAAGGGTAATTTTGCATGCTTAAATATGCTAAAGTAAAACACACTCTCAAATAGATCTAGAACAGGTCTCAGTTTCATATTTTGATTTCAGGAAGACACTCCAAAACCTCCTCCAATAGCTCGCTACGCATTTGAAAAAAACCTGCTATATTTCCAGAAATTTACACTATAATTTTGTAATTTGTAAATTCACTGTGGTAAAAAGTTGATAGGTGAATGATATAGGGTAAATTTTCAAAATTGAATGTAATTATGGTTAACTTGATTTAGTTAAGTTTCTTATCATGTATTAAAAGATTTTAGGAATTAGCTCGAGTGGTTCAAAAAAGGAGGAAGTTAGTTTGGTAACCTTCCTTGCTTGTAGTAGATATTTAATAGGTCCATGAATTAGGTTTCTATTGGATGCAATTCGAACCTTGAGAGAGGTGGGAGGTTTTTTTGGTCTATTTCTATCATTTTTAGAGTCATTTGACTGGTTGGACATTAGAGGATCGTAATCTTGTAGCTTGTACTTTCACTTTAATTTTCAGAAATCAAAGGATGCAATTGCATCTATTATCTTGGACTTCATGTGCCATGAGTTTATGATCATATATTTTCTTTGGTAGAGTATCTTATGAATGATATATATCTCCTCTTTCCATATCTTGTTTCTTCAGTTGCTTTCCTTACAGTTCATTGGCAACATTCTATAAATTTAGCTTTGTTTATATGGAAATGCCATTTTGTGTTTCATGCTTCCAGTTTAATGAATTCATGATTGAACATGCTCATTAAATCCCTCTATTTTTCTATACCCTCCACCATACCTAAAAAACACTAAAGCCATCATAGATCAACTACTACCTTGCTCCTTTATATTTTTACAGTTGTAAACCCTTTGATACCTAGACCTAGCTACTTTGTTTCATCCCTAATCCAACATCAAACCCTAAAACACTCAAGAAATACCTGAGCCTATCATATCTAGCCTAATATCCTTCATATTATAGTCGATATTAACTGTGATCTCATAGAGAGAGCCCTCTTAGCCTAGTAGGGCTAGATACTTGGTCAAAGTGGTTTGTGGCTACCTTTTTCAGTCTCCTTTTAAACCTTCTAAGAACTAGTGGAGTGCTAACAGGTGACACATGTCACCACTAAGAAGTTTCCATGTGTTGGTAAACGATTTCATATCAAAGGATGTGAACATCGTAACTTCTATCACATGGATTTTGAAAAGTTAAGATATAAGGGGCTTCCGATGTTTGTTATGCATGTGGTCGAGAGTGGTGGAAGAAATAAGGGCACAAAGATGATTAACAAAGGGAGCCAAGGATATTGGGATATGCACGGTCCTATGTTACGGTATTGTGTGTCTCTGATGGAGATATACACAAAATTGAATAAGAATGTATGGGTGGACAACTGAGGTTTGAATACATTATCTCATAGTTGGTTGTTCCATAGAAGAATCCCTACAATAATGCACCAAGGACACTGGCTAATTTAATATAAAATTCTCATCTCATGCACGTCTTTGTGAATCAAAGAAAAGTGAGAAGCAGAGATGCCATTCTCGTATACTATCAAGCTCTGATGGGAAAGAAACATGCATGGGAAGTTCTTGTAATGTGATTAGATGGAATGTGAATTGAAGGCTCAACATGAAAGGGTACACAATGAGATAGTAAATATTTCATAAGCCCATTCTTGTGAATTAAATCTATGAAAGAACTTACTATATAAACACAAAGGTAGTAGAGTAAGTCATGCAAGGAAGTAGATGATAGAAAAAGGACTGTGTAGTACACAAAAGTGGAACAAAACCAGAAAAAACCTCTATGCAACTAAGAGAAAAAGTGTATTGTAAAATTCATTGTGGAGTGAGTGCTATGGGAGAATCGGTGTAGTGCTGTGTGAGAGAGCACAAAGTATTATCTATGGGAGAAGAAACAAAGGATGTGTTGCAAGGCAGCTGATTGTTGATCATGAGAACATAGTCTGAGTTGTGGGAGAATGAACAGAGGATGTGTTGTGAGATAGAAGAGTGCTAATCACATGTTATGCTAATCATAGTATAGAAGGTGCATTTGTGCAATACAAAAGGAGTCAGTGTTTCAGCAGAGGATCGAGAGAAAAATGCAATTCTATGACACAATGGGTTGGTATTTTTCTTATTTGTAAATGCCTCTATTTTCAGTTTGAAAATTGTATGAAATAGTAGGACAGAGAAAACAACAGTCGGTGGCCTAAATTCAAAAATGTTGGTTCCTCTTGGCAAGTTGGTTCTTTCTATCCTAAGTGGGTCGGTGCCTCTAGTGAGTGGGTGCTCACAAAAAAAATAATGTAATTAGTTGGGTGCTCACAAAAAAACTGATGTAATTAAGTGGGTGCTTAATTTACAACTTAAAACAACAACAAATTGGTGGTTTTTATCCTTTGGGTTTCAATGTGAAAAATACCTGTGTCAATGTGTGTGTATGCTAATCTTGAGAACTATTTTTTTAACATATGAATTCTCATGTTGTAATTATTATTTATTAATGAATGAATCTCTCATAAATAACAGATGGGAAAGGGATGAAGTAATAATATATTCAATTACTGAAGTAATGATACAATTACAATTATTGATTCAAGTAATCATACAATTACTGATTCACCACCCTTCTCAATAATTTTGTATTCCAACAATTGGTATCAGAGAAAGGTTCCTTCATAAACGGTCTAACCACTAAGAAGGATATTTATAAATAATTATATCAAGGAAAGAGAGCCAAGAGGCTTATTCAAGCAGAATACCAGTCTTTGATGGAACAAAATTTTCCTTCTGGAAAGTACGGATGGAAGCATACTTGATGTCATTTCTTGTAGATGTTTGAAATTTAGTACTGGTAGACTATAATTCCCCTGATGTTCCTCCCACTGACGTAGATGGTAATAAATTATATGGAAATAATGATATTCTATTTGGCCTTAGTCAATTAGAACTTATAAAATTCATGCACTTTATTTTTGCGAAGGAGGTGTGGGTAAATCTTACCTAGAGTTACGAAGGGGATGACAAGGTCAAGCAGGCCAAACTGAAAACCTTTAGAATGAGGTTTGAGAGCCTAAGAAAGGGCGAAGATGAGATTATTTCAAAATACTTCCTTAGGGCCAATGAAGTAACCAATATGATCAGAGGGCTAGGTGAAGAATTCAAAGAAGATATGGTTGTAAAAAAATTATTAATATCTCTTCCCTTCATATTTAATGCCAAAGTCTTAGCTATTGAAGAGATGGCTAATTTGAAATATAAAAATATGGACCAGTTGCATGGTACTATCACTACCTATGAGATGATATTTGGAAAGGAAAATTTGGAACCAAAGGAAGCAACATTTCATGTGTCCAAAAAGTGCAAGGAGCTCAAAATGCATCAAGAATGCTCTAGCCACAAATCTAATCAAGAGTTGGCGTAGTTTTCTAGGAAACTAAAGCATGGATTATTTAAATATAAACGGAAGAGTCCCTTTAAATTATTTGATTGTGGTTGAGTGGGAATTTTTTCATACAAATTCCCCTATAAAGAAATTAATGAAAAGGAAGATGATCATAAATCAGGGAACAAATATCAGAATCAACAGAAGAAAATATTCTACAAGAAAAATGGTTTCTACTCTAAAGAGCAGCGCTCAAAACCAGAGTCAGATAGTGAGGAATCTTCATAGGATGATTCAAATAAGTGTCTACTTATGGGTATTGGAACAGAATCTAAGAAACATAGTACTATTGACTCAAAAGAAGAAGAAGGAGTAGTTGACCTTCAAGGTGAACTCATCAGTTCACTTGATGAGTTAAAGAAAGAAAGGAATAATAATAAGCTACTACAGGAACAACTGCAGCATGCTGAAGAAGGAGTGTACAACTCAGATAATGAGAAGTTTTATTACAAAAATAAAAACTTGAAGAGGCCATTAAGAACAAGAACGACCTGGTTCTTATTCTAGAATAAAAACAAGGAGCATGTGAAAAATTGGAAGAAGAGCAAGTAGTTAAGACATGAGTTGCACAAGGTAAGAAATGAAACAATCTCAAGACCATGCAAGGATGAATTTCTGTCCTTAAAAGTTGAACTAGAAGAAGCAAAGAGAAGGGAAGAAGTAATTAAATATATAATTCATGAATGGGAAGAGAACTGTCAAAGTCTTGAGGAAAATATTGTCTCTCTAAAAATGAATCTAGAAGAAAGGAAGATGGAGAGAGGTCTAAATGAGAAGTTCATTGAAGGGACAAGAAAACTAGATCAAATTCTAAGCAACCAAAGGGCCTCAGGAGTTAGAATAGGTCTAGGATACTCAGAGGAACAATATGAACTCCAATTCCATAGGATTTGAACAATCATAGGGTTATGAAAAGATTCATCGAGAGAAATTTAATGAAAATAAAAAGGAAAAAGGAAAAATGAAAAAGAGGAGATCATCAATGGATAATTAATCAATCAGTCAAGAATCCAAGGTACTATCATGCACAATCATGTAATATTTTAAACAATAGGCATGCTTATTTCTTTTATGGTCATTGTTATAAGTGACATATATTTGGACACAAAGGTGCTTATGTAGAATGATCAAAGTTGAAAGAGATGAAAATTATAGATATAATAAATATCATAATTTTAAATCTCTAAAATATTATCTAAGAAATCAGAATGTCTTCTCTCCCTTGCTAAGTGAAGTAGAATGCTTCAAACGTAATAATTTTTGTCACAAATATAGTGAGTGGAGATGTAGGTTTGAATACCTATCTAAGTTTCAAAATGTCAGAAAACAAAATATCCAAAAGGATAAGGGGAGTTGGAAATGAAAATATAAAAAGTGCATTCAGTGTGGTCTTGCCTTATCAGCTCATAATCAAGAAAAAAAATAGTATGTGGAAAGTGGATTTTCCAAACATATGACTGGGGAGAAAATCAATTTTTTGTCTCTAAAGAAAAAGGACATAAGAAACAATGTCACCTTTGGAAACAATGCTCCAACAAGAATAAAAGGTAAAGGTGCAGTCAGTCTTGATCCAAAGATAGAAGCACAAAATGTGCTCTATGTCGAAGGTCTTAAGCACAATTTACTTAGTGTTAGGAAAATGTGTGATAATGGCTAAAATGTGACTTTTCGATCGAAATAATGTGAGATCTACACCATGAAAAATAGAAAACTAGTGGGAAGGGAAATCAAAACCCACAATAATGTATATGTGTTTAACAATTTGAGTGTAAACAATTATTTAAGAAAAACAAGTGAAACACGATTGTGGTAAAAGAGGTTAGGGCATATCGATTTTTAAAGTTTGGTAAAATTCAGCAATATGGGAGTTGTTAATGGAATACCAATACCATAAAAACCCGATAACTCCATATGAAAGTCATGTCAGTTTGGAAAACATACTAGGACCCATTTCAAGACAAAAAGGTTTTCCTCATCCAAACCTCTGGAGCTCATTCACACAGACATATGTGGCCCAACTATAGAAAATACCTTAAAAGGGGAAAGATATTTCATGTTTCTCATTGATGATTTTGCCAAATCCACTTGGATTGAGCTTCTAAAAGAAAATTTGGAAGCATTCAAGCATTTCAAGAAGATTAAAGCTGAAGTAGAAAATGAGAAAGACTTAAAGATAAAATGCTTAAGATAAGACAAAGAAGGACAGTAAATCTCAAGAGATTTTGATAGATTCTGTGAAGATCATGGAATCAAAAGGTAGTAATCAGTGACTAAAACCCCATGGGAAAATGGAGTGGTGGAGAGGAAGAACATGATGGTTTAGGAAATGGCTAGAGAAATGTTGGATGAAGCAGGCACGTCACACACCTTCTGGGGAGAAGAAATACAAGAGGCAGTATATCTATCCAACGGAACTCAAATCAGACCTAATAGTAATAAAAATATCTATGAGGGAATATTACTGGTGTACTCTATTCAGAGCAAAGGAGTTAAATGTTATAACAAGAAAACAAAGAAGATTGAGGATTGCATTGATGTAATAGTGGATGAGATGGGTGAAAACCTTAAATTCTCTAGAGTAGAGATAAAGTTTGAGGATGAATAAATTTCAGAGATGGGGGGATCAGACCAAGAAGAAGTAAGATCAAATTGTGAACATGAGAAGTCAAACACAACCTCAAAGCCAGAGAAACCCTCAAGGTATGTACAGAAAGGGCACCTTGAAAGTCAAATATTGGGAGACCAAAGACATGGTGTTCAAACTTAGAGGAAACACATTGGTAGTAAAATCTGCGCAAAACTACCTTTTTTATCACAGATTGAACCCAAGAATCTCAATCAATATTGAGAAGAAAATTTCTGGGTGAAAGAAATGAATGAGGAACTTGACTAAATTGAAAAGAATGATACTTGGGAGCTGGATCCAAGACCTAGAGAGAAAAATGTCATTGGTACCAAATGGGTTTTCAGAAATAAGATGAATGAACAAGGTCAAGTAATGAAGAACAAGGCTCATTTAGTATGCAAAGGATATACCCCTGTTAGCCCCCTATACATTTCTTGACAAGAAAGCAAGGGGCTAATTTGTTTCATGAGCCTTCAAGGAATGCATTTCTCTTGAAAACACATCATACTTGAAGGCTTTCCATGTTCCCTTCCCTTTGAATGTTTCCCTCTGCTGTTCTTGAGTCAATAAGCCTCACTGATGATAAAAAATTGTGCTCCAAAGGGCCTTTATTTGCCCCTTGTATCCCTGCAGAATGTCTCATTTTACCCTTTTTTCCCCTTTTTCAAAGTCCCCCCTTTTTCCCTCTAAGTCCCCCTTTACCCTCTAAGTCATACCCAAAATTCCCTTCAATCCTACAAGTTCCTTTTGTTCGGCCTAATTCCCCCTTTTTGCCCCCTATCGTTACCTTTTCCCAGCCTTGAAAAGTGTTAAAAAGGGCCCAAAAACCCACTTTTAAACTTATATAAAGGCCCAGCCCCTTAACCACTTCCCCACGTAACCGGCACCCAGAACCAACCGCTAAGGGTCTGAGCGCCAATCGCAATCGCAAATCGCAGATGGGCGCATCTCTGTGTTAACTAAAAAACTTCGATGCGATTGGAGTATTAGTCTATCAGCCCCCGCAGTGATCCCCGCCATCGATCTATATAGATCCGATAGCCTAGCGCTGATCGTATCGCACCGTCGCATTCACCCATCCACCCTCTGCCATTTCCCTCCGATCAGATCTGAGCCGTCGATCCATACAGATTCAACGGCTCGGTGCTGATCGCATCTCACGATCGCATCGCGTTTCCTCCCCCGTGCTCCCCGATTGTGAACCCTCCGATGGCCCTCTCCACCATCGATCCACTTTTAAATCTGACGGCCATTTGCGATTTCGATCCCCCGATTGAATCCAAGCTGTCCGTTCATCCAGATCCGACGGCCCCGTGCTAATCGCACTGCGCCCATCGCTCCTCCCTTTTCTCCCTTCGATTGAATGTGAGTCATTGATCTATCGCTCTGATCAAACGTCCATCGCATAATCGCGACATTGCTCCAATCGTAATCGCAAATTTCCAACCGTGTCACCCTCCGTCCCCCTCCGATTGCGACTCGCTGATTGAATCGCAACCATTCACTTCCTTTGATCTGACGGTCCGCATTGAATCGCCCTCCACCCATGCTGGGTCCCACCGCATACAATCGTTTTTATTACATTTTCGATCATTTTAATGTATTCCACCCAATTTCATATACCATCCCACTGTTTAATCTCCGCCGTCGATCTTTGTCACCAAACCATGATCGAACAGTCCACGCTCGTTTCTTCACCGAAAACCTATTAGTTGATGTTTACACCATATCAATGCATTTTTCACCATTATTTCACATAAAACCACCATTTTACCATTGCCACGCTATCATTATACCTGCCCTCCATAGCCATCCTTCCCTATGCATGGATTTCATAACTGAGTTTCGTGTTTTGTAGGGTTATCAGGTGGTGAAGGCCGCCATGATTACACAGTCTTTAATACAGTGGCAGAACGACTAGATCTTCATTAAAAGAACAGGGTTTGAACTCTGTAAAACCTCCCCAGAGCCATTAAAGTGCAAATTTCACCGACAAAGAAAGAAATGGATCAGCAGAGAGTTTAAGGCAAGAAAATGAAGGTTTTTGAGCCTTAACTAGTGGTTTAGAGGCAAAGCACTAGATCAAAGACATCATGGAGCACACAGAGGGTACAGCGCACAGAAATTTATGTATATCAGGGTTTTTCACATCAGCAGAATGTTTTCCCCATAAAGCACAGAGTGCCCATGCAGCTTTTATTCCATATCGTGTTCCTCAGAATATTTCCACCCTGACAGAAGAGTCCTATGCTACCAGAGCATTTGTTATGTAGCATGGCAGACCTTAATCTTCCTTTTTGTTTATTCACCAAAGGTACTACGGAGTACTGCAGCCAGAGTGCATCAGATTCATACCGAAGTGAATGGAAGCCTGAAGAAGATCACTTTTGCATCCAAAAGAGTGCCAGAGATAAATGCACATGATTTAAACAAAATGGGCTTCGTCCCTCTTTCCTTTTCATAGTTTAATGCTACATTTAGTTCTCCACCCACCTCCTCTGCTCATCTTTCACCTATGAAATTTAGAAAGGAACTCATTGTAAAGGTTTTTGTTGATCGATTATCAGAGAATTGCAAGCTGTTTCTTTTGAGACATAGTCTCTGTGTAAAGTTGTAAGATAGGCCGAGGAAGATGTTTTCAGACTGAATATCAAGCCATTGGTAATGTTGTACTTGACTCGTGTTGTTTTTTAATATGACAAGCACATTTCTTTGGATCCTGATTTAAAGCAGTTGGTGATGTTTTCTATCTCTGTGTTTTATTTAATTTCATTACATTTCTTCTGGCACGCATCAGAAATATGGCATAGGATTTACCCTTGTTAGGTACCCTATGTCTCTGCTCTCCCTGCCTTTAATTTTTTTCTGCTATATGTGTATCTGAGGTTTGATTTCAATTGATTTAACTAGTGTATTGGTTCCATATGCTGCTAGCTGATGTATGAATTAATGAATAATTTCTTAGATGTTCTTGTTAGGATTTAATTGAATGAATTGGGAACACTAGGAGGTATAGAACTTGTCTCTATCTCACTAGGATCCTTTTCAGTTAATTAAGCCTTTCTGAGTTCCCTTAAGCTGGAGGCCAAAGCATTGAGAGTTCAAAGTCTCTCTCTGATCTCAGGTTTTCAACTTTGTGTTCTGAATCTTTAATGTTTCCTTTCTTTCAACTTCCCTCTTTCCTATCCTACCACACTATCATCTTTAAGATCCAATGCTTTAGATGACTAGCCCAATTGAAAGCCTGCATATTGATTAGCAAGTAAACCCTTTCCTGACTCCATTGCCCAATGGTCTTGAATATTCCCTGGAATTATCTCTCCTTTGCCCAAATCCTCTTTGCTCACCCTTGTCTTATATTGAACCCTTCTTTCCTGATTCCCAACAACCAAACAAACAATCAAACAAACAAACCCCGAGCCTTATAACTAGCCTAATATCTTAACCTTTGCACTTCAAAGACATAAATCCTTTGCCAATCATAGAGAGATCCCTCTCTGGACCCAAGAGGGCTAGATCCTAGGGTCTGAAAGTGGTTTGATGTTGTATCATCTTTTGGTATTGCCAACCTTTCCAAAACATGGGAACCGCAACATAATGGCGACTCCGCTGGGGAACTTCTGAGTATTTTCCACCATACTACATCACTAGAACCTCAGAAAATATAGAAAATCTGGTCAGGTTGGTAGTGAAACACTTCCATTTGCATTCCAACTTCTCTACCATTTGTTGTGTTTCTCCCATACTCTTAGACAGAGTCTGGAAAGGGCCAGGTAGCCTCCGGATCTCACACTCTTTTAGAGGTGACATATCTGGTAAATGCCCTCTCAGTCAATCTCTGGTTAGAGTTTGCTGAGTTTGAGATATTCCTGAAAGGGGACATCTCATAAACACTGTGGTGGACAGTGTACCCTCTAGAAACGCCCTAAACCTTCCACCTGGCGACTCCATAGCTCCTTAAAGATCAAAGACTCCACTGGTGATCAGTAGGCCTGCTGATTATCTTGGTTTCACATAAGACTCCACTGGAAGACCAGCCTCCATAAAAACATCAACCACAATAGAAGTAACAAGTAAGCTTAAGCTGCTTTGTTGAAAAGCAACATTCTAGCTTCAAGAACCATTCACACAAGAGCTTGTCCCAATCCAAACCCACCGGAAATAGTTGATAACCCTGAGAGCATCCTCAAGAGATCTCCTACACCTATAACACCAACTATTTCTAGCCACATACATAGAGCTAACTTTGCATTGGAAGACTTCACAGCTCTATTAGCCTCACCTTTAGACCTAGACTTCCAAAACAGATTACCTAGGGCTAGGTCATGCAGTGTTCCAGATCAGCCAGACCTCGAGCTTCCCGGTTCACCATCTCATAGTGGTAAATGCATTAGGGACAAGGAGACCCCTCCATCTACAGCTCCTGATATTCACTTCATTCAAAACTTGGGGCTCTGCCACCCAAATCTACCCAACAAGCCTCTGCTGGTCCTAATAACCCTGTCATCCATATACCAGCTGCTCAATCCAATCCCTTACCTCCTCAAAATACCATCATGGCAGCCTGGTATGCACCTCTGGTCTTACCTCAACCTCTAGTGCCCCTACCTAATGATTATCAATCAAATATCCCACATTTCACTGCAAAAGAGTCCATCACAGCTTAGCACCATGTGGATAGGATGGAAGATTCTTTTGACTACATGGAGATAGATGATGATATAGTCAAAATGAGAATCTTTTCCCAGAGCTTAGGAGGTGACATGAAGAAATGGTTCAAAAGCCTACCTCCTAATAGTATCCAATATCTTCCTGCTTTATATCAGGCATTCATAAACAAATGGGAAGTTAAGGCCAACCCTCTCCAAATCCTAGCAGAATACAAGAACTTGAAAAGAAACATAGGAGAGAGTGTCCAAGACTACTCTACAAGGTTTAACAGCATGTATAATACCCTCCCACCACACATGAAACCTCCCCGAGGTATGGTTCTAGTAAAATACCCTGAATTCTTGGATGCTAATATGGCCTACCAACTTAGGGAGAGGGATTACGACACATTGGAAGACATGCAAAAGGGAGCAGTGAGTGTAGAGGCAAATCTAATTGAGAAGAAAGCAATATTGAGAGCTGAGAAGAGGGTAAAATATAGAGATGACAATGTAGCTTCCACATCTGATCCCAATTATGACCGTTTATCCAAAAACATGGAAAATATACAACAAATGATGGAAAAAATGGTTGTCACAGTCAGTAACCAAAACATAAATCAAAACCATAACCAAAACCAAAACTTTAGAAGAAATAATGCCACTCCCAATAGACAATGAGAGTCAGATCAACAAGTTATTCCCCCATTTCAAGAGAACTTTCTAGATGAAGATGAGGGAATCATAGAATATTCTGAAGAGAACACAATAAACATTTTTGAAACAGAAGATTCAATCCATAACTGTTACACAGAAGAAGATCAACCCTCACCCTCATATTGGGATGAGGAAAGATTAGAATCTGAGGATTACAGACTTGGATTTGAAGATGCTATCATGCAGGTTAGAGAACAGTACGAACTTAGGAGCAAAAAGAGCCTAGATACTTCCAAACCAAAAGCTTTTGAGATTACCATCAAGAAAATACCTGAGAAACCTTCTAAAGTGACTGCTGAAGGTAACAAATCAGTAGCTCAAAGTTCTGGGAGGAACAAAGAAAAGGACAACCAAAACAGTGAGAAAAAAATTCAACCAACTAACAACACTAGCACTGCAATTAGTGCTCCTGATAAAATAGTCATCAACACTGTACATAACAAGAATCAGCACACTGATTCAACCACCAAGGTAGTGGCTAACAAAACAGAGTCGAACATTCCAAAGAGTCAGCCCACTTTCAATCTAGAAAGTGAGATGGCAAAAATTAAAATCTCTGTCCCACTCTCTGAGTTGGCCACTCAAGATGTATATAAAGGCCAAATTTTGAAAGCATTAAACTAAGGTGAGAACAGTGACACGGTCAATTTGAGTGATGACCAACCAGCCCTTCTGTTTGGTCCCAAGATTGAGGGAAAATTTCAAGAAGGGGTAGTGCCCCCTTTCTATATCAGTCTCAATGTCCATGACAAGATCCTCCACAATGCCATGCATGACTCTGGGGCCTCACACAACTTGATGCCTAAGATAGTTATGGAGAAGCTAGGCCTGGAGATAACTCGCCCTTATAAATATTTATATTCATTTGACTCTAGCAGAGTAAAGTTTCTTGGCCTGATCAAATATTTGTGTGTAAGCCTGACCTAGATCCCAGCAAAATGTATGGTCATGGATGTTGTGGTGGCTGATGTGCCACCTAAGTATGGTATGCTACTGTCAAGGTCTTGGGGAGCCAATCTACAGGGTACCATGCAGATGGATGGGGCTTATGCCACAATCCCTATTTTTAGCCAACTGAGAAGACTGTACAGGGAGGCACAAATGAAATTCCTGGTTAGTAGCCCCGAAAAGCCTGAAAATTCTCCTCTTTACTCTGTACACATAGACCTGGACTCCTTTATCTTCTTTAGCGACATATCTTTGGGGGAGCTAGAACCAAAACACATAGATGCAAACAGAAGGTATAAGACTACAGATTTTAACATAATGGCCACTCTATAATTAGAGGAAAACGAAGGAGAAATCCTTAGACGGTGCACTGAAACAGAGATTCAGACCAAACAAGGAATCGACTGTAATCAGCCGGTTAGTCACCCCTCACAAACTCATATACCACATGAGCATCGAAACCCTCCACAACACAACGTAGAACCCGTAATACAACAAACCAGTGAAACCCATGATAGGGAGGGAAATGATGATAAAACGAAAAATGGGCCCCTGTGGGAAATGAAATTTGATGGGTCATGCACCAAGAGAACTGTCGGGGCTGGGGTGTGGCTACATAACACAGAGAGTGACTATGCGGAGAGCCAAGCCTGCAACCTGCATTTCAAATGTACAAATAATATTGCAGAGTATGAGGCTCTTATCTTAGGCTTGAATCTGTTGAAGAAAATAGGAGCCCATAGGATAGCTGTGCAGGGAGACTCTGAGTTGGTTATAAAACAAGTAAACGGTGAATACACAGCCAAACACCGTAGGTTGAGAGAATATAGGAACGATGTCGTGGATATATTGAAAACATTTGTTGAATACGAATTAGTGTTTGTTCCGAGGAGTCAAAACGCCATTGCAAATGGATTAGCTTGCCTAGCCAGTTCACACCCTAAGACTCCACATGACCATAAAATCATAATACAGACCAAATTTATGCCTGCAGTGCCGGATAATGAAAAATATTGGCAAGTTTTCGAGGGTGATAAGTAGATTGAAGATTTCCTGATAGGCAGGAACGAGTTTGAATTTTCTGATCCAGACTCTATGACCAGTGATAGATGCCTAAGTGAAGAGCCCTCAGATGATGAAGAACCACCTGGTAACATAGAAATAAACACTTTGAACGAACATATTGGAAACCCAAATGGAAATTGTGAAAATGCGGAAAATGAAGAAATTGAGGTGCTGCAGGCCAAAGATAAGAACATGCCTCAAGGTCTGGCGCCTTTAGAGGACCTTTTTTACTTTTATGATGTAGCAAAGAAGCCTACCATAGAACACGCAGACTCTGACATTGAAGAATACAACAGAGGCACAGAAGATAAGCCCAAAATGATTAAATTGGCTAAGAAATACATTGACCTATTCAAAGAATTTATTGACATGTTCACTTGGAGCTATGAAGACTTAAAGGCCTATGACACGAACATTATACAGCACAAAATACCTTTGAAAGAAAATCATAAGCCCTTTAGACAAAAGCTTTGCAGAATAAACCCAAAACAATTGCCTACAGTTGAAAAAGAAATTAAAAAGATGTATGAGGCAGGCATAATAGTTCCTGTGAGGTTTTCCAATTAGGTCTCAAACCTTGTAGCTGTGAGAAAGAAAATAGGTGAGATCGGATTATGCATAGATTTCAAGAATATTAATAGAGCCTCACTCAAATACAATTACCCTTTGCCAAAAATGGAACATATTCTTCAGAGGGTAGTAGGCTCAAAAAGGATTTCCTTGCTGGATGGTTTTTCAGGTTACAACCAAGTCTTAGTAATCCCAGAAGATCACCTCAAGACAGCCTTTACCACTCCATGGGGCACCTTTATGTATGTAAATATTCCCTTTGGACTGATGAACGCTGGTGCAACCTTCCAAAGAGCAATGGACATAGATTTTTTAGATGAAATATGACACTTCATTGTCATCTACCTGGATGACATAACAGTCTATTCCAAGACTGAACAAGAACACCTAAAACATCTGAGAAAGGTCTTTGAAAAATGTAGAAGGTTCGATCTGTCATTGAATCCTAAAAAGACTGTATTTGGGCTACAAGAAGGTAATCTTCTTGGCCACATCATATCTGAGGAGGGAATCAGGATAGACCCTCAAAGATTTGAGGGAATACTACAAATCACACACCCAAGAAACATCAAAGAATTACAGTCCTTTATTGGGAAGATCAACTTCTTAAGGAGGTTTATTCCTAACCTAGCTGAACACCTTAGGAATATGACAAACATGCTAAAGAAAGGTGCAGGATTTAAATGGACTGTAGAAGTTAAAATATTTTGAATCAGTAAAACTTGCACTCACCCGGGCTACTGTCCTAATCAGCTCCGATTTCTCAAAGGATTTTTTTATGTTCTCATTTGCATTCGAGCATACAGTAGCTGTATTTATACTACAGAAAAACCCAGAGGGAATGGAACAACCCATTTCCTTCTTCATAAAAGCACTGAGAGATGCACCCTTGAAATACAAAATAATGGAAAAATAAGCCTATGCCTTATTCAAGGCCTTGAAAGACTTTAGGGTGTACATTCTGCATTCCCACACCATAGCCTATGTGCATAGCATAGTGGTCAAATACATCTTGTCCCAAGACCCAGATGGGAAGAGGGGAAAATGGATTGTTGTGATCCTAGAATACGACCTTGAGATAAAACCCACCAAACTGATCAAGGGTCAGGGCTTAGCTCAATTAATGGCTAAATAAAATCTGCAAGCCCTTGACATAAACATGGTAGATGCCTTGGATGAGTAGCAGGGATTGCCTGATCCCATTGTTGAAGAAAGTTTCAGAGCTCTCCTTGGTATTCTGACATTTTGTATGTGCTTACACACCTCAATGCCCCTCCTGAACTATCAAAGACCAAGGCCAGATTTTTAAAGCTAAAGGCAAGAAGCTATTGTATTCTGAATGAATGTTTATACTGGAAGAGTACAAATGGCCTATTTCTTAAATGTTTTCCTGAGTCTAAAGAAGAAAGGATTAAACAAGAATTTCATGCAAGAGAGTGTGGAGGCCACCTGAACTGGAAAGCCACTGCAAACAAAATACTCAGAGCTGGCTACTATTGGCCTACACTCTTCAATGATGTCCACAAGATGATAATTGTCTGCCACAAATGCCATATTTTTGAAGGCAAAAGAAAGCTCATCCCCTTACCTTTACAACCCATCACTGTTGAAGGTCCCTTTATGCAATGGGGCCTATATTTCATAGGAGAGATTCACCCTTCTTCTTCTGCACAACAAAAATGGATCTTAACAGCCACATACTACTTCAGTAAGTGGATAGAGGCCATATCTACTATGAATTCCATAGATTCATTCATCATTAGGTGCCTAGAGGGTCATATCCTCTCTCAGTTTGGTTGCCCAAGGAAAATAATCATTGACAATGCTGCTGCTTTTGGATCCAAGAAAATGGTGGATTTTTGTCGCAGGTATCAAATAGCACTTGGTCATTCAAATTACTATTACCCACAAGGTAATGGCTTAGCTGAATCATCAAACAAGAGCCTAGTGGCCATCCTCAAAAAGCTGTTAGAAGAGAACAAAAAGTCTTGGCATAACAAGTTAGTGCATGCCCTGTGGGCCAACAGGCTTACAACAAAGAAATCCATTAGCATGTCACCATACCAGCTTGTCTATGGAATAGAAGCAGTGTTTCCTACCAGCCTTGGGGTACCAGTGATCAAGATGGTCCAAGAGATCCAGACAGAAGAGGATAGTATGGTGAGAAGGATAAACCAAACAATTCATCTCCAGCAAACAAGGGAAGAGGTCTATAACAGAGCTATCAAATTTCAGGAAAATATAAAGAATTTATTTGAAAAAAGAACTAAGGCCTCTGATTTCAAAATTGGAGATAAATTTTTGAAGTGGGACTCAAGGAGGGAGGACGAAGGAAAGCATGACAAGTTTGACAGTTTGTGGCAAGGTCCATACATCGTCCAGGCCTCTGTGGGTTCGAATGCCTTTTTTCTACAAGAGTTAGATGGTACTGAGCTATTTGGGGGTCTTGTCAATGGCAGTATGCTCAAACACTACTTTTTCTGATTTCCAATTTCCAGTTTCCATTTCCATTGTACATATCATTGCAGAGTTTTGTTTTCAAGAAAAAGATAAAATGTTCCAAAAAACAAAGAAAAAGGAGAGGTCCAGACATGCTCAAAACATGGACCTTTGAAGTGCAAAGATTGGTTCTAATATGATCAAAACCTGAGCCAAAGAAAGTAAAGATAGTTGGTTCAAACATGCCCAAAACTTGGACCAGCACAAAAGAAAGAAGAATTAGCTCTAACAAGCCCAAAATCAGAGCTGAAATGAAGAAAAGAAAGTGACTATGACAAGCTCAAAACTTGAGTCACAAAAGAAGAAGGATACTTCAAAATTTCAGATTTCAAGCCTTCAAAAGTTTTGTTTTCAGTTTTCTGCAAGTTTTTGTCCATGTGCAACTATCTTTATGCCTTGGATCCACAGCAAACTAGACTGTCTAATCCTAGTTTGACTGTTTTTAAATTTCTGTTGTAGAATGTAGAGAAGAAATATGTTGGATAGTTTAATCCCAGCAGATATTAGATTAGGTAGAGAAACATATGAGACCAACAGTCTAATCTAGTCTCATGGAGTGATAAGGGAATATTTAGAATAGGTTTATTTTCTGTTTATAAAAATAAATGATGTAAAAGGTCTGCTAGTCCAAATTCACCCTAGAAGAAGAAAAAATGCTAGGATTGTAGTCTGGGCAGGTAGATTGTTTGAGAATGCTTCTGCTAATTGATGTCTTCACATCTGTGGCAGCTGAAAAACCAAAGGAGAAAGCTGGCTCAAGCAGCAGGCATTTGGCCTACTCCAAAGATCATTTTTGAATTCTTGACTCCTTCAAGAAGAAGCCATCCCCACATGGAGCCACTGTTAGCCCCCTATAAATTTCTTGACAAGCAAGCAAGGGGCTAATTTGTTTCATGAGCCTTCAAGGAATGCATTTCTCTTGAAAACACATCATCCTTGAAGGCTTTCCATGTTCCCTACCCTTTGAATTTTTCCCTCTGCTGTTCTTGAGTCAATAAGCCTCACTGATGATAGAAAATTGTGCTCCAAAGGGCCTTTATTTGCCCCTTGTATCCCTGCAGAATGTCCCATTTTACCATTTTTTCTCCTTTGTCAAAGTCCCCACTTTTTCCCTCTAAGTCCCCCTTTACCCTCTAAGTCATACCCAAAATTCCCTTTAATCCTACAAGTTCCCTTTGCTCGTCCTAATTCCCCCTTTTTTCCCCCTATTGTTACCTTTTCCTAGCCTTGAAAAGTGTTAAAAAGGGCCCAAAAACCCACTTTTAAACTTATATAAAAGCCCAGCCCCTTAACCACTTCCCCACGTAACCGACACCTAGAACCAAGCGCTAAGGGTCCGAGCGCCAATCGCAATCACAACTCGCGGACGGTCGCATCTCTGTGTTAACTAAAAAACTCCGATGCGATTGGAGTATTGGTCTATTGGCCCCCGCAGCGATCCCGGCTGTCGATCTATATAGATCCGATGGCCTAGCACTGATCGCATCGCACCATCGTATCCACCCATCCACCCTCTGCCATTTCCCTCCGATCAGATCTGAGCTGTCGATCCATACAGATCCGACGGATTGGCACTGATCGCATCGCACCATCGCATCATGTTTCCTCCCCCATGCTCCCTGATTGTGAACCCTCCGATGGTCCTCTCCACTGTCGATCCACTTTTAAATCCAATGGCCATCGCACTCCCACTCCAATTGCAATCGCAAATTCCAATCGATGCCACTTTCCACCCGTTGCGATTACGATCCCCCGATTGAATCCAAGCCGTTCATCCATATCCAACGACCCCACGCTAATTGCACTGCGCCCATCGCTCCTCCATTTTCTCCCTCCGATTGAATGTGGAGCCGGCTCGATCTCAAGTTTTCAAATCCCGAGCCTTATAACTAGCCTAATATCTTAACCTTTGAACTTCGAAGACATAAATCCTTTGCCAATCGTAGAGAGATCCCTCTCTAGACCTAGGAGGGCTATATCCTAGGTTCTGAAAGTGGTTTGATGTTGTCTCATCTTTTGGTATTGCCAACCTTGCCAAAACATGGGAACCCCAACAACCCCAATAAAGGGAATAGATTTATAGGATACCTTTGCACTAGTGGCTAGACTAGAAGAAATCATAATTTTTCTATCCTTTTCCAGTCATAAGAACATCAAAGTATATCAAATTGGTGTGAAGTCTACATTCCTAAATGGATATTTGAATGAATAATTTTACATTGACCAACCAAAAGGTTTTATGCTCACCACAGTGGAAGGGTGTGTGTGGAAACTAAAAAAGGCTCTATATGGACTCAAATAGGCTCTTAGAGCTTGGTGTGATAGGCTGGATAAATACCTTCAATAAAAAGGTTTTAGAGAGGGAATTGTGGATATTAATTTGTACATAAAAGCTGAAGGTGGCCATCTACTGATTGTAGTGGTGTATGTGGATGTAATAATCTTTGTCAGCGACATGGAACAAGTGGGGCATAAATTTGCAGAATGTATGCAAAAAAAGTTTGAAATGTCCGTGATTGGAGAGTTCCCCTTCTTCCAGGGACTATAAATCTACCAATTTTAGAAAGGAGTGATTATCTCCCAATCCAAATACCTCCGAGAAACTCTAAAAAAGTTTGGGTTGGAAGATTGCAAGCCAGTAAGCACACCCATGGTTACAGGTTGCAAATTTTCCAAAGAAGATGAGACACCTATGATAAATGAGGCAGAATACATATCCATGATAGGAATCTTGATGTATCTTATAACATAGGGGTCATATATCATGTAGGTTAAAGGACTTGTGGCCAGAGTTCAAGATTTCCCTCATGAAAGTCATGTTGTTGTAGTCAAGAGGATCTTCAAATTTATTCGAGGGACAATTGAATATGGGTTGTGGTATTCGAAAATAAAATAATTTAAGTTCGAATCCTACAATGATGCTAATTTTGCTGGAAGTATTGATGATAGACAAAAGCACTTCAGGTGCGGCCTTATTCTTGGGGATATGCTTAGTGTCAAGGGTTAGCAAGAAACAAGCCTCCCTCTCTTTATTGACTGATGAAGTAGAATATATTGTTGTTTCGACCTACTGCACACAAATTTGATGTATGAAGAATAATTTGAAGGATATGAAGGTAGAGTTTACTAATCTTATTCCAATCATGTGTGATAATACAAGAAACATCAGTATCTCTAAAAATCCAGTCATGCATTCAAAGACAAATCACATCTCGATCAATTTTCACTTTTTAAGGGAACAAGTTGCAGATAATGTGGAGAGACTTGAGTATGTGTCCACTAAAGAACAATTATAAGATATATTTGCCAAGCCACTGGAAAGAGAACCATTTTAATATCTTAGGCAGTAGATAGTAGTTGTGACTCCTCCCTCCAAATGAATTCATTTTGGTAAGGGGTAGCAGCTACTCAACATGTGGGACTTATGGGAGAGTAGAATGCAATGGTTCAGGGGGAGTATTCGAGAATCAATATTTTCTATTAATGAAAAATAGGGAGAAGAGTTAATAAGAGAATACCATGCCTAGCTCGAGGGGGAGCTTATGGCGTTTTCATCAATTTCAAAGGGGGATATTTTTGGACAATGGGTGACTGTGTTAGTGTTTCCATTGATTTCAACAAAATTAAATGGTGATCCATTGATATATGCAGGCTTTTGGTAGAGAATAATCATAGTAGCGGGCTTATTGAGAAGCCATAAAATGATGCTATGGTGGTTAGGTGCCCCACATTCCAAGCACAAGAAGAAGAGTTAAGAATAAAAGTGTGGCAGAGAGTGTGAAATCAGCTCAGAGGAAGAAAATGTGCTTGAATCCTACATGAGACCCTACCCATTAGAAAGAGATCTAGAATAGATTTCAAAAAATATGCAGAAGTTCAAAAATGGACTCCTAGATCAAAATATATGGTCTATTGAAGTTCAGGGATTTGAAGCCTTGAGAAGGATGAAATATCAGAGCAGAAGGCATACTGGCATATCAGAACATCAAAACATGAGGCGTACCGACATATCGGAATATTGGAGCAGGAGCCATACCGACATATCACAATATCAAAGTAGGATTCTGTTGTACTGTACAAAAACCCTCCCCATTTTTAAATTTTAAAATAAATCCCATTTAAAAATAGGTCCCCTTTCTATATCTTTATTCCTAAATAGAAATAAAGAATTCATTGATAAAAGGATACATATCACATTTTTATTCACAAAGTGTACAACCTTTAATAACTTTCCGATCCAATGAGTTATAAAGCCTTTTAAACATATAGAACACATTATAAATAATTTATACCTAATAATGATTAAAATGAACAGTAATCACAATCGGAGACTCGAAGGGTTCTTTAAAAGGTTTGTTTTTGCTTTGTAAAGTTCCAATGTGATTGCGCTCAATTGCATTCACATTTTGGATAAGTTTAAAGTGTTGTGTTTCTTGTATATATGTCTGATGCGATGCGATTCATCGCAATCGCATTTCGGAAGAAATTAAGACATTGCATTCTTTTGTTTTAAAAATCTGATGCGACAGATCATCTCTCATCGCAATCGCATTTTCGGAGAAAATATTAAACGGTTCATTTCATTTTAAATCTCCGATGCGATCTTCGCAATCGGGATTTGGTATAAGTCTTGTCTCATTTCCTTTTAAACGAATTGCGATGCGATTATGACTTAAATATTCTTTTATTATTATTCATTATATTTCAAGGTTTTAAAAGGAAACATATCTATATTTATTTCGATATATGCCAAATCTCTGACTGTACGATAACATTAACTCGTGAATAAAATGATAACACTGATTTTTTTTGTTATTGAATGCATGAGGGTGACTCCCTAGAGGGAATTTAAGTTTTAAACCATGGAAGTAATAAATACAAATCAATGAATAAACCCTTTGTATAGCTGTTTTTTCATTATTACGTTTTACCTCGACTGAAAGTTTATGTTTATTGCAGAGCAATAGAACATCCAATTTTTCTATTCGCAGAGCAAAATAAATACTCCCTAACGCTAAAATGTCAAAGAGATTCATGAAATCGAAAGCTACCCTTGCTGCAAAAGCCCCTGTGGTTGTTATGCCACCTTAAGAGAAACCAACGAAGCTTAAGTTGTTTACAGACATCTCCTGCCAGGGACTTGGGAAAATGACATGGGAAAGTGTTTACAATCTATTGGGAAAGGAAAACCCTAGAGTTTTGGAAGCTAAAGCCACAGTTCCTGATGAAGCTGATTCAGACTCTGATTTTGAAAGTCCTCTTGGTTCATTGGCAAACTCATTTTTGCACCGAGTTGCTGCTCGAGAAAACATTTTCCCGTATTATGATGTTATTAGATGGGTGATTGATAATGTATCTATTAAAGACATAACTTTCATTTCTCCATCTGGAACAATTTTCGGGTCGTTTGGGCTAGAAGATATCAAAGCAATGTACCACCTTCTTGACCCACATAATAATTATAACAAGGATTTTATCAAAGAATTCGCTGCAAACAATGAAAATCAGTCGGAACCAATCAAAGAATGGAGAAGGGCTCCTAAAAAACATAGGCATGAGGCATCAGGTATGTATTCCATGGAGTCTCTCTTGCCTCCATATTTTTATGCCGCGGCTATGATGTGTAGATTGTTTGGTAATGATAACTCGGCTAGGTTTTCCATTCAAATGGTTCCGTTGATACATGCTGCTATTAATTTTGAGATAATGGATTGGGCTGTTATCTTGTCTGATAAGATAGCCAACAGAGTTCTGGAGTACAGGAGAGACAAAAATTCAGGAAATTCCACTCCTTTTTACTTCTGTGCTTACATCCTAGATGCCCTCTATTTCAATTCAAAATTTCCCTTATTAGGATGGAAGTGGACTCCTAAGGAACCTGTCCCAATTCATATATATCATAAGTTCTTATGGAAGGGGCATTTCAAAAATCATGTTTACAGAGTCTATCATGGTTTCCTCATTCCAATTTACCAAATCATTTTTGGCTGATTCCCTCCTAGACTTTCCGATAAAGCTAGAGTTGATTTGTCCTCTATTGGAGATTGGTTCAGGGAGAAAAAGTTCACTTATGTCAAAAATTTTGGAAGTGTTGTAGAGCCACACATCCTTCCTTTATATGTTCCAGACAAACTATTAGCACAGTAAATTTCTTATCAGCTGACAGTAGAAGGTATTTCTAGGACTTCAAAGAACAGCAAAAATCTCATGTGGCCTACTTTTCCTTTCAAATGTGGTGACTATACTCTCATCAATTTTGTCCATGCTGAAAAAGAAGTTGCTAAGTTAACTGATCTTAAACTTTCAACAATTCCTGGAAGGCAATATGATCCCAGGAAGGTGGCATATGATTTTACTACCTCTGTTTCAATTGCTCGGTTCAAACATGAACCAGATGTCTTTGATGATTTCTTTGTTTCTGTAGATAATATGTCTCAAATTTTTGATTTGTCCAAGTCCAAACTTCAGCCCTAAGAAATGAATGATTTTTTATTATTTAGAAGTCAAAGGCTACTCAGAGTTCCTCTGGATCAGTTGAGGATTTCTACACAGGGATGTGAAGCACAACAGAAGGATACAGGAAGTACATCTGGCAAGGAAGTAACAGGAGCTAATCCTATTTTGGAAAATAAAGATAATAGCAACAAAGCTGACACTGGAAAATCAGAAACTGCTGCTAAAATTGATGTACAGAAGTCTTCGGCTCAAGCAGGAAAAGAGAGCATAGGTACTGATGCCCATGTGCATATTGAGAAAGGAAGCATAGAGAGTAAAAATACTGAACATACACTTAAAAATGATAGTGCAGGTTCTCAACTTGGAGGACAAGAAGCTACTGAACTTATTGTTTCTCCTCATTTGCTGAGCCAATATGAACAATTTTCCCAACAAATAGGACAAATTTTTTTTTCCCAAGTTGATGATCCAAAAGACCAGGATGTAGAAATCATCCCTGAAAATCCCACTGATGAGATTATGTTAAAAATAGAAGAAATTCCTCCTTTGGATATATTTTACAGTCCCAAACATAGGGATGTGTTGAGAAAATAGAGGAAAAGGAGGAGAACCGACCAAGATGTACTTTTGGCATCACAGGGGGAATTTATGAATATTGTTTATAAGAATTCTGAGGTGAGTCCATCTGAGGACCTCACCAAATTGTCTTAGTATGCAGGTGCCTATAGTGCTGCCACTATAGATAAAGCCTCAGAAGTTACACAGTTGATGAAACAAAAGGATGTACAAATTGCCATTTTTGAGGAACAAGTTGTAGAAAACGAAAAAAAGATCATTCAGTTGGAACGATGATTACAGGATGAAGAGCTCTAGACTAAAAAATTAGAAGAGCAGCTGTCTGTTGAAAAAGATAAAATTGATCAGCAGACCCTAGAAAAGAAACAACAATTAAATCAATAAATTGCAAAATTACAAGCTCTTCTACAATATGAGCAAACTCTGAAGATTGAACAAGAAAAGATGTTTCAATCTAAATTGGACAAGTTCAAGAATTATCCCACTCCGGATCAATTCAAAAATGAAGCTTTGGAGACAAAAAAATTATTGTCTCAATAATTAAATGAATTTTGTCTAAAGAGTACAGAAGCAGAGTCTTTATGTGAGCTAACATCTTCCTTGATAGATGAAGGAGTCACTCTTAAGATTTAATTTGATGATATCTCCGATTTTCTTTTATGGCAAGACTCAGAATAAGGGAGAAAAGCAGATTTTCCCAAAATTATGGAGAGACATAAAGAAATCGTTTTTGCAGAATGGGAACATCGCTTGATCGAAGCAGAAAGGGCCACATCCAGAGCTAAGGGAATAATGAACGATGTAACATAGATGGTAAATGATAACTTATATGCAATCAATTTAATTGCAGATTGTAGTCCCGGCCAATTACCCAAAGTAAAAGAAACTGATCTTAGATGGAAATAAGAGATCATTAATAAAAATCAGCAAATTGGCCAATTACAAGGAATATCACGAGATTCAATGTGGACTTATCCCATCAAGCCACATAGTCAACAGACAACAATTAAATTTCTCTCAAATGCCATTGATTGCATCATTCCCGAGTTCTCCGATGCCACATACACAGAATGGTTACACTCAAAGCTTAGTCATCCTGAAGAAGTAAAGGAGATGCTCAAAATCTTCCACCTTCGCATATCCACCACAACAGATGATCAATGAGTCGGTTTTCATCAAGCTCGCATTTATGTTTCAGATATTTTTTAATTTAGATAGATTGTAGGAATAGTTTTAGTTATTTTGTTGTTAAGTACCTATTTGAACCCCTTTCGTGCATTTAGAAAGAGGTCCTGAATTTGTAATATTTGACTTGGAGATTACATTTCTGTACTCCATTGACTCCTATATTTTTATGAAGGATCACATCTGGTGATTCGCTGTGAAATTATCTTTAAGAATTGCATTTCTGTATCTTGGAGTTGATTTTACATTGAAGTTGTTGGATTTGAATATCGGATTTCATTGGAAAGTATCGAGATGGATATGGTATTTCTATCTATTCACTGTTAGTTTCTTTTGTTATGTGATATTCTCTTTTAAATTGCTATCGTTTATGTGTACTTTTTTCACAATATTTCTTTATACATATCATTTTTGAGTGTGTCAGAAATATTTAGCTTTTATAGTATATACAAGCGATATATTATGATGAATGCAATATGTTATTACAACTCTGTTTAATTTCTTAAACAGAGTTATCTTTATTTGTTACTGCACATTTCAATTAAGCTGTAATACATTTTCATGGTTATTGGTTATTTGAAACAATTTAAAGTTGTATTCACATTTGATGCCCGGGTTCATTTGAGAGTTATTTCATCAAGATTTAAATTATATTAGATAGTTTTATTTTAGTCATTAGTCCCATTTTCCCCCATCTAATCATTCCATTACCAACCCATTTAAATTACTAGGAAATTGGTCCTATAAATCCAGTCGGAGCCACCTCACCAAACGAAAAAGGAGTAGTCCTAAGGTCCCAACCAGGTGGTTATCCCCCGATGTTTGAAGCAGCGATTTTCTAGGCTTCAACATTTTTTGCACTAGAAGGAGGGCTATAAGCTATGAATGACAGATAAATCTAAATCCGAAAGCCATTCTAAGAGCACATTACCCTCATCACCTTCAATTTCTTCCACATCACAAATCACAAGAGAAGAAATTGAGAAAAGTATTCAAACACCCACTACCAAAGTTTCAAATCAATCAGATAATCCAACTCCTGAATCCCCTGAAGTCGAAGCTTTAGTTCATAAAATTCAAGGATTCTCGTTATCATTAGAAGAATCAGAATTATCTGAAGGTAGTGTCACCTCGCAGTATGTTTCTTCCAGACCTCTTACTAGGTCACAGAGTGAAAAACTTGGAATTTCCCCCAAGGAATTTCTGATACCTAGTAGAGTCAAAACAAGAAAAACTCCATCGGAAAAAGAAAGTGGTACTAGTTCTTCATCGCATGTTCAATCATCTTTTTCCCAAGCTCCAAATCAGGAAAGTGTAATAGTCTCATCTTCATCTTCTCAAACTACATCTGCTCAATCTTCATCTCCTTAGATTACATTTGCTCAATCTTCATATGCTCAAACTACATCTGTTTAAACACTAATTGTTTCTTCCGGTACTTCAACTGTTACTACTCATATACCAATTATCACTTCTAGTTCATCTACCATTGTCACAAGAATGGCACAAAGACCATGGACTAGACCAGGAGCTGTGAATATGGCTGCACCTTTTGCATGATCTACCTGATCATCCTGAAAAATGGCTCCCAAAGTTTAGTCTAGATACTGGTATACAAGCGGAAGAACATATCAATAACTTTATGCTTGCTATAAATTTAAATCAAGTAGTGCATGAAGATGTTGTAGTCCGATTATTTCCCTATACTTTGCCAGGAACAACAGAGTCCTGGTACTTTTCCTTACTTTTTGATTCTATCACAAATTGGGATATGTTTGAAGAGCAATTTTTAACTAAATATGGAGATGATAGATCACTTGCTACCTTAATTAACGATCTCTCCAATTTAAAGATTCAACCCAAGGAACCCATTAAATATTTTAATTCTCGATTCAATAAACTCTTGAATAAGATTCCTACAACATCTAAGCCTAGTGAACAGGTTAGAAGTGAATGGTACATTAATGCTTTACCCTCAAACATAGCGATTTTTATAGATAGAGCTGCAAAATCGATTTTAGCTGAGAATATGAAAGAAGTTATTTCAGTTGAAAAACGAATGATTGCTCTAGATAAGAAAAATGCTATTGAGGAAAGGAAATCAAAGAAAGTCACTTTTGAAGATGATTCCAAGAAAAAGACACCAAGAGATCCATATGACATGGAAGGTTTACAGAAAGTCCTTAAAACCATGTCTAATGAGATGGTTGAAATCAAAAAACAAGTAGCAGAGACTTATACAAAGAGACCATTTAGAAATTTCAAGAGAAATCAAGCTTAATCAAAACCTCCCAATGCAATCTCTAATGCAGAATTAGAAGATGAAGAAGAAGAAGAAACTACTCTAACGTCAGATGAAGAAGATGAAAGGGAAGAAGTAGCTGAACTAAATGGAATGTGGGATTTCATTCTCCCTAATTCAGATAGTGAGATGGAACAAGAAGTTATGTCTGTGAGTACAAGGAGCAAATCTACATCAGAACCTGTTCAAACTATTCAGAAGAAGAAAACTACAAATCTGAGTACTAAAGACAAAACCCTTGCAAAAAGACCCTCTCCCTTACCCACTCAGAATCAACCATCATCTCTCAATCCTCCCACATCATCATCCAAAACTCTGGTGGTATAAGATACAATGGATTATAATATCATTGAAGACATGAAAAAGACTAGAGCGAACATTTCATTATATGAACTCAGCAAACTTAAACATCAAAAAAAGCTTCTATTAAAAGAGTTAAATGCTACACCTATTGCTCCTCTACCAAGTGGTGTAGTAGTTAAAGAAGCTAAAGGGACTGGTAAGCCACCAGAAAAAGTAGATGCAGCTAATACTATTCTTATTGGAGAAAGATCAAATTCTCAGACACCTCCATTTTTGTTGACTAATGAAATCTACAATAAGAATTTGCATAATTGTTTAATTGATTCTGGAGCATCCTCTAATATAATGCCTTCTTCAGTCTGTGTTAAATTGAATATTGAACCAAATAAATCTGCTGTTCATATTGTACAATTGGATCGCTCTAAAGTTCAAGTTGTTGGAGAAATAAATTCAGTTACTATCAGACTAGCTTCCGATCCTAGAATTGTACAAAGAATTGATATTCTAATTCCAGATATTCCAGAATTCTATGGGTTGGTCTTAAGCAGAGACTGGTCTATGAAACTTAATGGTTATATCTCAACTGATTATTCACATATGTGGCTTCCCTACAAACGGAAACCCAATCAAATCAAAGTTGAGCGAGAAAAACATATGACACACACTGTAACTGAATTTGAACAACCTAACGAACCTGTAGCTTTCAACAATAATATTCTTGGAGGTTATTCTTCTGAGTCTTTTCTTGGAAATTTTACTGCACCACAATCACCATTCTCTATAAATACTTTTGTTTCTCAAATTGAAAATTTTTCGCAATATGATTCTTCTAGAATTGTAAATATTTCTGATTCTTTTATAGATAAACCTATTGATAGAACTTTATTTTGGTCATTATATTTTGATGGATCAAAATCTAGTGATGGAGCAGGAGAAAGATGCATCCTAATTGATCCAGAAGGAGAGAAAACCATGTTATCATGTAGATTAGAATTTTAGTGCAGTAATAATACTGATGAATATGAAGCCTTGATTCAAGGGCTTTATAAGGCCATAGGGTTAAATGTAAAATACTTGAAAGTATATGGAGATTATGAAATTGTCATAAGAAAAATAAGGAATACCATCCACTGTCTTTCAGGACATCTCAAACATTATCAAACCCTAGTACGAGACCTTACCACTCAATTTCTAGCATTTAATATCTCTTATATTACCAGATATCAAAACACATCAACTGACTTGTTAGCTAATGTTGAGTCCAAACTCCTTCCTACTGAAGATTGCAGTCCTGATAGATTTTCAGTAGAATTGATTTTTCGCCCATCTGTCCCAGACAATATTACTAACTGGAGAGTATTCTACCATGATCAAGATATTTTGAATTTCTTAAATTTTGAGAAATCATATGATGAACAAATTATTGATGAAGATGATCATGATCTGCAAATTACTTCAAGAAATAATGAAAATCTGATTCCTAAATATATTGTTAAACTTGAGGATATTTAGGATATTAAAGACAGATTCAAGAAAGTTACTAATGCTAAACTTCAAAGTTCAACCTTGAATTTTGAATTAGTTAATCTTGGCTCTGATTCTAAACCTCAGAATGTGAATCTAGGTCTCAATTTAACTCCAGAAGAAAGATCTGCTTTTATTACACTCCTGAGTAAATATAAAAATGTTTTCACTTGGAGTTATGAGGATTTAAAGACTTATGATACTTCTGTAATTCAACACACAATTCCAATGCTATCTGATGTTAAGCCTGTGCAGCAGAAGTTAAGAAATATTCATCCAAATCTTGAGGATCAAATCAAAACAGAACTCAACAAGCTTTTGAAAGCCAAAATTATTTTTCCTGTAAGGCATTCGAATTGGGTTTCCAACATGGTACCTGTCAGGAAGAAAAATGGCGATATTAAAATCTGTATTGATTTCAGGAATTTAAACAAGGAATGTCAAAAGGACAATTTCCCATTGCCAACCATGGAGAAAATTATCCAAAAGGTGGCTGGTTCTAAACTCATGTCCTTCCTTGATGGATTTTCAGGGTATAATCAAATTCTAGTACATCAAGATGATAGGTTAGAAACCACTTTCAGAGCCAAATGGAGAACCTATGCTTATCAGAAAAGGCCTTTTGTTTTAGTAAATGCAGGAGCTACTTTCCAGAGAGCTATGGACATAGCATTTAAGGGTCTGATTAATAGATCAGTTGTTATTTATCTTGATGACATAACAGTTTATTCAAAGAACAGATCCAATCATCTACAAGATCTGAAACAAATATTTGAAAGATGTAGAAGATTTGGTATTTCATTAAACCCAAAGAAATCCTTCTTTTCTCTCGATCAAGGAAAAATCTTAGGGTTTGTTGTGTCAAAAGACAGTATATATATCGATCCTGACAGAGTTAAAGAAATTTCTGATATTTCTTTACCTCACAATAAAAATTCCGTGCAATCATTTCTAGGTTAGATTAATTTTGTAAAAATATTTATTCCAGATTTTTCTCAAATTGTTTTTCCTATGCAGAATATGATTAGGAAAAATTCAGTATTCAAATGGGGATACAAAGAAAAAAAAGCCTTTGATGCAATCAATAAGGCAATCGTTGATGCACCTGCATTGAATACTCCCAATTTTTCAAAGATTTTATTCTGTATACTTTGGCAACCGAAACATCTTATGCTGTTATTTTAACACAGCTCAATGATCAACAAATCAAAGCACCGATTTCTTTCTTCAGCTCAAATCTGCAAGGAGCTGAGCTGAATTATTCTGACGTTGAAAAAAAAGCTTTCGCTGTATTTAAGTCAATCAAACATTTTAGGCCTTTTCTCTTAAAAATACACACAAAGGTTATTGTTCCTTTCTCTGCAGTAAGACAATTACTAATTCAAAGAGAAGTAGGAGAAAAAAGGGCTAATTGGGTGATAGCTTTGCAAGAATATGATATTGATATTAAACCAGCAAAGATTGTTAGAGGACAAGGTTTTTGTAGATTATTAGCCGGAGCTCATAATATACCATAAAATCAAGATCCAGAGAATGTTGTTCAAGTAAGTCAGATAAGTGTTACAGATTTTGAATCTCAGTATGCTGATATGATATTTTACTTGAAAAATGGGTATGCTCCTTCTGATCTTAGCTATAAGAATAAACGTGCTTTAAGATTGAAGGCTACTAAATATGAAATCATTGATGATGTGTTATTTAGAAAGAATTATGATTCAATCCTATTAAGATGTCTTGAAAAGACTGAAGCAAAAATGGTATTGCAGGAATTACATGATGGACCAGCTGGAGGTCATTTTGGAGGTGATACCACAACCCACAAAATTATCCATGTTGGGTATTATTGGCCTACCCTTTTTAAAGATACAAATGATTATGTGATAAAATGCAAAATTTGCCAAACTGCTAGTAGAAGACAGAGGAAGCCAGCTTTTCCTTTGCAGCCAGTAAACATTGAACAACCATTTGAGCAATGGGGACTTGATATTATTGGTAAGATAGTTCCTAATTCTTCCAAACAACACAAGTACATTCTCACAGCAACAGATTACTTCACCAAGTGGGTAGAAGAAATTCCTCTAAAGGTAGCCAATTCTGATGAAATTATTGATTTCATTGATCAATTCATCATTACCAGGTTTGGTGTACCTAACGCTCTGGTCTTTGATATTGCATCTTATTTTTCTGGTAATAGTATAATGGAATTTTCAACTAAAAGAGGTTTTAAATTGAAATATTCAGCAAACTATTACCCACAAGGTAATGGTTTAGCTGAATCCACTAACAAAAATCTCATCAAAATCATTAAAAGGACTATTGATCAAAATCAAAAGAATTGGCACAAGTCTTTAATCTTTGCATTATGGGCTGATCGTATTACTCTTAAAGCTTCTATTGTAACTTCACCTTTCAATTTAGTTTATGGTAAATAAGATGTGATACCATAAAATCTAGCTTTTCCATCATTAGCCCTAGTGCAATTCATTGAAGAAAATCCTTCCTCATCCATTCAGTTGAGATTTGATCAAATCCTTAAATTAGAAGAAGATAGAGAAAAAGAAAAAGATATTCATGAGAAACATCAACAACTTGTAAAATCTTCTTTTGATTCAAGTTCCGCCGGCTCAAAAAAGTTGTCAATTGGTGATCTTGTTCTGAAATGGGACAAAGCACATGAAGAAAAAGGTAAGCATACCAAATTTCAGAAACTGTGGCTTGGACCATTTCATATTGCTGAAAAGATAGGCTCATATACATTTATACTTCAAGATTTAACAGGAAAGAGAGAATCTCTTCTTGTAAATGGGCTTGTCTTAAAGAAATTATTTTCATAAGGAGGTAACCCCTTCTTACTTGTAGATATTCCTTTATGAAATTTTATTTATTTTTATAAATAAAGGTTGTTAATAGTCTTTAACTGACTTTTTACTATTTGAAAATTGTCTTGGAAAGAATGTTATAAATACTTATTTTGTGTAAATAAGAATTTTGAAGGAGACGATTACAATTTTGAATAGTTTAAAATAAAATTTTAAACTTTGAAATTTTTTTCAAAACATTTGCATCATCGTTTTGAAACCTTGAGGAAAATGTAAATCATTATAAGTTTCTTAAGCAGAGAAAGGTTATCTTTAAAAAGTAAATTTTTTTTCAAGATTTAGTAGACAAAAAACTCTGAAAATTGTCATCCATTTATTCTCAAGGATACAACTATTTCACCCCATCCATTTTGGTTGTGATTTTTAGAATGTAATTCTAAGAAATTATATGAAAAAATTTAGGAGATAAGAGGTCTCATCACGAGCCAACTTGTTCAGTTTAATTACAACTAGTGAATGGCATTGTTAATAACTAGCTACCAAACCAGAACAATGGCTCTTAAATTTAAAAAATAAATAAAAGACAAATAACATAAGATAATATGTCTTATGAATTTATTTTTAAAGAGTCATAATCTTAGTTGGATGGGATAATGGATAGTTAATGGTTAAAAGGTAACCCTGTCGAGACTATGAACGTTTGTTGATAGCAGAGGCAATGCCTATGACAATAGAGTATATTACAAAAGCTAAACTTGAAAAAATCCATTTACTTTATTATTATCAACAATCAAAGCTTGAGATAACTCAAAAAAATGTTTTTATCTTGGAGGAATTAGAAAGAAATTGTAAGTGATTTTTATTCTTTTTCATAGTTAGATTTTATTTGAATTATCCTAAGATAACTTTTATTATCTTTAGAAATTTTTACTTAGTAAAAATATAGTGTTCATTTCATTTTTCAGAGATAACTATTTCTTCCAGTGAATCGCCAATTTTTGTACTATACAACAACCCTCCCCATTTTTAAATTTTAAAATAAATCCCATTTAAAAATAGGTCCCCTTTATATATCTTTATTCCTAAATAGAAATAAAGAATTCATTGATAAAATGATACATATCACATTTTTATTCACAAAGTGTACAACCTTTAATAACTTTCCGATCCAATGAGTTATAAATCCTTTTAAACATATTGAACACATTATAAAGACTTTATACTTAATAATGATTAAAATGAATAGTAATCACAATCAGAGACTCGGAGAGTTCTTTAAAAGGTTTGTTTTTTCTTTGTAAAGTACCAATGCGATCGCGCTCAATCACAATCTCATTTCAGATAAGTTTAAAGTGTTGTGTTTCTTGTATATATTTCTGATGCGACGCGATTCATCGCAATCACATTTCAGAAGAAATTAAAACATTGCATTCTTTTGTTTTAAAACTCTGATGCGATGGATCATCTCTCATCACAATCGCATTTTCGGAGAAAATATTAAATGGTTCATTTCATTTTAAATCTCCGATGCGATCTTCGCAATCAGGATTTGGTATAAGTCTTGTCTCATTTCCTTTTAAACGAATTGAAATGCGATTATGACTTAAATATTCTTTTATTATTATTCATCGTATTTCAAATTTTTAAAAGGAAACATATCTATATTTATTTCAATATATGACAAATCTCCGACTGTACGATAACTTTAACTCGTGAATCAAACAATAACAATGATTTGTTTTGTCATTGAATGCATGAGGGTGACTCCCTAGAGGGCATTTAAGTTTTAAACCACGAAAGTAATAAATACAAATCAATGAATAAACCCTTTGTATAGCTGTTTTTTCATTATTATGTTTTACCTCGACTGAAAGTTTCTGTTTGTCGCAGAGCAATAGAACATCCAATTTTTCTATTCGCAGAGCAAAAAAAATACTCCCTGACGCTGAAATGTCGAAGAGATTTAGGAAATCGAAATCTACGTTGCTGTAAAATCCCCTGTGGTTATTATGCCACCTAAAGAGAAACCAACGAAGCTTAAGTTGGTTACGGACACCTCCTGCCAGGGACTTGGGAAAATGACATGGGAAAGTGTTTACAATCTATTGGAAAAGGAAAAACCTAGAGTTGTGGAAGCTAAAGCCACAGTTCCTGATGAAGCTGATTCAGACTCTGATTCTGAAAGTCCTCTTGGTTCATTGGAAAACTCATTTCTGCACCGAGTTGCTGCTCGGGAAAACATTTTCCCGTATTACGATGTTATTAGATGGGTGATTGATAATGTATCTATCAAAGACAGAACTTTCATTTCTGCATCTGGAACAACTTTTGGGTTTTTTCACGCCAGAAGATATCAAAGCAATGTACCACCTTCCTGACCCACAGAAGATTTATAACAAGGAGTTTATCAAATAATGTTGAACCCTTAGTTAAACTGAGAGGGAGGGGGGGGGGGGGTGAATCAGTTTAACACATTCATGGAATTTTAAAACTTTTCCCTTAAAACTTATTTACACCTTCATTTCATGATCAACTTAATATGTGAGCAATCTTAGAATGTGAGCAGCAAGTATTAATATAATGTAACAACAGATTTAATATGAGAGTAGCAAGTATTAAGCAGATGAGATAAACCATATCAACACATAAAAATCATGCACAAAGACACCAGATATAAGTGGAAACCCATAAAGGGAGAAAACCACATCTTGTTATTGTTGTGATGCAAAGGCAAGCTCCAACTCCCTCTCACCACTGATTTTCTATAGGCACCGACCTACAAGAGGCTCCTACCTCAATTCTGCAAGCTACAGCTTGCAAGGAAGCTCCAACTCGCATCAATTTTTGGCAAGAACCAACCTACAGGAGGCTCCAACCTCAGTCAGCTACAACTGACATTTTATCAAGGTACAACTTGATGTGGAAGCACCAACTCCCATCTATTTTCTGCAGGCACCAACCTATAGGAGGCTCCTACCTCAGTCAGCTACAACTGACATCAATCAAGCTACAACTTGATAGGGAAGCTCCAACTTCCTTACTCTTTCAAAAGAAAAACACTTGCTGATTTACCTTGGATATCAGCTCTGTTTTGTACCATCTTCTATGTTGTTCATCAATTCTCATATCTACCCTGTATCATCTCTGCATCTTCTCAGATTCTCTATCAGCTTCTCCTTCTTTTCTACTCAGATCCTCCTTCTTCTCTGCCTCACTGCTTCATTTCTGCATTCTCTTCACTTAATTTCTAACCTCATTGTGCATATCAATGTGATATTATATATAGAGTTCATCACAGGACTCTTTACATTCCTTAGGGAATTTGAAGTGAATAGTCCTGACTTTTTTCCTTCTACCTTCTCATTTCTTTTCCAGTTCACTCAGAAAGATAGAATTGTATGTACTAAATTTAATATTACAGTGGGATATTTTTTCTCTTCCGGAGACTTTCCAATGCATCACAACAATATAAATTAAAAAAATTTACATTCAATTACAATGAAAACTCCAGCTCACTCATTTAGCCTCTTGGCTCGCTGCGCATTTGTCTCTTCTTTGAATGTTTCTTTGTTCCTTTCGGTTCTTTTTTTTTCCTTATTCACTGTCGTAGGGTAATGACCATATGCCATATATATGTAACTGTGCTTTTTATATCATGCTAATTGATTCTCGGCACAATAATAATAAGGCGTTTTGATATGTGCACTGCCGTGGTGTAACTACTATGTATCTGTAACAGTGTCTTTTATATATAACACAACTTCAGCTCTCGGCATAATTATAATAATTTTTAACATACAAACTGTCGCGTTCAATATAAAAATATAGAGTCATTTTAATACATAAAAATGCCCTTTCGGGCCCACTTGCCGAGCTTGTATTATCCTCAGATGCGATGCGATCACTCCGATTCGATGTGATGTGATGGATCACTTTACGAATACTTTCGATTGCGATTAATCGCAATCACAACTTGCATTTGCATGTTCCTATGCCCTGTTCCTTATCCGATGCGATGGAACACTATTTAATGCAACTCAAACATATATTAGTCATGGTTTATAAACCCATCGGGTCCGGTCTTTCATCGCAATCGCAACTTCTATTGTCACGATCCGCTGCCACACATTTCTCTGATGTGATGTAACACTATTCATTTGGATGTGCTGATGCGGTAAATCACTCTGATGCGATTGGGTGAGGGTCCCACCATATAAAAATTTGTTTGTTTTAAAACCAAGCATTAAAACCTTTGGTTCTTTTGATCTCGCGCCAAAATATATAATACATATGCTTTGTATTATACCTTTGGTCCCTTGTCCATAAAGCGCTCCATATAAATATATATATAAGCTTTGAGCCTTTGAATATAAAGCACAACATCTGTACCATGCTATATATATATAAGCTTATGCTTCCGCTTTAATGTAACCTTTAGCTGGGCTAATGATTCTCATAATTTTCTGTAGAGGGGTCCCACCTTATGGTGCTTCGTATATAGTGTGTTGTGCATATACATATACTTTTTTCTTTCTCCGATGCGATTAATCACTGTTCACCTTGAAATGCTGATGCGATCAGCGATCGATCCAATGGTCACAAATAACTGTGATCTAATGGTTGTGATTCAATTGCTCAATCGCAATCGCAACATTCAACAACTCGTACCCTTGCTCTTCCACTACGCCGATGTGATTGGTTTCTTCGGACTCGATAGCAATATAACTCCATTCTATAACCGCTTGAAGTCTGGATCTTTATTTAAACACGATTTCAACCTGATATTTAGTATATTTTGAGCATTTTTTCCTGTAGGACTAAAATGATACAGTACGCCCCCAATTTTCCTTTTAACACAACAATTTCCTTTAAAAAATAAAATATGCAGGTCAGCATCAAGGTATTTAGGAAAACAAAAACATTCGAGGCCTGCACGCAGGATCGAACTGTGAACCTTCACACTATTGTAACATTGCCTCCTCCTTCTGCGTTTTCTTCTGCAAATCGACTCACGGTTCAACTTCACTATTCATCAACCCATTTATCCTGGGTTTTGTATGGAACTACAGTTCCATTCTTGTAGATTCAAAATTAAAATATGGCTTCCCTTGCCTTCAATCAAGCCATCATTTCATCATTTCCACGGATGCGTTACTTACTCTACACACCAGAAAATTTGCCCTTACCATATGATTTTTCTTCTATCTCTGGTTTGACTCTTATTTGCAGTATATGTGTAGCCCCTTTCTCAGTTGTGTATATAGAATCCAATCCACCAGTTATACTTGTAGCAAACCCCATGAGGCTCCGATCTTCTACGCCTTCAATTCAACAGTTCTTTTCCTCAACTTCGAACTCCGCTACGTTACCAGAGTTCTGTTCCTCATCTTGATTTAATTCTGCAGAATGAATTGATGTATTCTTCCCAATAGTGCTTCACAGTCTTCCCACTTGAATAATTGTGCAATAATATAAATAAACTAGAGTTCAAATTCTCAAAAACAATTCATCTGCAAACTCTATAATTCATAAATAAAACTCTTGTATTAAACCAATGTTTACATGGAGAAATTCCTTTTAGGCCTGATATTCAATCAATGGACTTTCTATCCTCATTACTCTGTCTCTCTAGATCTGCTACTTCTGCTTTGTCTACTGCCTCTGTTCCTTATCTGCCTTGCTGCCTTTTCTGCCTTTGCTACCTTGCTACCTCTCTGCTTCTTTGCTATCTCTGCTGCTCTCTTTGCTACCTCTGCTACTTGTCTTATGCTCTCTCTGTTGCATCTGCTTCTTGTCTGCTTCTTTGCTGCCTCTACTACTTCTTTGCTTCCTTTGCCTCTCTGCTACTTTGCTTCTCTCTTTGTTTCATTGTTGTTTCAGGTGTTCCTCCTTTTCCATCTCCGTTTCCATCAATGACAACATTTCCAACAGTCTCCCCCTTCGGCATTGATGGCAACACATCCACCAATAATCCAATGCTTCCTCCAAGTATTTCTCTGCCTGGCTTCTTTTAGAAGTCCCTATCTTCTTTTACTTGCTTTTCCTCCCCCTTTGACATCAATGGCAAAGGGTTGCACATTTCTCAGTGTAGATTCTGTCTTTGCATTTCTTCTCTCCGATTTTTGTTTAGACCTTCTTCTTCTGACTTTGTACCTTGCTACTCCAGACTGGTGTATGAGAGTTGTTGAGAGAACACTTTTGAGGATAATTGAACTTGAATAACCATATAGTCTCTGTCTAATGTAGTGTGCCAATACATTTCAGTTGAGGAATATTGTAGATGGAATATGTCTTCTTCTGCAATACTCATGTGCAGTACAACACTTGTTCAATTGTGATGAAGCCAATATATCCTTTATTGTTGTGGTACACCTTTCCTGCATGTTGGTGATGATATGAGCTAGGATGTTGATATTATCCTTAATAGCTAAAGGTTCTTGTTACAGATGTGATCAATGAATTAACCAGAATTTTATCTAAGAGATCAAATGCCTTTACTTTCTTGGACAATGTACATTCAAAATAACCCTTGAGGCTAGATACATTCAATTTATTGTTTAGTCTTACTTATCAACCAAGCACTTTTATTTATGACATAAGGGGGTATGTATGTCAGTGATCAACCTCTTTTCAATGGTGAAATACCTGCAATTATTTTCTATTGAAGTATGCTTGAGATGAATCAATAACAGAATTTTGAGCTTCAACTATTAGATTAACACAACTAGTCCTTCAGATTTTAGATACTTCAATTGTTCTATCATGATGATCTTCCACAATAACATATTCAAGATGCTTAATTTATATCTCAGCAAACAAACTTCACATGGTGTTATGAATGATTTCAAGAGAGAGGCCTTGAAGATATATGTACTGACTTCAGAAAGGCATGCAATTATATATAGACATAGATACTGCTTCAATGTTCAATATAATGCTTCAGGTGTACACAAAATAATGATCCTTTAGCTCTGTTGTTGATATTTTCATGCTTGAATAAAGCGAATAACGTTGGGTATACTGCCTTGATGTACTTTTTCCATAGTCCTTTGATCCTGAGGACCTGTACCATACCACTGCTCCACTGACAACACTTGATATTCTACTGATAGGCATGCTGCTTGTACTAAATATCCATTGAAACCACTTTCACTTCAGCTCACACATGAACCCATAGATAAGACAACCTTCATAATTTCTGCTATTGAGCTCTCCACTAACTTCAACAATAATCATCAATATACTGAATCTGATCTTAGCCTCATTAATCTTTTTCTCTTTCTGTCATTTTATTCAGAGGAAAGTCACAGCATTTTCCTTTCTAGAACTGCTCCAGATTCATTTTTTTTTTAGATACAATTCAACTGTTCTAACATAGTGATCTTAGGGAAGACATTTTCAATTTTTTTCCTAGGACTCTTCATGGGCAGATCACTAAGAAATTTATCACTTACTTGACTGTACTCCTTCAAGGGAACTTTTCATAGATGAGTGATGTAATGATATTAATGATGAAAAGCACTTTTCTTACTCATTCTTCTTAATGTGATTCATTGTCAATTCTAGCAGTATGATGCACAATGTGATCATCATTTAAGGTTTTGATGTCTTATTTCTATTACCATGGCTTCTTGTTGCCTTCTCTTCTTCCAACAATCTGTCAGCGATTGAAAACTTCAGATAATCTTCTTCCTCTATAGTTCTCTGTTAGAGGAATTTCCTTTCCCTTCCTGATCTCATAGCTGTTCTCATTCTAAGGAGCTCTTCTTAGACTACTTTTATGGGGAATATTTATGAACTGCTCTCCCCCTGAGATGTTGCTTCATATTTGTCATTGATTAGATATTTTCATTGCTTCCTAGAGCAGATACCCCTGAGACTATGATAGATTCTTTATGTTATTGAGATAATAGGCTCCCCCTTTCTCCTTTCCTTCCATAATTTATTGGGGTTCTTCATAATGTTTGCACTTCTTTTAGATTCATAGTTTTGTTTGATTGGATTGGATTTCATCATCTGTCTGGAGTTCTTTAATATATATGGCAGTTTACAATCCTTTTCTTTGTGACCAAGTTTGAGGCATACATCACATATTATTTTATCAAAGTACATTTGAGATGATGTATAGTAGTTTGTTCCCCTTCTTGAATACATTTTACAATCAACAATTTTATGTCCAAAATTATTGCATGCATAACAGTAGCCATGAAAATGATTTAAGTACTTGGTGAAGGATTGTCCTTTCCATTTGCTTGCTTGAGGGGTTATTTTATTTTTTAGCATCCTTTGCTGGTTGGACTGGATTTGTTTTGTCTTACAATGTGCTACATCATGTCCTAGTTTGTGAGAGGAGAAACATGTGATACTTCTCATAGGAGGAAAGAACCTTCTTTGACATCTTCCAAATTTATTCAGTTCATCCTCATGAGTGTATGAGCATTTTTCTGCTGATTATTTCATCCCTTCATTCTCTGTCTTTTCATGTTGCTGCTTGATTCTATTTGTATCTATACAACTCATGTTCCTGCTAGTTTCCGTAGGAATTTGCTGAGTTGCTTCATCGTTCTTTACAACTTTTACAAAAATGATTTTCTTGTTATCTTCAACCTTGGATTTATTGGTTTCTCCTTCATATCCTATCCCAACCTTTATGAGAGGTGACCTTTGAGCATTGAGAATTTGGTCCAACTGTCCAGAGCCTTTCATTAGATGTGTATTCATTAATAGTTCTCTTTGGGATTTTTCTAAGTTCTCTCTTAGGCTCACTACTTCTTCTTCCAATCTTTCACATTCCTGAATTTTCTCTCTCATTTGTTGCAGCAGAGTGTCTTCTACTTTCTTTGCTTCTTCAAGCTATGCCTTCAGGCCAATAATTTATTTCTTATCTTCATATTCTCTCTCATCACATATTTGCACCACTGTCTTAAGGTCTTTGTTTTCATTCTTCAATCTTTCTATTTCAGTCAAGGCAGTGTCAAGTTTGGATTTTTCTTCAGCTGTAATTTCTTCATGGTTCTTATCTCCATTCACACTAGTAGGTACTTCATTTGATTGAATATTTTCTTGTTGACATGAATTTTTCTTCTTCTTAATTCTCTTCTCCTTCTTGACAATGCAGTCCTTTGTGTCTATTCCATGCATGAAATGAAATCTGTCCCACATTTCTTTTGCACAGGTTAAATCCATTATCAACTCAAAGTCCTTGTTATGAAGACTGTTATATATCACACATTTTGCCTTGGCATTCCTCTATTTTTCTTACACTGTGGGGGATTTTGTGCAGTAACCATCACAAACAAGCTTCCATACCTCATGTTCATTAGCCATTAAACCTGTTTTAACCTTATCTCTCCATTCATGAAAGTTTTTTGTACTTAACAAAGGTACATTTTGATAGTCCATGACTCAACCAGATCTCCTTCAAGTCTTTAAACTTGCACCAAAGGAACCAGATTTGATACCAATTGTTGAACCCTTAGTTAAACTAAGAGGGGGGGGGGTGAATCAGTTTAACACATTCATGGAATTTTAAAACTTTTCCCTTAAAACTTATTTACACCTTCATTTCATGATCAACTTAATATGTGAGCAATCTTAGAATGTGAGCAGCAAGTATTAATATAATGTAACAACAGATCTAATATGAGAGCAGCAAGTATTAAGCATATGAGATAAACCATATCAAAACATAAACATCATGCACAAAGACACCAGATATAAGTGGAAACCCATAAAGGGAGAAAACCACATCTTATTATTGTTGTGATGCAAAGGCAAGCTCCAACTCCCTCTCACCACTGATTTTCTATAGGCACCGACCTACAGGAGGCTCCTACCTCAATTCTGCAAGCTACAACTTGCAAGGAAGCTCCAACTCCCATCAATTTTTTGCAGGCACCAACCTACAGGAGGCTCCAACCTCAATCAGCTACAACTGACATTTTATCGACCTACAACGTGATGTGGAAGCACCAAATCCCATCTATTTTATGTAGGCACCAACCTATAGGAGGCTCCTACCTTAGTCAGCTACAAATGGCATCTATCAAGCTACAACTTGATAGGGAAGCTCCAACTTCCTTACTCTTTACCATCTTCTCTGTTGTTCATCAATTCTCATATCTGCCCTGTATCATCTCTGCATCTTCTCAGATTCTCTATCAGCTTCTCCTTCTTTTCTGCTCAGCTCCTCCTTCTTCTCTGCCTCACTGCTTCATTTCTGCATTCTCTTCACTTACTCTCTAACCTCATTGTGCATATCAATGTGATATTATATATAGAGTTCATCACATTCTTTACATTCCTCAGGGAATTTGAAGTGAATAGTCCTAACTTTTTTCCTTCTGCCTTCTCATTTCTTTTCCAGCTCACTCAAAAAGATAGAATTGTATGTACTAAATTTAATATTATAGTGGGATATTTGTTCTCTTCCGGAGACTTGCCAATGCATCACAACAATATAAATTAAAAACATTTACATTCAATTACAATGAAAACTCCAGCTCACTCATTCAGCCTCTTGGCTCGCTGCGCATTTTTATTTTCTTTGACTGTGTGTTTGTCCCTTTCGGCTCTGTTTGTTTCCTTATTCACTATCGCAGGGTAATGGCCATATGCCATACATATGTAACTGTTCTTTTTATATCATGCTAATTGATTCTCGGCACAATAATAATAAGGCGTTTTGATATGTGCACTACCGTGGTGTAACTACTATGTATTTGTAATAGCGTCTTTTATATATAACACAACTTCAGCTCTCGGCATAATTATAATAATTTTTAACATAAAAACTTCCACGTTCAATATAACAATATAGAGTCATTTTAATACATAAAAATGCCCTTTTGGGCCCACTTTCCGAGCTTGTATTATCCTCAGATGCGATGCGATCACTCTAATTCGATGCGATGCAATGGATCACTTTACAAATACTTCCGTTTGCATGTTCATATGCCCTGCTCCTTCTCCGATGTGATGGAACATTGTTTACCAAAACTCAAACATATATTAGTCATGGTTTATAAACCCATCGGGTCCGGTCTTTCATCACAATCGCAACTTCTATTGTCATGCTCCGCTACCACACATTTCTCTGATGTGATGTAACACTATTCATTTGGATGTGCTGATGCGGTAAATCACTTCGATGCGATTGGGTGAGGGTCCCACCATATAAAAATTTGTTTGTTTTAAAACCAAGAATTAAAACCTTTAGTTCTTTTGATCTCATGCCAAAAGATATAATACATATGCTTTGTATTATACCTTTGGTCCCTTGTCCATAAAGCGCTCCATATAAATAAATATATATAAGCTTTGAGCCTTTGAATATAAAGCACAACATCTGTACCATGTTGTATATATATAAGCTTATGCTTCCACTTTAATGTAACCTTTAGTTGCGGTAATGATTCTCAGAATTTTCTGTAGAGGGGTCCCACCTTATGGTGCTTCGTATATATTGCGCTGCGCATATACATATACTTTTCTCTTTCTTCGATGCGATTAATCACTGTTCACCTTGAAATGCCGATGCGATCAGGGCTGGATCTAATGGTCACAAATAACTGTGATCTAATGGTTGTTATTCAATCGCTCAATCGCAATCGCAACATTCAACAACTCGTACCCTTTCTCTTCTATTGCGCAGATGCGATTGGTTTCTTTGGACTCGATAGCAATATAACTCCATTCTATAACCGCTTGAAGTCCGGATCTTTGTTTAAACACGATTTCAACTTGATATTTAGTATATTTTGGGTGTTTTTTCCTGTAGGACTAGAATGATACAGTACGCCCCCAATTTTCCTTTTAACATAACAATTTCCTTTAAAAAATAAAATATGCAGGTCAGCATCAAGGTATTCAATAAAACAAAAACATTCGAGGCCTCCACGCAGGATTGAACTGCGGACCTTCACATGATTGTAAGATTGCCTCCTCCTTCTACGTTTTCTTCTACAAATCGACTCATGGTTTAACTTCACTATTCATCAAACCATTTATCCTGGGTTTTGTATGGAACTACAGTTCCATTCTTGTAGACTCAAAATTAAAATATGGCTTCCCTTGCCTTCAATCAAGCCAGCATTTCATGATTTCCACTGATGCATTACTTACTCTACACAGTAGCAAATTCACCCTTACCATATGATTTTTCTTCAGTGTATGGTTTGAATCTTATTTGTAGTATGTGTGTAGCCCCTTTCTCAGTTGCGTATATAGAATCCACTCCACTAGTTATACTTGTAGCAAAATCCATGAGGCTTCAATCTTCTACGCCTTCAATTCAACAGTTCTTTTCCTCAACTTCGAACTCCGCTACGTTACCAGAGTTCTGTTCCTCATCTTGATTTAATTCTACAAAGTGAATTGATGTATTCTTCCCAATAGTGCTTCACAGTCTTCCCACTTGAATAATTGTGCAATAACATAAATCAACTAGAGTTCAAATTCTCAAAAACAATTCATCTACAAACTCTATAATTCATAAATAAAACCCTTGTATTAAACCAATGTTTACATGGAGAAATTCCTTTCAGGCCTGATATTCAATCAGTGGCCTTTCTATCCTCATTACTCTGTCTTTCCAGATCTGCTGCTTCTGCTTTGTCTGCTGCCTCTGTTCTTTATCTGCCTTAATGCCTTTTCTACCTTTGCTGCGTTGCTACCTCTCTACTTCTTTGCTATCTCTGTTGCTCTCTTTGCTGCCTCTGCTACTTGTTTTATGCTCTCTCTGCTGCCTCTGCTTCTTGTATGCTTCTTTGCTGCCTCTGCTACTTCTTTGCTTCCTTTTCCTCTCTGCTACTTTGCTTCTCTCTTTGTTTCGTTGCTGTTTCAGGTGTTCCTCCTTTTCCATCTCCGTTGCCATCAATGACAACATTTCCAACAAAGAATTCACTGCAAACAATGAAAATCTGTCGGAACCAATCAAAGAATGGAGAAGGGCTCCTGAAAAACACAAGCATGAGGCATCATGTATGTACTTCATGGTGTCTCTCTTGGCTCCATATTGTTATTCCATGGCTATGATGTGTAGATTGTTTGGTAATGATAATTCGGCTAGGTTTTCCATTCAAATGGTTCCGTTGATACATGCTGCTATTAATTCTAAGATAATGGATTGGGATGTTATCTTGTCTGATAAGATAGCCAATAGAGTTCTGGAGTACAAGAGAGACAAAAATTCAGTAAATTCCACTCCTTTTTACTTCTGTGCTTACATCCTAGATGCCCTCTATTTCAATTCAGAATTTCCCTTATTAGGATGGAAGTGGACTCCTAAGGAACCTGTCCCAATTCATATATATCATAGGTTCTTATGGAAGGGGCATTTCAGAAATCATGTTTACAAAGTCTGTCATGGTTTTCTCATTCCAATTTACCAAATCATTTTTTGCCGATTCCCTCCTAGGCTTTCCGATAAAGCTAGAGTTGATTTGTCCTCTATTGGAGATTGGTTCGGGGAGGAAAATTTCACTTATGTTAGAATTTTTGGAAGTATTGTAGAGCCACACATCCTTCATTTATATGTTCTGGACAAACTGTTAGCACAGGAAATTTCTTATCAGCTAACAGTAGAAGGTATGTCTAGGACTTTAAAGAACAAAAAAAAGACCATGTGGCCTACTTTTCCTTTCAAATGTGGTGACTATACTCTCAGCAATTTTGTCCATGCTGAAAAAGAAGTTTCTAAGTTAACTGATCTTAAACTTTCAACAATTCCTGGAAGGAAATATGATCCCAGGAAGGTGGCGTATGATTTCACTACCTCTGTTTCAATTACTCGGTTCGAACATGAACCAGATGTCTTTGATGATTTCTTTGTTTCTGTAGATAATATGTCTCAAATTTTTTATTTGGCCAAGTCTAAACTTCAGCCTGAAGAAATGAACAAATTTTTATTATTCAGAAGTCAGAGGCTACTCAGATTTCCTCTGGATCAGTTGAGGATTTCTACAAAGGGATGTGAAGCACAACAGAAGGATACAAGAAGTAAATCCGGCAAGGAAGTAACAGGAGCTAATCCTGTTTTGGAAAAGAAATATGATAGCAGAAAATTTGACACTGGAAAATCAGAAATTGCTGCTAAAATTGATGTACAACAGTCTTCGGCTCAAGCAGGAAAAGAAGGCACAGGTACTGATGCCCATGTGCATATTGAGAAAGGAAGCATAGAAAGTAGAAATAATGAACAAACACTTAAAAATGATAGTACAAGTTCTCAACTTGGAGGACAAGAAGCTACTGAACTTATTGTTTCTCCTCATTTGCTGAGCCAATATGAACAATTTTCCCAGCAAATAGGACAACAAAACATTTCCCAAGTTGATGATCCAAAAGACCAGGATGTAGAAATCATCCCTGAAAACCCCACTAGTGAGATTATGTTAAAAATATAAGAAATTCCTCCGTTGGATATATTTTACAGTCCCAAAAATAGGGTTGTGGTGAGAAAATAGAGGAAAACGAGGAGAACCGATCAAGATGCACTTTTGGCATCACAAGGGGAAGATATGAATATTTTTTATAAGAATGCTAAGGTGAATCCATCTGAGGATCTCACCAGATTGTGTCAGTATGCAGGTACCTATAGTGATGCCACTATAGATAAAGCCTCCGAAGTTACATAGTTGATGAAACAAAAAGATGTACAAATTTCCATTTTTGAGGAACAAGTTGCAGAAAACCAACAAAAGATCATTCAATTGGAACAACGATTACAAGATGAAGAGCTCAAGACCAAACAATTAGAAGAGTAGTTGTCTGTTGAAAAAGAGAAGATTGATCAGCAGACCCTAGAAAAGCAACAGTAGCTAAATCACGAAATTGCAAAATTACAAGCTCTTCTACAAGATGAGGAGACTCTGAAGATTGAACAAGAAAATATGTTTCAATCTAAATTGGACAATTTCAAGAATTATCCCACTCTGGATCAATTCAAAAATGAAGCTTTGGAGACAAAAAAATTATTGTCTCAACAATTAAATGAATTTTGTCTAAATATTACAGAAGCAGAGTCTTTATGTGAGCTAACATCTTCCTTGATATATGAAGGAGTCACCCTTAAGATTGAATTTGATGAAGCTGAAGAAAAGATCTCCGATTTTCTTTTATGGCAAGACTTAGAATCGCGGAGAAAAGTAGATCTTCCCAAAATTATGGAGAGACATAAAGAAATTGTTTTTGCAGAATGGGAACATCGCTTGATTGAAGCGGAAAGGGCCACATCCAGAGCTAAGGGAATAATGAACAATGTAACACAGATGGTAAATGATAACTTATATGCAATCAATTTAATTGCAGATTGTAGTCCCGGCCAATTACCCAAAGTAAAAGAAACTGATCTTAGATGGAAACAAGAGATCATTAACAAAAATCAGCAAATTGGCCAATTACAAGGAATATCATGGGATTCAATGTGGACTTATCTCATCAAGCCACATAGTCAACAAACAACAATTAAATTTCTCTTAAATGGCATTGATTGCATCATTCCCGAGTTCTCCGATGCCACATGCACAAGACGGTTACACTCAAAGCTTAGTCATCCTGAAGAAGTAAAGGAGATGCTCAAAATCTACCACCTTCGCACATCCACCATAACAGATGATCAATGAGTCGGTTTTCATCAAGCTCGCATTTCTGTTTCAAATATTTTTTAATTTAGATAGATTGTAGGAATAGTTTTAGTTATTTTGTTGTTAAGTACCTATTTAAACCCCTTTCGTGCATTTATAAAGAGGTCCTGAATTTGTAATATTTTGACTTGGATATTACATTTATGTACTCTATTGACTCCTATATTTTTATGAAGGATCACATCTGGTGATTCTCTATGAAATTATCTTTAAGAATTGCATTTCTATATCTTGGAGTTGATTTTACATTGAAGTTGTTGGATTTGAATATCATATTGCAATGGAAAGTATCGAGATGGATATGGTATTTCTATCTATTCACTGTTAGTTTTTTTTGTTATGTGATATTCTCTTTTAAATTGCTATCGTTTATGTGTACTTGTTTCACAATATTTCTTTATACATATCATTTCTGAGTGTGTTAGAAATATTTATCTTTTATAGTATATGCAAGCAATATATTATGATGAATGCAATATGTTATTACAACTCTGTTTAATTTCTTAAAAAGATTTATCTTTATTTGTTACTGCACATTTCAATTAAGCTATAATACATTTTCATGGTTATTGGTTAATTGAAACAATTTAAAGTTGTATTCACATTTGATGCCTGGGTTAATTTTAGAGTTATTTCATCAGTATTTAAAGTAGATTAGATAGTTTTATTTTATTCATTTAGTCCCATTTTCCCCCATCCAATCATTCCATTACCAACCCATTTAAATTACTAGGAAACTGGTCCTATAAATCTAGTCGGAGCCACCACACCAAACGGAAGAGGAGCTGTCCTAAGGTCCCGACCGGGTGGTTATCCCCCGATGTTTGAAGCAGCAATTTTCAAGGCTTCAAGAGATTCATACTAGCATATCAGAACATCAAAGTAGGATACATACTAACATATCGGAACATCTGAGAAAAAGGCTTATCGGGTATCAGAATATCAGAGGTTCAAGATATTAGAATGTCAAAGGTTTAGGATATCGGAATATTAGACGTTATTAACAAGAGTATTTTAAAAATTTATGATATCCAGTCAGTCTGATAGTGTTAAAAAGTGTTGATAAATGAAAAAAATAAATTAACAAAGGATTCTACTACGAAACCAAGGTCCGATGGGTCCTCTTCTCTCTCCTCTGATAGGACACATGGTGGCATGAGATTGGTTCTGAGAAGTTGTAGTGGCAGCTGATGGCAGCATGACGTGGTAGTATGACATGACATGTGGCACGAAAATTTAATATTATTCGGTGGCCTAGTGGGCCAAATCTAGGTGACACATGTCACAACTAAAAATTTTCCACATGTTGGTAAATGACGTCATATTGGAAGATGTGAACATCGTAATTTCTGTCACATGGATTTTGAAAACTTACGATATAAGGGGCTTTTGATGTCTGTTAGGAATTTTGTCGAGAGAAGTCGGAGAACCAACGGTGCAAAGATGATTAACAAAGGGAGCCAAGGATATGAAGGTATGCACAGTTTTAAGTTAAAGTATTGTGTGTCTCCATTGGAGAAGTACAAGGAATTTAATAAGAATGGATGGGTTGACAACCAATTTTTTATTGCATTATCTCAGAGTTGGTAGTTGCAGAGAAGAAGCCCTGCAACAATGCACCAAGGACAACGGCCCATTTAATAGAACATTCTCATCCTGTGCACGTCCTTGTGAATCAAATAAAAGAGAAAAGCAGATTTTTCATTCCCCTATACTGTCTAGCTCTGATAGGAAAGAAACAGGTATGGGAAGTTCATCATAATGTGAGTAGACGGATTACAAATTGAAGACTCAAAATTGAAGGATACATGATGATAAAGTAAATATTTCAGAAGCCCATTCTTGTGAATTAACTCTATGAAAAAACTCACTGTGGAGACACAAAGGAAGCAGAGTAAGTCACACAAATAAGAAGATGGAAGAAAGAGGACTATGTAGTACATAGTAGTGTAAAAAAACTAACAAAACTATGTGCAACTAAGAGAAAAAATGTATTGTAAATTTGTTTGTGGAGTGAGTGTTGTGGGAGCATTGGTGTACTTTTGTGTGAGAGAGCACAAAGTTTGAGTTGCGAGAGAATCAATGGAGGAAGTGTTGCAAGGTAGCAGAGTGGTGATCAGGAGCACATAGTGTGAGCTATGGGAGAAGCAAAAGAGGATGTGTTGTGATACATCAGAGTGTTGATCACATGCTATGTTGAGTAGAGTACAGAAGGTGCGGTTGTTCAATGCTGAAGGAGTTAGTGTTTCAGTAGAGGATCGATAGCATACTGAAATTCTCTGACACAATGGGTTGGTATTTATCGTATATGAAAATTCCTCTGCTTTTAGTTTTAAAATTTTATGAAATAGTAGAAGAGAGGAAACAACAGGTGGTGGATTTCATTCAAAGAGGTTGGTACGTCTTGGCAAGTTGGTGCTTTCTATCCTAAGTAGGTAAGTGCCTCTAGTGAGTGTGTTCTCATAAAAAAAATGATGTGATTAAGTGGGTGCTTGATTTACATCTTAAAACAACAAAAAATTGGTGGTTTTTACCCTTTGGTTTTCCACGTGAAAAATACCTGTGTAAATGTGTGTGTATGCTGACCTTGAGAACTATTGTTGAACATATCAATGCTCATGGTGTAATGCTTATTTATTCATGAATGAATTGTCTCATAAATAAAAAATATTAGAGGGATAAGTAAGAAAATATTCAAAAAGAAAATTTAAGTAATCATACAATTACTGATTCAACCCATGCTCTTAATAATTCTTTATTCCAACATATATGACTCTTGGAATTCCACATATTTAAATATACAACATTTTCCAAAATTACATCATAATTTATCCATCACCATGTGATGACAACATGACAAGTCAACAAAATTCATGACTTGGACTCATGTTGACTTGTACATAAAGTTATTTAGTAAGTGATGACATTGCCACTATGTCTTCAATAATCTTAATAAGCCTTTCATTGTTTTTTCTATCTACCCTCCAAAGGGCCTTGAGAGATCTTGGAGCCTTCACTATCCACTTCGAATATCGGGATCTGTTGTTCTTTCAACTTTCACAACATGCTTCCTGTGTTATCACAAAAAATTGTTCATCTAACCATTTACAATTAGATGGATCGAAGTACACCATGTAATACCAATCTTACCATATTAAAATTGATTTCACTATAGGAAATAATTTAATAAACCATATTTTATAAAGTTATTTATGGTTTAAAGAAGAAACCCCATGAGGAATAATTAAATAAATCCTTATTTATTTTATTTTTCTCTATGAATAATTAATTAAACCATTGTTTAAATAATATTCTTGTCCATATTTAACCAAATTATGAGAAATAATTAGATAAGTCATTATTTATCTTATTTTTCTCTAAGAATAATTAATTAAATCATTATTTAGTTATTATTCCTTCTTAAATTTGGTTAAATCACCTAGGAACAATTAAGCAAATCATTATTTGTTTATTATTTTTTAACCACATTCTTGAAATGATAAATAAATCATTATTTGTTTATTGTTTCTAAATAAAGGTATTTAACCAATTTAAATACATTTTCCCTCCAACAAAATATAATAAAATATTCCAAGCGGTTAGATCTAGATCTTGGTTAATAATATTTTATTATTCGCCATTATCAAGGATAAGTCAATATTTTGTTATAAATAGGAGGTTTTTTCCATTCATTATTCACTTTGATCCTTTTCATTGTCACACTTTGATCATTCTCATTTTTGCTACTATTTTTCTTTTACTTCTTGAGCTCCCATAGACTTCAACACATATTGGGTTTTTTGCACCATTGAGAGAGAGAAACTTCTAGAACTAAAGCATTGAGGACAACCAAGAACTCATCCCATTTGAGGGTGATTGGTAACACTTATTTGTTCCCTTCACCATTTATTATAATATATAAAACAATTCTTTAAATCGTGTCTTGTCTGTTGGATGCATGGAGTAATTACTATTTCTTTTCACTGTTTAACTGCTTTTACTGCATAGATTTGGTTTTTTGCAGCAGTTTTTCTAACCATTCCTTGTAGATCTAAAGAGTTAAGCAGTCATTTAGGTTGTTAGGGTTGTTTTTCGCACACAGCTAAAGTAGGCTCTTTTCATACACTTGCGTTAAGAATTTATGCTAACAAATGGTGACTCCACTGTTGTAATTTAGATTCCTGCATGACCATCAGCTTCAACAACAAGGGTTTTTCTTCATCTTTTTCAGTCTCTTGATGTTGTTTTTTAACATTTATGCCCTAATTTAGTCAAAATTATAACTTTTGAATGTTTTTTGGTGTTTTCCACAAGTAACAAGTATCAGTCGTGCCAGAGATGAGAATTTTTCCGTAACCTGCCATCTGAGAACCTAGGAACTGAAAATTGCACTTTTCAGCTTAATAGTGCAATTTTCCCCTGAAATCACACTTTTTTGCCCAAAAACTGCGAGCTCACCTATCCACAAGTCAGAAACTGCGATCTGGAATCTTTTTTTTGAATTTTTTCTACAACTATCAGGGTTTGCCGAGAGCATTGTTTTGGGTTGTCTAACCTCTATTTCAACCCGTGTTAGGCCTAGATGTGCCAGTTTGTCTCCTTGAAGTAGAACAAAGCTCCCTAGGGTTTCTGTACACTTCCACCTTTTTAGGATGGGTTAGGCTGAGTAAGTAGTCTAAGATTTGAAGTGCTTTTAGCCATTGTTTCAAGGTCTGATCTATCCTTTTTTATAGATCCTTTCTGATAGGTTATTGTTACATACAAAAACCTCTCCTAAGTTTTGTTTTGTCTTTCCCTGAGGGTATATTTTTTTGCCCTAGGTTTTAACCTTTAACCTTATCAATTGTAGTAGTTTTCCCCTTCGGTTTGTTGTTTTCTGCTTCATTTCCAGTAGTATAGAGTCATTAGATCCCTATCCGTTTAACATTAGCTCTCTTCTCCATTATTTTTTCTTTTGAGTCAATTTCACCCACTTGTCGTCTGGTTGTTTTAAACCTTCTTTGGGTTGGGATTTATGTCTGATTAACCTTTTATTTTACTCTCATTTCAATTTTATTTATAGTACTTCAACATTTTTTCTTTTCCATCTCACAACCGTTTAGGCTTCACTAAAATTAACACACAACTTGCACACACTCACACATAAAGTGAAGAGCATGTGGTTTACACCACCAAGCCAAGACATAAACATCATAATTAATCTGCCTCACAGGTCCTCTATTTATCGCTCTTCAAAATTTTGTGTCATTTTTAACTTGCCATCATTGTTCCCCCAAGGTGTTTATCATGGAGAATCCAAGGCCTTCACCCTTAGTTTCCGTTAGGATGTCTTACTCCACCCCATAAGGTCCGATTTATTCCTCCACTAAGTCGCTATAACGACTCTAATTCTGGTTTATCGGGTTCTTCCTCTGATTATGACCCTGGTTCTCCTCACCCTCATACCGTCACCATGTCAGGCACCAATGCAGGTGCAATTCCTCAAGCTGATGGCCGTGGCCCTAGTCCTAATGCTAGAGCTACTACTATAGGAACCACTACTGGAACCGTTCCGGCTAATCCTTTTCTACCTTTTATGGCAGGTTTAAGCCTTCCTGATTTTAGCCAATTAATCAATGAACCCATACTCCAGAATGCAGGTTGGCCAGCTATTGCAACTAAGACTCCTTTCGAAATTCCTAAGTTTAAAGGAAACAATGGGAGGACCATAATAATCATGTCCAATCCTTTCATATGTTATTTTCATCTAATTCCATCACCGATGACTCCATTCACCTTCGGTTGTTCCAACGTACGCTCATTGGAGAAGCTGCAAAATGGTATGTTAACTAGACTACTGTGTCTCATTCCACTTTTGTGACTCTTGATAAAGTGTTTCTATAATTTTTCTAGTTATCCCTCCATTATGATACTAGTACCAAGTTTTTGAATGCATTCTGTCAATCTTCTACCACCTGCCTTTTTACCATGTCCAAGAATGGCGTAGAAGAAGGAGCTTGTATCGAGCTCCTACATTCGACAACCATGTCTATATGGAATGGTTTATTAGAATTCTCTCAACCCCCATCAATAAATATGTCGCATCCCATTTTCCTTAATCAGAGGAAGAATCTCTCTAGGCTGCATTAAAATATGACTTGATCTACGCCCAGTATGGTTATGTTTATATCGTTTTACCAAATCTTCCTAGACTCGATGGTGCGAATGCACCGGGGAAATATAGTTCCATTGACAATATCATTGGATCTCTCTCACATATATATTATCTTCCTCACATGAGTTATGGTTACTCCGAGGGGGGGACCAATACTTCCAACACCTATCCCCCTCTAGGAAACTTGTTCTTGGACAAAGCAAACCTTATGCATTTTCCAAAATGCTTGAGTCGATGCCAGGGCCAACTGTTTCTCAACATGTTTACCCAAATGTTGCCCCACATCATTTCTATCCTTATGCACAACCTGACACTCCAGCCCCTCTACCTCCGCAGTATAGCACCCCTAATTACCATATTCTCATGATGAATTCTGAAGAGGTTAATACCGTTGATGTTAACCTTCAAACCCGGTCGTGCCAATATGACAAGAAACCTGCTACGTCTGCAACTAAGTCTCAAACCAAAGTAACCACAGAGTCCATTTCAACACCAAATGTCCCCTTACAGATCCTGCAGCCTAAGGCATAGGCCATTCACAAGATCCACAAAGGGCCATTACTCTGAAATGCTACTTCTGCCAAAGCCACCCACACTTAAAAATAATATATGAGTTGGTGCAATCTCCTACCTCCATGCCAATGCTGGAAGTCCTCTAGATGTTCCAATTACAATGAAAATTAACGCTATATTCTTTGGGAATTTTGGATCCTTTAGATTATCATTTGAACATATTTGATGTTGATAAGTCATAACATCCCCCTTTACCTTCATCCATTGCCTTCCAAATACCAATCAAGATTTATAACTCCCTTGTTTAGAGATGTATCATTGACGAGGGTGCATCGACTTATGTGATGTTCGCCTATGTTTGGAATAAACTTGAATCCCCCGATCTGTCTCAGTCCACCATCACTTTACGTGCTTGGGACAGAAACCCTTCTCAGACCCTTGGCATGTTTTGCAATTGTCCATTCACACTTCCGAGAAATATTGTTTGTATTGACATAAAATTCATTGATGCCCCCCTGGATTATAATATCCTTTTGGGTCATAGATACACCTATGTGATGTCAGCTATCGCACCTATAGCTCATCGTAAGATGTTCTTCCCCCATAATGGAAAGATCGTCACCATCGATCACTTGACATATTACGAATTGAAGTCTCAGACCTCCCTTGATTCCATCATATCTTTAGTGGCTGATAAGCAATAAGTCACACCTCACCAGTGTTTCACCAAGAGTCTATAAATAATTCACCTTACTTGGTTCATTCCCCGGTGTGCCCCCTCTAATCACCGAGACTATCTCATCGAGTGCTTGCTTGTTCCAAGCGTCTTGCACTAGCCAAAAGTGGCCCCAATGAATTTTTAGCAGCCAGCACCTTCACAACCTACTTTTGTTCACTCAACACAACCATCAGGACCACCTCCTCAAGGACCTTCTCCTTATGCTGGTGCCTCTCCCAATATTTTCCAACCAGGAACAGTCCCCCCAGGCCTTAACCATTTTGGAGCCATTCCACCATGCCATTATCGTTCTGGTTAAATACTGTTTTTAGCTCCCCCCTCAAGAGTCTTTTCGGTGCTTGTTATGGATACGTTAAGTCTACCCAATTTAACCCCGGGGATACCAGTATGGTACATTTACCCCCCATCAAACACACCACCTGCTCAACTTAAACCATATACCACTTTGACCCCAGTTCAATAGGTAACCATGACCCCTTCCTTTTCTTCAGTGCCACAACCACCTGAATAGGAACCCACTCCTATTGCGAAACCATCCGGTGAGGGGGGCAAAGCAAAAAAGAAGGAACCTAGGGACAAGGCTCCCAAAACAACTCCAGCTCCACCTAAGCCTCCAAAGTCGACATGTCCATGCACGTTGTGTGATTTTTTTAGGAATTCCACCCATAACTATCCTGAAATTCTTCATCTCAAACCTGTGGTCAATGAAAATTTTCGTGAATCTAACATCCTAGAAGTACATTTTAACTTACCCGATTAAACTACGAAACTCAAATCATTTCACATGAACCACCCTTGTGCTTTGTGTGACTTTATTGCCACTATTTTCATCATTAGCTCCATCTCAAAAAATTTTGCAATAACCTTGAGGAAATTCGTGAAATCGAGGTCGCTCATAGTGGATAATGTACCCCTCTACTTGTGATTTCTACTTTAGAAGAACCAGAGGACATTTTTGCACCCATTTTGATACCTCCCATGATGTTGAGATGATGGAATATTCGTTTTATATTCTTTATATGTCATCATCTATGAGATCCATGGAGGAAGACCCCTCTAGGGCTTCCCATTCTATTTCAGCCAAACCTCCCTCATCGAACATGTTGGTCTCAACATCGATATATGTTTCATCTACTAGCTCTTCATCTACCATTAGTAGCGATACGTATGTGAACCATATTTCTCATGAAGATGTGCCAGGTGGCCCCGTCGCATCAAGTGGTCTCTCTTCCTCCAGTCCTCCCATATTCAATTCTGATGATGACATTATGTAATCCATAACCACCCCTGATTTTCCCTAGGATGATATGCACCATCGTGTGTACTTCCTCCCACAACAGTCTGATGACCAGTATACTATGGATTCTAAAGAATTCATTCATGATGAAGTTGATTGGTTTAGAAATCCCATTCCTACACCAAATTCTTTTGAAGAAGGAAACATGGGCAATATCTCGCCTACCTTTAAAATCAACATTTATGATAAACTAGGGGTTGAAGAAAACATTACCTTGGGGGAAAATTGCATCCCTAAAGAAAATTAGGCTTACACCAGGCTATTCAATGAATTCCATGATGTTTTCACCTCATCTTATTTAGAGATGCCTGGACTCGACCCTACCATTGTTGAACACCATATCGATACATGGCCCGATGCCAATCCTGTCCATCAAAAGTTGAGACCCATCAATCCTTCCAGACATGAGGCTATCAAAGGAAAAATCGATATGTTAAAGCAGGCTAGTTGTATATATCCCATTGAATACACCACATGGGTTTCCAACCCGACTCTTGCTCTTAAGAAACAAGGCACATGTTAGTGTCTGTCAGTATTGTCAGTCACCAGTGATCAAATTATTCTCTTTCATATGGTTGATAGGGTCCTAGTGGAAATTTTGTAGTTTCAATAGGTTTTCAAATAATGATTTGATCATTGGTTAGTCTACCTAGGTCATTACTTCTCCTTTCATCCCCATGGTCAATTAAGATCATCATGGTCAGGTCATTACTTTTTTCAAGAGTTTCTTGGTCATCTTGGTCATCATTCAGCTCATCCTTCCAGGTAGTGTCATCATTAGGTCATAGGGTAAAAATCATGAAAATAGATCATTTCACTATCAAGGTCACCATTAAGAGTATTAATAGGGAAAAGTATCTATAATGATCTCAATAAATGTATTTTTATCTTTATCATGATGTAATATATGTAAAAATGTTCCAAAGCTGCAGTACACAAGAAATCAAATCAAATTGTGAAAACACAAGGTGGGGTCACATCACCACCAAGGAGAAAAATTCGATTTCGAGCCTTTTTAAATACCAAAGGAGCAAACCATTTGCTCATTTAACACTCATGACACATCATTCCTCAAACATGAGCTTGCCACCCTTTGGAGATTAGTTTCTTTCCTTGGAAAGGAGGATTAGTTTGCGGTACCACACTTTTCCTAGTTTGTTGTGTTTTTCCTTCACAAAGGAAATATCTCAAAGCAAGTAAGTGGGTCACCAAACACCTGTCTTCCATTTCATTTCATGCTTGAAGGCTCAGAAATCCCCTCTTCTAGGGTTTGTTGTGTTTTTGTTCAAGAAAGTATCCTTGGTTCATTTTTCTAAGAAGAAACACCAAATTTATGCTCACTCACCCTTCCCCACCTTTCATACACCTCCCTTAACACTTCCCCTCATCCATTTCCCAAATTTTCATCATTCCCCTACAAAACCTAGCCTACATTACACTTTCCTAGGAAAGGAATAATTCTTTCCATTTTTCACCCCTTCCCCTCATTCATTTCCTAATATACCACCTCCCTACACTCCCTAACATCTATCCCTACCTCCTAAATTTTCCCAAGAATTTAGACTCCCTTGAACCCCTTCATTCCCCTCCATTTCTAAAAGTGCCCAAAATCCCTCGTTTTTCCCTACACTAAACCTTAATTTCCCCTCCTAGTGAGCTAGGGTTTACTATAGATTCAGAGACTACAGAGAAAAGGAGTCATAAGGTAGGTCAAATCATCAAGTATGAACCCACTATATCATAGGACATCATGGCTTCACCATTTCATAAGAATTCATTCCAATATGTGGGTTGCCTAGGTTTCTATGAGAAAATTCAAGGAGTTGGTTTCAATGACAAGTTGAAAAGCCTCTTTGCCATGAAATTGAAGAGAGACAAAGCCAAAATAGCAGGGATAGACTTCATCATATCCGGAGAGGTGATTGGCATAATTTTTAGGGTTTGGAGGTCATTTGTCACACATAGGGATAGTCTTACTTCAAAATTAGTTTCTAAAGTAAGGAAGATGAATTTGGAAAATGTGAAAGAGGTTTTTGTCCATAATAGACCAAGGAAAAAACACCACCTTCAGTTTATGCATAAGATTTTTTATTTGAGAGAAATTCTAAAATCACAATTGCTACAAGAGGTTTTATGCACTTTTGGACAACTTGACTTCAAGTCAGTTTTGCAGGGGTTTGGGGAAGGTGTTTGTAGTGCTTGATGAATCTATTGTGTATCATACATCCTTGTATTTCCAAACATACAACTTGTAGCCCAAAAATCCTCTGGGAAGGACTCCAAATTAATCTCCAAACTTCTTGTTACGCTTTTCCAATTTTTACTGACCAACTTCAAACTTTGATTTTGAACAAATGGGAAAGTATTTTTGAAAATTGGAGGAGGTGTTTGTTCATAACATGCCAAAGAATAAAAACCTCTCTCAATTTTTCAAAATGGGTTATTTTTAGAGAGATATGGTCCCATATTTGAGCCCTATTTTTGCATAAAACCCATATTTTTTGGCAATTTCATGGTGCCAAAAGCGTAATGCCTTTGAATTGCACTTTTCCATCAGAGGTCGAAATGACCTAAACTATACACCAATGGATAGATATCTACTTGAATATCAAAGGTATATACTTTTTGTTCCATTTCAGAAAATAGGTTTGGAGAAAAGTATAAAAAACATGCCAAAAAGTCGCTTTCTGTCACCTTTTTGACTTAGGCATTGCACTTTTGGAGTGACGTTGGGAGAATGCATTTTTTCAACCTTGGGGAGGCCATTTTTCTTGTTTAAGGAGTCTATGGACAACTAGATATCCTAATATTTCCAATGGTACCTTTAGATATACATTTTGAAGTTAGGAAGCCAGTCAAAAGTTCCCTACAAGATGGCACTACATTTTTCCCTGTTTGCGCTATGCTTTTCCCTGTTGGTCAATTTTTTGAGTTTCTTCAGTAAAATTTAGTTTTTCATGATGTAAATCCTCCTGTTTTGATTTGACCTAATGAATATGAATGTAAATAATCTATTTAATGCCATTTTTATGTAATTATGAAGGTCATGTATGATGGGTAAGTCATTCAAAGGCTAAAAGAAGAGTTTGTTTTAACCTCCCTAGTCTTGGGTTTTTGTTGGAGAAATTTGTGTAAGTTGTTATATCAAGAGGGTTTCGACCCCTGAGAGAGGGGAAGATGGTTTTTGTCTATTTGTATATATTTTTCATTCAGAATCAAAGTTGTACATTAGTGAGTAGAAGCCTTGGAGTCTTGTGTACATTTGAAATTTATAGAAATACAAGTTCAGTTGCAGCTAATATATAGGGATTCATGTGGTATGATTTTGTGGCATATTCTTTCTTCTATAATTCACTTTTATGAATGATTGACTCATATTATTTCAATATCTATTCTTTTTAGTGATATTCCTATAATATTTTAAACATAATTCTTTATGCTCATGCTCTGTTTTGGTAGGAATTTCATGTTTATGTTAATCATATTCTGATAAATAAACTCATGCATGTCATCCTCATAATTTTGATCCTCTGCTTTTCCACCCTAGACGACAACTGAAAATACTTTAAGTGCCATTGAACACACCTTAAATTCCCCTTTGTATCCCTATGATTGCAATGTTTTGGATCTAACCTAGTTTCCTTGAACTCTCCTCCTGATCGAGCAGAAACCCTAAATTTTCAAAACCATATAGCTCATACCTAGCCTAATATCTTTACCCTTATTCAGTCATATTTGGCTATAAGATCACAAAGAGAGATCTCTCTAATTTGGTAGGTCTAGCTACCAAATCCCAAGTGGTTTGAGGTTACATCCGTCGATTTCCATTCTCATCCTTGGGACGTTATGGATGATAAAAACACCATTCTTGTTTTCACTGACTTTCATGACTTGACCAAAGCTTATCCAAAAGACAACTTCCGCACCCCATTTATTGACCAAATCATTGATGAATGTGCAGGGCATGAGGTTCTATCCTTTATGGATGGATTCTCTAGGCATAACCAGATTACTATCCACTGGTCCGTGGGGAACTTTTGCTTATAGGGTCATGCCTTTCGGTTTAAAGAATGATGGAGCCACCTTCCAATGGGCCATGTATTACTAGTTCCATGACTTGGCTCATATTATCCTTGCATATCTTGATGAATTCACTGCTCGTTATAGGCTTCAGGTGCAACACATTCGTGATTTGTGTACCGTTTTTCTTCGATGTCGCAAGTATAATATCTGCCTCAACCCATTGAAGTTTGTATTTTGTGTTCCTGTTGGCCATCTCTTGGGATTCATTCTATACAAATATGGTATAAAGATTGATCCCCTCAAATTTCAAGCCATTCTTGAGCTACCCATTCCTCATATCTTGCACCAGTTATAAAGCCTTCAAGGAAAATCCAAATTCCTTTGTCAGTTTGTCCTTGACTATGCCACCACTGCGCATGGGTCTCTAAGACTCCTTCGATCTAGCATTCCATTTTTTTTGGATTACTATGCTCAACAACCTTTTGATTACCTGAAACATACTCTCACTTTCGGTCCCTTGATTAGTCCACCTAATTTTGAGAGGGACTTCATCCTGTACATATCAGCTTCCACCGACTCGGTCGCTGAGGTCCTCATTCAAGAAGATGACACCATAAATAAACATGTTATCTATTATGTCAGTGAGAACCTTGTGGGACCCCCTATGTCATACTCACATGGAGAGAATTTGGCACTGGATATTGTGTTCTCGGTCCAAAAACCTCGTCATTATATCCTTATGCATTCCACCAAGGTCATGACTGATTCCAACCCCATTGATTTCCTCTTAATTCGACGGATCATTAATGGGAAATTTGCTCATTGGGGCGTTATCCTCCAGGAATTCGATATTGAATTTTTCACACCCAAGAGTAAGAAAGGTTTAGCCCTTGCTAAACTCATTTTTGAATTTCCTACTGGTACGTGTGATCTGTCGGTTAATGATGATTTACCCGATGAACACTTGTTTGCAATTACTTTGGAAAATCCTTGGTATGGCGACATCCTTACCTATTTTATAACCCAAAAATTCGCTTCTCATATTGATCATGATGCTCGAGAATGTATATGACACCAAGCCCCCCGCTACCTTCTCATTGGTGATGATCTTTATCATCGTGATGTTGGTTCCGTCCTTCGTCATTGTCTCATACATGCTAAAGCTGAGAAAGTGCTTAATGCCTTCCATAGCGGCGCTTGTGGTGGCCACCTCTTCGGTTTGGACACTACCGAGAAAATCATTGACACTGGGTATTTTTGGCCTTCTCTCTTTGACGATTGTATTGAAGCAATCAAAAAAATTTCCAGTTGTCAGCTATTTTCCCCAAAGGCACGAGATCCACCTGCTCCTCTCCATCTTGTCATATCAGTCAGTCCCTTCTGCAATTGGGCCATTGAATTTATGGAGTTTTGACCTCCATCTTCTAGTAAACACAAGTATATTATCATGACGATCAAATATTTCACCAAATGCGTTGAGGCCATGCCAACGTTCAACAACACGGTGGCTCCTACAACTCTGTTTTTCTTGAACCATGTTAATGCTCTATTCAGGGTTCTGAAACAATTGGTCCCTGACCATGGATGATATTTCAAAGATGAGATATGGCGTGAGCTACCCTCTCTGTTGGGCTTTCAACATCAAAATTCATTGTCTTATTATCCACAAGGTAATGGACAAGTTGAAGCGGTCAGTAAAATCCTTAAAAATATGCTTCAAGAGATGGTGAACAAGCACAAAACCAACTGGCACCTTATGCTCTTCCCTGATTTGTGGGCATATATAACTTTTGTTAAAACTGCCACTGGGTTTACTCCTTTCCACCTTGTTTTTGGCGAGGAGGCAACCTTATCGATCGAGTGTGAAATCCCCTCCCTTCACCTAGCCGTCCAACTTCTCCATAAAACCCAACCTTTAGAAAAAATAATTATCATGCTTGAGAGTGCTTCCAAATACCATCGTGATGCATTAAAAACCATTGAATCAGCCAAGAAACACACTAAAGCCGAGTATGACCGGAAATTCCACCCTCATACCTTCCACGAAGGTGATTTTTTTCTAGTGTATGACCATGCCCATGATTTCCTTGGTTATGGGAATGTTGACTCAGTATGGCTAGGACCTTCCATCATTAGTAAGGACTTGGGCAAGGGGGCATACCTTCTAGAGAATTTCAAAGGTCAACCCCTTCCTAACCCTCACAATGCTCTTTACTTCAAGAAACTTTACCCATAACATCTCTCGTTGACATGCGTGTATTTATTTTTGTCATGAATTTAGGTAGCTTGCATTGTCGTCCATCATCTCATTTGTTGTGTTGTGGCACCTTTTCGATGTATTACACACTGTATATCGGACATGCAGATGGTGAAAGTCACTTCTCCCAGAATCTAGTCGTGGTAGCCTAGGCCATTATTTCCCCCTTGTTAGAGAAGGGTCCCTTAGGACCGCAATTTTGGGTTAAATGATAGTATTTTTGTTATTTTGATTCATGCATACTAATAAAAGAAGAGTCAAGGGGATTTGGGGTGGGTCAAATCACCTTAATGAGTTTTAATTGGGTTAATGGGTAAATTAGGGGTCTCAAACCACGGTTTGAGGACCATAGTATGAGCATAAGCGGAAGGTATAAAATATAAGTCTAGATCGAGTTGGATAAGTTAGTATTTTATCGAAGTTAATAAATCAATGATTTATGATAGAGATCTGAAGTAAATATGTTGTAATTTTTTGTGTCTGAAAGGCTCCTTTGACTGTGTACACGGAGACCTTAGTCTAGAAGTGTGCGAACCCCACTGGCTATGTGCGTGGGTAGATCTGAAGAGTTGTAAGGGTTTCTGTGAATTGTGAAAGGTTTATGTGAAATGCTGATGAATAAATATCTATTTTGGTAATTCTATGTACCGAATGCATCTATGATTCACTTATGTGTTCTGTTTCTATGTATCATTTATGTGTCCTACATATGATTTATATTATCTGTTATCAGATCGGGTTACATACCTAGTTTACTTTTGATGTGAATAAAAGTGCATAGATATATTGCTATAAAGGCTGAATATTACATCGTTAGAACAGTTAAAGGGATTGCAGATCTATTGTATGTGCGCGCACGTAGGGTTAAATTGTACTGGTTTACCTAGGGTTTCTAGTGCGCAAGGCAGTCTATTTACCAATATAAATTTGAGGACGGCCACTTCATTTAATTCTCTGTCAGGGTGTGGAAACCTGGTTCCAACACCCCCCCATACTACTTCAGGTGAGAATTTGGCAAGTAGGTCATTGCCAAAAGGGCCAGTAGTAAGAGGGTTTTGTTGGTTATATGCTAACTCTAAACTTGGTTCAGGACCCCTCAAACCAACAAATGGTTTTGTTTCCAGGACCGGGATAATTTTGAGATATATTAAATGTTGTGGAAATCGTTAAAGACTGAATTAGAAGATTGGTTTGAGCAAAAGATACGTGAATTCTCCATCAAGGGGAACAAAAGTAAGAAGTTTTCTGCTAAAGAGTGGGAACATATGTATATTTTTAGAGAGGTCCACGAAATGTTCTTTGGAACATTTGCGCATGAATTACAGGAGTGGTTATTGAGGTTAGCCAAGTTTCAAACCTATTGGAAGGACGATAAAATCACTTAGTGGATGCCTGAGTTTATGCAACAATTAGAAGGGATTGACAACACCATCACTCACACTATAGACCATTGGGTTGACAAAATTCTGTGTGGATTTGTGACAGATTTTTTAGTTGATTAATTTGTATCATATTCTGAGGCAGAAAGGAGGTTCTTCAAAGGACTCAGAGGTAAGTTTATATGCTCTCTATCTTTGTTGACTAAGATGATATTGTGCGAAAAGGGTGTTCTATGCATTCACACTAATTGAATGACCCCAAATGAGATGGAAAGAACTATGCGCAGTGGAAAGCACTTTCAGGTTAACCAAATATGTGACAGATCGATATAGATCCCTCTAAGAAACCCACCTAATAGTGATACAGAGAGTGGTGAGGCTACGCGTGTCGGAGGTTACCCTCTATCCACCCCATAGTCAAACTCACGTAGGGGTAGGTCATCTCCTACTCCACCTCCACCACCGCCAGGAGGTGATATGGTTGCACATATGAAGCTACCCACCTTTAAGGGTGTAGGAGATGAGGACATAGATAGATTTTGGTTTTTTGCAGATGCAATATGGACTGCGCAAAACATCAACACCGATGTTGTCAAGAGGACATAGCTAGCTATGGCATTTGAGGGTCGTGCACTGGATTGGTCTATGGGATATCTGTTGCAGAACGCTAACCCTACTATCGATGAGATCATGAAAGCTTTGAAGAAGAAATTCAGAAAACCAAAGTCCTACTCACAATGTGTAACAGAGCTAAAAGAAATTCGATAAGAGCCAAATGAATCTATCTAGGAGGCAGATCAATGATTGAAGTGCACTATCAGCATTAGAGGATTTGTCTATGATGATAAGCAGCATAACAATTTTTTTTATTTCTATGGTCCTACCACATCTGCGTGACCCTCTGAATTAGCATAAAATTGATTCTCAGGGTGAATTTCTTGAATTTTTCATGAAGCTAGAAGTCGTGCCCAAAACTAATGACCAATTTGGAACTCTACAATTCTCGAACCAATTAGAAGCAATGCATTTGGAAATTCAGAACCTGTGCAGGGACAGCGGGAAGGAAGTTTGTGTAGAGGTATGGTGTATACGTTGTAAAGGTTCGAGTCACACAAAAGATCAGTGTCCCATACTTCAGGATTACATGCAAGTGGGAGGGCCAAATCTGTTGCGACCTAGGGACGTTGCAAGACCAAGTGGTACCCCCATGCTGTGGCACACTGACTGTCAAGTGGGTGGACGACACGACACAAACCATTGCCCTCGATTAGGAAGTTATGTACTAGAACTGAAGAAATAATGGTATAGGTTTTTCTCTTCGATTAGCCATGATGAGCCATTAGGGGAATTTCGAGGTCTAAAACGAGCCTCCTAAGGAAATAATAAAATAATAGCTAAACCAATAAAATAATATTTATGAATATTCATTTTACTTTTGCACCACAATCCATGTAACCATGGTTAAATTCAATTGAAAATTTGTACCAAAATAAAATTAATAAAAAAATTCTATTGATGTGACTATAAATAAGAATTAACTTTTCAAGAAAATTTCATTATCATTGAACAACTAATGCATTTTTCATTTGTACTTAAATAACTTGAAATACATTATAAATATAAATTCATAAATTCTTAATTGTATAATATACTAGTAATTAAAATTATATTATTCAAATTATATAATAACATGTAATTAATATACTATATAAAAATAAAATAATATAATATAATAGATGTAATATATTCTCTTATGTATTTTTTATATATTACATAATGAATTGATTTGATCTATAACATTAAAAAAATAATATATAATATAAAAAGTAATATAATATATATTCTATAACATTTAGATTATTTTTCATAATATTATGTATAATAATATATAATATTAATATAATCATAATGAAATTAATTGTGTTTTATTTAAAATTAAAGAAAAAAAAAGTATTGAAATAGATTTAATTTATATTTTAAGTATAATATAATATTTATATACATTGAAATTTTAGACTTTTTTTCCCCAAACTATGTTGAACCTAATATAGCTTTTTCTAACATACAAAACTAATATACATTTTTTCATCATACAAACTTAATATACATTTTTCTTTAATTTTAATATGTTTGTATTGTTATTAATATTATAATAATATTATTCATAAATTTCATTTATCCTAAAATTACAAGGTTACATTTTTATTAATTTTGATTCATATGTATACTATATATGTATAGATATTAACTTATAATTAATTTGAAATTATAATATTAAATAAAATGAGATGAATATATAATTTAAAAATATATATATGAAAATATACAAATATAATATATATTGAAAAATGTGTAAAGACATTGTTATAGCATCATTTCTCACCTTGACATGATTCATGATTGCTTTATGGCTTTATGGGCACCCATTCCTACAGACTTGGACAAATTCACTTAAAAACAGTGGAAAATCCCTCATACGCGACTATGCCCATACTTTTCCGCGTGTATACGCGAGTACAGCTAGAATTTTCCGCGTATGCCATTAAAATGATTAAAAAATATATAAAAAATCCCTAATTTCGCGCTGGGTTGATGGTTACTCGGGTAGTTCAACCACCCCAGCCCGTGGCCAACTGTTTCCAACTGCTGAAACTACTTGGAGGGACTATAAAAAGCCCTCATGTGTATGGCCTAAGGGAGAGAGAGAATTATTGATATTATACTCTGTTGGTTTTCCCTATCCAAGTTTGATTCCCCGTGCCTCCTGCACTTTCCCAGTTCATTGTAGGAAACCCTTGTTTCCTTGAGATACACATCCTTTATATGTTATCTCGTATGCACCAGTTTGGAAGGAGTCTTAGCGAGGCAAGGGCTGGACGGATCCGGACGACGGTCTGCGAAGGCCTTGGAAGGATCAGGTGATCTCTCCACTTGATTACTTTTGTACGTGCTATTTATAATACAGAAGTATCATGTTGTTCCTGAAATAAACGTGTTAGTGTATGCTTTTATGTATGAGAATATTTGTTATACAAGCATTCATTATGATTTATTTAATGTTTTATATGAATCTCACTAACATTTAGAGTAGATATATGCTGTACAACCTATCCTTTGTGCTGGTTTCTTCTTGTATTTCGGGTTAAGGAGGAAGGATGGTTGCTGGGGGTTTGGACCCCACGTGGATCTACTTCAAACGTAGGACCTACGGGTAACTCTCTCATTCTGCTCTATTTGGTTTTTCTGAACGTGCATGGTTGTGTGAGTCTCTGTTAAGTAGCATGCCCCTGCTCTGTGGAGGTTGTATCCCAACCAACCTCTAGGGTGATATTTCCCCGAAACAGAACTGGCGACTCCGCTGGGGATCACATTCTTGTGATTCTCCTGTTGGGTTGTTTCAGCTGTTTGGTAGGTTGCCAGCAGTTTTATCTTTCATTTGCAGTCCAGTTTGCTTTCTTGCAGTCAGTCTGAAGTCCTGGTGTTTTTCCCAGGCTTGTCCTTTTGTTTTTTTTCATTATTTACCTTTCTATACGCGCTTTTTCTTGCACACAGTCGCGTATACATGCGAGTTTGTCTAAAGGGACCCGCGTATACGCGAGTTTCCCTTAGCACAGACGCGTATACACGCTGGTTGCATAACTGCTAGGTTGCGTATACCTAGGCAAATTTTGAATTTTTGGGTTTATTGACTTTTTGGTCCTTTCTGGCTATTGAGGCCTGTGTCTACAGAGTCTATGTACTTACTGGAGTGTGAAGGAAGTGGTTTCATGTCTTTTCTCTCTTTCGTTTGAGTGGAAACTAGTCTTTTGGCAAAAGTTTTGTTTCTGGTGCTGGCACTTCTGGATTGAGTTCCAAGATCGCTTTCTAAGCATTCTTGGCTGTTCTTCTTTATCAGAACAGAGAGCTTCTGCTCACTGACTCGCTCCTATCTTTGTGTTGTGCTTCGCATTGCGATTTTTGCTTCGTTTTCGATTGGTTTTCGTGAGTTCCATAGGCTAGGGTTTTGTTGCAATTTTCGAAGAACTTTTCTTGCTTCTTTGGAGTCTTTGTTTGCAACGAAGTTTTCACTATTTGTCTAGGCTGAGTGGCTGAGTTTTTGGTCTTCCGTTGCTCTTATTGATCTTGCTACTGTTAGCTTTATAAGGTTTGGGAGCATTGTTGAAGTTTGTGCTTGAAATTAGGTCTCGTTTTGGTTTGGATTTTGATAGTTGTGCTTGGTCTTTTCGAGCTCTTGCTTTATAAAACTAAAAAGCTCAAAAAACATTTGTTTTGCTTTTTGTTTTTTGCATTTCAAAAACTCAAAAAACATTGTCTCTTGTTTTTGTTTTTGTTGTTGCATTTTCATTTTCGTTTGGCCATATCTTTTGGAGCTTTTGTGAAGTTTCTTGCTTCTAGTTTTAGGCTTGATTTTGAGGAGGAGTTGTCATTTGATTTCTTCTTCTTATTGATAAGTGTTTTGGTGTCCTTAT